>CM029552.1:6453935-7053935 GCA_017141385.1 Sogatella furcifera
TTTCTTCCCCTGGCTTTTCCTTCTTCTCTTCTTCTTACTTATCCTTTTTCCCTTTTCTCCCTCCTTATTTTCTACTCACTCTTCAGCTTCTTCCTTCCCTGGCTTTTTCTTCTCCTCCTTCCTCCTTTTTCTCATTTTCTACTCACTCTTCAGCTTTTCTTCCCTGGCTTTTCCTTCCTCTCCTTCCTCCTTTTTTTTCCTTCTACATTTTCTCTCACTCTGGCTTTTCTTCCTCTCCTCCTCCTCATTTTCTCTTACATTTTCTACTCACTCTCCAGCTTCTTCTTCCTTTTTCTTCTTCTTCTCCTCTTCTCTCTTTTTTCTCACTTTTTCTACTCACTCTTCAGCTTTTTCTTCCCCTGGCTTTTCCTTCTCCTCCTCCCTCCTTATTTTCTTACATTTTCTACTCACTCTCCAGCTTCTTCTTCCTCTGGCTTCTTCTTCTCCTTTTTTTCTCACATTTTCTACTCACTCTTCAGCTTTTTCTTCCCCTGGCTTTTCCTTCTCCTCCTCCCTCCTTATTTTCTCAGCTTTTCTTCCCTACTCCTCACAATTCTTCCTTTTTCTTCTTACTTCAACCTTCTCACCCTATTTCATCCTTCTCTAGTTTTTCCTACCCTGTTTCTCTTGTAAGCTATTTTTATTCTCCCTAAGGTTATTTCTGCGAGGTAGAACACCTTATGGTCTTTACTCCAAGTAAAGCCAAATGCTAATAATAATAATTTTCTCGATTCTCACTTCATTCTTACAACTTTTAGTGTTCTTCTCATTCAATATTTTCTCCTCTTTTTCCACTTCTTATTCTCCTTTTTCTCATCTATAACTGACGCCAAATATTTGGGCTGTTTCGTCTGTCTCTTGTACGTGATGTAACCTACTAACAGCTGATGTAAAGCTCTTAGTAGGTCTGTAGAAGCTTTGTCTTCTGACTTCAAAACATCATCTATGCATAGCTGAATCACAACTTCAATTGACAACATCAGCTGTTGGAGGCGCAAGGAGCAGACGAAACCGCCTGAAGTTCTAGTGTCAGCTATATCATCCACCTTCTCCCTTAGCCCCCTCTCCCTCCTTCATTCTATTTTCTTCCCCTGTTCACAAACATTCACTTCGTGTTCTTCGTCTCCTCACGTATCATCCTCTTTTTTATTCTCTCTTCCATTTTATATTTCCAATAGGCCTACCGTAGCCTTCTGAGAAATTTCATTTCTTGCAAGATTATTGACTTTTTTTGTACATCAAATTTCCCTCTATTAAGGGCTGTGCAGTGAAACGAGAAATTTGAGTAAGTGACCAATACTTTATGGAAATTATTTTCATCATTAATTAATCAAGAATATCGAGGAAAAGGAGGCCTATGTATAGAAATTCTGTTCTCAATTTCTCAATGAATTCAATTCTCTCAGTAAAACTTCAATTTTTTACTTTCAAACTTCTCTATAGTCTGTCCAAGCAAAGAAGGCCCTCTGGTAAGATGGGAAAATGACTCCAGCTCGGTCTATATTGGTCCAAAACTTATCAATTTGATCTAAAATTGTAGGAAAGAATTTGATTTCAAATTGTAGAGAACAATTCGATTCACTATTAAGACTAAACTTATGATTCTTGGACAAATATTGACCAATCTAGAGTCATTTTTCCATCTTGCCAGAGGCTCTTCTCTGCTTGGACAGAATATACCTATTGCTTGTTATCTCTTATCCACACTTTCTCTCAGTTATTCTCGCAGACCTCTTACCTGTTTTTTGTTTTTATCCCATAATTTTCCTTCTCTCTTCTTCTCCCTTCCATTCTTTTCCCATTTTTTCTCTAATTAGCCATCTATTTCCTATTCTCTCATTATTCTTCTTCAACCCTTTACAGCCATCCTGTAACCTCAAACCTGTATGATAAAGAAAAAATGTGTTTCTTCATATTTTCTGAGGAAATTTCTATTTTTATGGATAAGGAGGTTACCTACTGGTATAGTTGATAAGAGGGATGAAGAGGAACACCCCCCACCCTCTGAGTGCTGAGTTTTTGGTTGGGGGTGGGGGGGTGGAGAATGATTCGTGGTTTGTCACGCCATGCTTCACGCAATGTGACTCAATCGCACGCAATGCACTGCTTGAACAATTCTTTCACTGCTTTGGTTTCGAAGTTTCAATTGATCACACAAAATGTAAATATGGTGACCGAAACTAGTGCTGAAGTGAGAAAAGTACGTAAGAATCAGCTTCATTTCAAACATGCGTGACTTTTCATGGATTAGTTTGAGAAATCATTGATTGGTTTGAACAATCATCCATTACTTTGAAGATTATTTGATTGGTTTTCCAATAAAATTCAAATCAATCCAACATCCAATCAGTTTAATTGTATTCTGTATGTTAACATTGATGATAATATAATTATTATAAATTCATATTTTTTCAACTGATATTTTGTAAGTTAGATTTGTTTTATTTCCAGATAAATATAATTGAAGCACCAATTATATTTGAGCTATTCAATGGAATGTTATCTGTTTTTGCTTTTTCCATCGATGGACAAAAATACACAATTAAAATTTTTCTTTTGAATCAATATTATTTTGAAATTCAAAACTCTTCTCATTTGAATTTTTGTGTTGAATATGACACAAATATATTTTTATGTGTCACATATGACATAGCCTGATTTTTTAATGTTTGTATCAATTTTAAGATGAACAGTTTTGGGCTTTGCCTGTTATACTCTTCCATGTGAAATGATGATGATTATGATTAAAAGATTTGTGAATAATCTGCCTCTCAGCACCTAATAGCATTGAACTATTTGCTACTAGCCGGCAGGCTCGCTTCGCTTGCCTTCTCTGCCTAGCCAGGGGGCTCCGCCCATGGACCCTCGACAGTATAGGTAGTGTGAGTGAAACGAACAGGCTCGCTTCGCTCGCCTGTAAAACCTCTGTCAGTGTCAGCTGATACAAACATTTCCGTTCAGAAGGGATTCTAAATTTATTGAGTACAGCATTTTTACACCTAAACTTGGCCTGTTTACCTATTTTCTGCCAGGTTGTTCTAGAAAAATCTAAGGAAAACTCAAACTAGTAGAACGCTAATATTAAGCGTAACCTTGGGAAGTATATCGGACAGTTTGAAACTTGATTCAATATCTTCCAAATTAGTACATCTATAATCTCGCTGAACCATTGAATTTACAGTTAGGATTGGTCGTATCAAGATGGAAGATATGCAACCCGCAACACATCTACAATTTTTAAAACATGATTACAGGCGTAATCTTGAACGGATTGCAAACATATTGTAACACAACATTTCTAGACCTTATCTGAACCTGCCCACCAAATATCAACATTTTCTACCGATTGGTTCTCGAAAAAATGAGGAAAACGACGAAAAACTCTAGAAAAACTAAAATATTTGGCGTATCATTGAAAAGTTTTTTAAATCCGTTCTTAGCGCGCGTCTAAACGTCCAACTGAACATGCCTGCCAAGTTTGAACGCATTCGGTTCAGTGGATTTTTAGTTCTGGTGATGAATGAATCAGTGCCATTTCGCTTTTATATATAGAGATTTCAGAGTTCAAAAAAATAATAAGAAAACTTCAAATTAAAGTTGATTAATGGACGTAATTCCAGGACCTGTAAATCTGTCAATTTGTGGAAGATGAATTGATAAAGGAATAGAGGAATTTTTGGAGTTGAGGGTGGATTGCATAGTTGGTGCAGCATGTTTTGTCTTTATTCTGAAGAAATTGGTCTGTGACTTTATTCTTGAGTGTGGTGAGGTGGGCTGATAAGATCATGTAAAAACAATTTATGGATGAATGTACTCAAATTAAACAACACCGGTCTCTATAATGATGATCAAAAACTTAATTATTTATCAATTCAACCATTGTGGAATAACTTGAAATTGTTCGTTTGTTCACTGGTTCTGTTAGACTAGTTATATGTATAACGAAAAGAAAATGTTTTCTTCAAACTAGTGGAACAGGTTCAACATCAGCTGCGTATGAAAGAACAATGTATATCAGATAAAAGGAAACATTTTATAATATTTGTTGTTCAGTTTCTCTCATCTAGTCGTAATAAAATGCCTTTTTTCACTTTTTTTTGGTAGTACGATAAGCATTCATTCAACAAAAGGCGATCAAACTGGTCTACGCTCTATAAGATTTGAAAATCTATATTTGTTCAACAGTTATAATATTTCCAGAATATTTTCTACTAAACAACCACCCAGTTTCAAAACTCATCAACACTATTTCAGTCCCAAACTTGATAAGTAGAGTCCACTTCAAGTTATATGCTCTTTCTAAATCAGGAAATGCGTGCTATTAGAAAGTTGGCAGAATTTGAATATTATTGATACACTGCTGAGTATTCTAGCCTCACAGATTGTGATCAATAAATTCTTCACTTCTTACTCACTCTCAAACTTTCTCTCCATCACTCTCTCTCTACTGGAGAGAGAGTTTATTTATTTTTCCTCTGTAATGAATTTTCATATTTGTTCTACTTTGTATTATTTTCTGAAGTAGTTTAAGAATTTACTAGGCCTATTCATATTTATATTTCATGTGCATAAACTTAATATGAGGCTCAATTTTTATTTTTCATTCTAAACTCTTAGTCTTGCAGTGATTTTAATGTAGAGTAATATAGTAATTATAATTTTTGATTTTTGTAGAATAGTAATATAGTAATTATCATCTTTGATTTTTGTAAAAATTACAATATTTGTAACTTAATGTTACAATAGGCGGCAGCCTTGTAACAATTAAAAATAAAATATCTATCTACTGGAGCACAGTAATGCTACTGGGGCCGACAGAATTTCTATTGAATTCATAAAGAAAATGATATTTGTAGTTCTTCCAACCATCACTTCAATTTTCAACAAGTCCCTTGAAACAGGTCAGTTCCCTGAGAACTGGAAGTTTGCTCTTGTTCGTCCTTTGAATAAAATTCCATCACCCAATAAGGTTGAAGATCTTAGACCAATTAGTATACTACCTGCCCTTTCTAAAGTACTTGAGAGACTAGTTCACAGGCAAGTCGTAGATATTTTGGAACAGAATAACAAATTACATAACAATCAATCTGGATTTCGAAAATCTCACTCAACTGAAACAGCTCTTCTGCGTGTAACTGACGATATTAGGCTAGCTATGGATCAGAGGAAATGCACAATATTAACCCTTTTTGACTTTTCCAAAGCATTTGACACTGTAGACCATGATATTCTTCTTTGTAAGTTGGCTATCCTAGGTTTTAGTACTCAAACACTAGCTTGGTTTAACTCCTACCTCAGTCAGAAATAGAAAGCAATGTGTATCTGTTGGTGAGAATGGATCTAATTGGAAAAATGTTATACATGGTGTCCCGCAAGGTTCTATTTCAGGTCCCCTCTTATTTACGCTTTATGCAAACTACCTCCCTTCAGTTATAAAGTTTTCCAAATTTCATACCTATGCTGATGATCTCCAAATTTACGCTACAAAAATCAACGGAACAGTAGATAAAATCAATCACGATGTGTATTCAATATTTGAATGGACAAAGAAAAATGGCCTTAAACTGAATCCTAATAAAACACAGCCTATAGTAATTTGTTACTCACGCTTAATTAACAATATTGATATGAACACAATCCATAAAATCTCCGTCAATGGTAATGAAATACCCTACTGTAGCTCTGTAAAAAACTTAGGAATAATCATGAATAAAAATTTAGACTGGTCGGAACAAGTTAATAAAACATGTAAGAAGGTTTTCTCAGCCATGCACTCTTTGAAGAATTTACAAAATATCCTTCCTAGAAATATCAGGCTGTTGTTGGTAAAATCACTAATTTTCACTCACTTGATGTATTGCAACTCAGTACTTAACGATATGCAAGTCACACTTAATGAAAAATTACAGCGTTGTCAAAATTATTGCTTAAGGTTTGTTTACTCTCTCCAACGCCATGAACGAATCACCCAAGCCCATATTTCAAGTTCAACTCTAAAGCTACCTGATCAGAGAAATTTTAGAATAATTAAACTTGTTAGAGATATATTAAAGCATTGTAAACCAGTCTATTTCAAAGATGATTTTAAATTGGTTTCTGAAGGTAGAAGAATAGATGTGTCTCATACTAGAACTGGGGAAAATACTTTGAGGATTCCTAATCACCGTACTACCATCTACACTAAGTCCTTTTTAGTTTCTGGTTGCCGTGCATGGAATGCACTACCGGACTCTATAAGATGTATTGAGGGTAGAGCAAGCTTTAACTTGAAACTTAGAAAATATCTCGTAGATAAAATGACTGAAAACGTTCAACCCTAGAGCAACAGCATGACAACCCTTCATCTATCACCTACTCAACATACTTGTACATACACTCGCCATTTTTAGTTTTAAGTTGAAATTTCATCATAGACACCATGTACATAAATATGCATCAATTGCAGTAGTAATAATTTCCACATTCTTCATTCACTCCATCATTAATCATAATTCATTACTTTTAGTATTAATAATTTTTATGTTCAAGTTAGATTATTTTTATTTATTTTTTTAACGATCTTTATTACAATGTTATAAATCCGATACTTTCATTAATGTTACATCAATCTGAATCCTGCTCTTATATTCTACTTGAATTTACTGACACTTTCTACATTATTTACAAGCAATGTAAACAATTTTACAATTTTATGCAGTGTGTGTTTTTAATAAGGATTAACAATCATGATGGGCAAATTTTCAAGGCCAAGTGTTAATGGAAAGGACACCTTTGTTATTCTTTCCCAAGAATGGACATCTTCATGTCCAAACTTCGCCTTTTCATTTAGATAATTTAATCGTGATGGATAAGATTGCCAATTAATTATAGTAGCCTATATAGTTTTCCTAAATATATAATTTCTATAACTCCGCGTTCATGTATACCCGTGTCTGTTAATTACTAGAATAGAATAATTAATAGAATAGAATAGAATAATTACTATCTTTGAAGCTAGTGTCATTTATACAAAACGTTATAGTTGCTACGTGTATTCCTGTATAGAGGTTACTTACTCTTGTACATTATTACTCACAATATCTAATTGCAATCTAGAATCTAAGTGTAAATGTTCTGTTATTGTCTATATGAATAAAGAAATTTAATTCAATCTAATCTAATCTAATCTCTCTCTCTCTGAAATGTAGAAGCTGCTAGAAACCTGGGAGTACTTTTTAATAACCAACTATTATGGAATGATCATATAACACATATTACAAAAAGGGTAAATTCCATACTTTACCATCTAAGTCGGCGAAAACATCTTATTCCGCGTACAGTTCGCACCATGCTCATCAAATCTTTAGTTATCCCAATCATTGACTACTGTGCTACGGTGTACTGTGATATACCCCAAGTTCTCTCACATAAACTTCAGGTAGTTTTTAATAACTGCATAAGATTTATATTTGATCTAAGATACGATGATCATGTTTCCCCTTTCATAAAATTAATAAACCTCTTGAAAATTAATCAAAGACGGGAATACTTGATTTGTTGTTTACTCTAGAAAATATTAAAATCTGGAACACCTACGTATCTAGCAGAATCATTCCTGTTTATGAGAAATATTCACGGTAGAGCGACAAGACAAGGAGAACATACCCTCCAAATCCCTATACACAAAACCACTTTATATAATAATTCATTTTTGATACCTGCAATTAATGCATGGAACCTTCTCTTAATAGAAATAAGAGAGAAAGAAACTTTAGAGTCTTTTAAAACATCCTTGAGATCTCGTTTTCAAGATTAATTTGTATATTCATTTATTTTAATTTCTTTAGCTTTTACCGTTTTTTTATCACATTCCTTTTGCTTCAGAAAAGTGCACTGTCAATTATATACAATTTCATGACTGTAAGCTAGTCTATAATATTAGATCAAAAATATTATTCTATGTAATGCTATAATAATATGAGATAATTTCACAGTATAATCGATTAAGATTAAGTAGAACAATAATTTTTATTTTAATGTAAGCTTCTTTGAATTGGTAAGGCTTGACTTGAAAATGTTTTTTTAATGATATTTATTACGAAGATGTATTAAGTTATATGTATGATTTCTTAATGTAATTTTTGCTCTAGCTATGTAAAATAGTATGTATTTCTGTGGATAAGAGTGGAAAAAAGCTTTCCAGCTTATTCGAAAAATAAATCGATTCATTCATTAATTCATTCATTCATTCTCTCTCCTGTTTTTTTCTTCTTCTCTCTTTCTGTCTCTTACAGAATTAAGTGTTAATGGGAGGTATGACTTTGGACATCCCCCCCAAGAATGGAAATTTATGTGTCCAAACTCCTCCTTTTTATGTAATCACAGCACTATATTATGCGTATATACTGTAGGCCTATATTGCGTATTAATGTCAAGATATTCAATCCTAAATCTTACTTGATATAATAGGAGTACTATTATAGAAACCACCATTCCTTCAACAATTAAGGGTTGTAACTGGATATGAAGTCATAAATTTGTATTTTTAATCAATGAGAGTTGTAGAGGATCAAATTCTGAAGAAAAAGTTAAATGACTCCAATTGTATGAATCCAAACCAAATTTTAGAAATCTCGATAAAAAATCGCAAAATCGCGACTAAACAGTGATTTTTCACTTGTGCAATGTTTTGTCTATTAATTTTTTTTCTTTTCACTGCGATATCTGAGATTTGTGTAGAATTTACACAATCGTCGTTATTCAACTTTTTCTTTGAAATTTGATCCTCTACAACTTCCATTGATTGAAAATACGAATTTACAAATTTATTATTCCATATATCCAGTTATAACCAACCCTTAATTGTTCAAAATGGTGGTTTTCATCATATTATTCCCATCATCTAGCCTAAATAACCGTTGAAGTAACAAACTCCTTACTGGTTTCATTGAATTCCTCAGCTCATTTGACAGAACTACGATTTGATCATTATTTTGAAATCTGAATGAAGCCTCTAAAAATTTATAAAAAAATAATATTTTTAAAATATCAATTTTCCGCCATTGTTATCTCGGCAACAAAGCGTTTTTGGGGGTATATCCCAAGGAGCTCATATTTTATCCACTTGGTTCAAGGAATCAGCCTGAGAAGTATAGCACATTCCTCCTGGAACACTCTGTATATTCACTATCTCCAATCTCCAACACACAATATCACTCTCACTCTCTCTCTCTCTCTCTCTCTCTGCCTTCTTATTCTCTCTCAATCCTTCTCCCTCTCACTCACTCTTCCACCTTTCTTTTTCATCGTTCTCTTACGCTCTCTTTACTCTACTCACGCTTCGTTCTTTTTACTATCTCTCTCTCTCTCTCTCTCTCTCTCTCTCTCTCCCCTCACTTGCTCTCTTACACGCTTTCTCCGTTCAATCGCAATTTCTATTCGAAACTTTGCAAAACTTTTCTTCATGCGGCCGTCGGCCTGAATATTATTTCTTTCTTTTATCCTCTTTTTAGCACGGCCGAGTTTCTCGAACAAAAAGAACCCCTTGGTCTTCAGACATCAGATATTTAATTCATTACAGCTTTTAATAATTCGCAGACCACCTCTCTTCACCCCCTCTCTTTAAAAGTACCCTCTTCTCCTTCCTCCTCCAGAAGTTTACCTTTTTCTCACCCAAATAATATTATGTAGGAAGTCTCAAAATTGAACTAATCGATTATTTCTAAGTAGTCAACTTCTTCCATATCGATCATGTATTTTAATCAGTCGCTGGAATTGTGAATTTTAGGAAACCTCGTTTTAATTTTCGCCCAACAGAATTCTCCCTCACCATTTGCCTCCTTATTAATTCAGCTTCTTACACCAGAGGGTGGGGTGAGTGCTGATTATAAACTGATTAGATTCGACGTTATGATCATTCTCAAAAAAGTAATCAGCACCTCTCAGGATTTCCAAGTATTTTAGGGGTTTCAACGGCTCGTTTCTCTGATTAGTTTTGCCTTTTATTATATCACACAGCATGATGATTGGATTCAACTTATTATCACTTTCCTAGAAGACTGTATTGATAATCCAATTTTTCGAAAGAGATCATTCACCTTTTATTTAGAGTCTTTCAGAAAAGCTTGATTAATAATTTACTTTTCAAAAGGGTTCAGCTTCCTATCGGATTACTCGCAGAATATTATAAATATTTCGTAATAAAGACAAATCGAAGGCGTAATATTTCCTTTTTGACTAGGGCTACTTATCAGTGTGAAACTCAATTAAAATTTCAATTTCAGGACCCCAATTTTTTTATTTGAACACTACGACATGTCTGTTCTTTTGACACTTGAAAATGGTTCTGAAGGAAGAACATGTTGTCTTGAAGTAAAAATTATCTAGAGGTACTGTGATTGAAATTTTTATTCAATAAAATCTTAGATATACTAAGCTATATGTTTACATGTAAAGGCCTATGTTTGTCCATGATAATATGCAGTAAGTCGTAACTATGATAATAAATTATCATAATCATGAGTGCAGTCAGAATAGTAAGTTGGATAATATAAAAGAACTATAATAGGATTTTCTTAATAAATTTCCATTATAATTATGGCGTTGCTAAGTGCTAAAGTCTCAGAAGGGTTATGAACAAGGCCATGAACATAGTTCGAAAAAATTTGATTGTTTATTATAAGAGAAGTAGAAGTTTATCATTTATAGAAATGATAATATAGAATAGAAATTGCACTCTGACCAGATCAAAAAATATCACATAGGCTACCGAAATTTTGCAGAAAATTTGAAATTGATCATTCATACAATATGACTCGAAGTGATTGTTGATTGTTAGAGTCAGGGCCCTCGCGTGGGGTGTGCGGAGTGTGCGACCGCACAGGGCGCCGCAGCGTCTGATGCAAAACGGGAATTTCAAAATTTTCAATTGGGCTATTATAAAAATCGAATAACTTTTCCACTATTCGATAAAAACTTATTTTACCAACAACTTGAATCCAAAAGAAATTATTTCCTCTGCATTAATTCATTCGTCATAATGAATTATTGATCAATTGAAAAACCATGATCAATGTATGAAGCAAGCCAAGAAACGCCCCTCTTAAATTCAATTCTATTGTTGGCTGACAACCATCTTACACTCCGTCGACCAATCACAAGCAAGTTTTCGATGAAAACTACTCCATGTAATAATCCTATGATACTTATATTTTTCCCAATTGTTGTAGTATTCCCAATTTTTTTGGCAAGAGGTTGGTATTAGATCATGAACATGAATAGTTTCAGTTCTTTTTTCATTATATTCATTGTATTGTAATATGGTGGAAATTGAGTTGTTGTATTATTGAAGTTCTATTTTTGTGTGCATGTAATGAATTATTTTTTAGGTTAATGAACTTTTACATTCAAGCAACATTTTTACATGAACTTTGGTTTTAATTAGAATTGGTAAAGTTGTATAGAAAATTGCTAACTTGCTGAAGCTTGGTTGTCAAAATTATTGTTGTTGGTGCATTCCCAAGTACTGGTTTCAATTTTGTAACCAAAAATGCTACCTTATTTGGGAGTGTACCAAAAGGAGAATGACCCTTGGAATTTTCGCTGGGAATTAGTTCTGACTTCACGCGTAGAGTGGTTGGAGGGGGGAATGATTTCCAGTGCTAATTGAGGAGTTCGATTTGAAACACGGAGCTGTAAACATTAATATGTAGTGTGATTAGGCCTCGGCCCTCTAGATGGGTTGTCCATCTAGAGGGGACAAAAATAAAATTTGCGACCAGTTGTTTATTTTGTTTAAAAATAGTAGATAAAGTCCTAAAGTTTATGTCAAGTTTATATTTAGTACGGTATGTGAAGTAAAATAGGGGTATTAGTTTCAGTTTGAGTGAAGTATGAAAGTGTTTGTGTATCTTGTGATTCAAAAGTTATTATGGTGAGTGCTAAACATTGGTTGTCTCTTCTCTTGCTCAAATTCAAATATAAATCAGTAGAACTTTGACCGAGGCCTTACTTGTAAGTAGCAAGTTAGCAGTTTTTTTTGGAAATATAAATATTAATTGAAAATTGAAATTTCAAAGAAATTACGTATTAAATAACTTTGTTTTTTTACAAAATTCTGATTTGTTAGATGACTTGATAGTAGATAATTTTATTTCAAATGGAAAGTTATCACAATAAATCTGCAAAGTGTCAATGATCACAAACTATCATTTTTATTGAAGTTCCTTGCTCATAGTGACTAGTTGCTAAAATAGTTTTAAAAATAATTTATCATAATCTAGTCATTTGAATGAACGGATCCACAATCAAGCTCCCAGCCGATCAGGATTTCGTTACATTAAGTTACAGGAAAATTAAGTTAATTCAAAAATTGTATATCTCGGCCCAGCCATTACAGTATAAAAAATAGAATTAATGAGTAAGATGAGAGTGTGAAATAATATTTTCATCTCATTTCATACAGCATAAAACTATTGAAGTCTAGTACTGGCCTAACTTACAAGATAAAAGTAAAACTGAGTCAAAATTCTTCAAATAATAACTTGATAGAATTTTAACAGCCTGTATACATAAATAAATATTAATATTAGGACAAGATCGTCGATGGTAAATCAGCGTAATTTTTTTGTATGATACACCATCCATCATTTCCTTGCTAGCAGCCATTTTCTAGGACAGAATCACAAAACACTGTCAACCAATAAGAAAAGAGCAGGCGGGGCATGAAGGCGTGTCCAAGTCAAATCTGAAACATCGCCTGTCAAATGCTGCCATCTACTGGTTGAATTTGAAAACTTTTCTAACCTATGTTTTCGGCCATTTTGATCGTAGGCGGAGCTTGGAGGCGTGTTCAATGGAAGTCGAAGCAAGTCACCCTATTGCTACTGTCATCTGCTGGCTGAATTAGGAACTATTCCGAATGTTATTCAAGGAAGTTGGGTAGAGCAGTGGAAATGGCTGAAATCTTCAATTTGCTTGTTATTGAGTTTCCGACTTTTTGTTGAAACATTTTTATTTACTGTAAAATGGAATATTTATGATGATTCCCAATATTTTCCTGTGAAAAATGTATTATTCCCTTCCTTATGTGCTTTCAAGGAAACTAATAAAATAAATTAATCAAAATTTTAATATTCCAATAATAAAGTACAGTACAATGTGACAGTTTTGCTCAATGTAGATAGCCTTTAGTTATTCTGTATTAATTCCCGTAGGCTTCTGCTTATCACGTATCCAATACATGAAAATATCAAACAATACGTTGGGATACAATAAGCAAGTCCCTATATTCTTTTTTGCCACACCACAAGCAACATTGGGATTACTTATGAGAAAAATGTGAACATTCAAGGCAGCTTGAATCATGTTTGGCTTTGAATATATTAAAATAATATGTTGGATTGCATTCGTCTGGTAATGAGGGGGGGTGGCACCTGCCAAAATCTTGCACAGGGCGCCAGAAAAAAACACGTGAGGGCCCTGGTTAGAGTTTTTAAAGTTGTTGATGTGATTGTTATTATTGTAAGCAGCTTTACTGATCCTCAGACAGTTCTAAATATCCAGCATGTACTATCTCTGTAAAATAATAAATGATCTACAGAATTATAATAATAATATCATAATTCAATTGATTATGGAACATGGAAATGGGAATATTGACATGTAATTTCTATTCAATTGATAAACTGTGAACAGGTGAACGTATTATACAATCAAGTATCCAAGAACCCTTGATACTTTACAAAGTCGAAAAAAACTAATGAATATTCCAAAACTATATTTTTATTGCTGACACCTAAGAGTTTCGTCTGCTCCTTGTGCGCTCCAACAGCTGATGTTGTCAATGAAAGTTTTCCAAGTTGATGTTTTTAAAATCGAAAGAGTTTTGAAATCAAATACATGCTTTACGTCAGCTGTTAGTAGGTTACATTACATGTAGCCGTAAAGCAACCATCATCGCCTAACTCTCCTCGAATTCATGATATGCACTTAAGAGAAGCCAATGCAAATAAAGGGTCAATTAGACGTGGCAAGTTTACTAGCTACTAGCCGGCCAGTTCGCTGGTTGATAGTAAACTAGCTCCGTGTAATCACCAACTAGCAACCTTTTTGGCTAGTAAAGAAGCTTGCGAAAAAGTTGAAGACCGGTCTACTTTACTCGCTACTCGCCGGCGTTTGAGCGAGCTAACTACTAAACTAGCCGTGTGTATAAAGGGAGTTGCTAGTTAAAAAGCAGCAAGTGACAAGCCAGTTTTGGTGAAAATGTCGGAGGATTCTATTACAGCCGGAGTTGTTGTTTTGTCAGTGTTTCGGATGACAAAAAACACTTCAACAACACGCAGTTCTCTAACCTCAATCTTAATAAGCTTAACAATCTTAACCTAACCTCAACATGCAACTAGTTGGAGAGTGAGCGAGTGGGAAGCCACGTGTAGTCGTCAACTAGCGCACTCGCCGGCTAGTTGCTAGTAAACTCGCCACGTCTAATTGACCCTTAACAGTAGGCTAACAGTGCGCTTATTCATTGTAGAATGTAGACCTATAAGAATGATAATAATATTATTATATGATAATAGCTGAAAGTGCAAGCCCTTCAAGTGACCAATAGAGAGCAAGGCATCATAGCCTACAGGCCGGTAATCGATTTCTATGGTAATTGTCCAATATCAACCGTTGACCAGACACAGAGCTAACCCCCTTTGCTCGCTCATTATTCTTTCCACCTCTTCATCCTTTCCTCTCCATTTTCTTCTAGTCCTCTTTCTTCGTGACTTCATCACACTGTGATGAACGTGACTCCATGACGATCATTATGATCTTTATCACAATAATACGGTTATAAACCGAATGTATCTCCTCATCTTCTTCTTCATAGCAAATTATGATGAGCTATGATATTCAATTAGATCTCAACTAATATTTTTGTCTCAATTGATGCTTCTTCTCATCATTGTGAAATAATAATGGATTGGTAAATTCTAACGAGAAAAATAGAATATTTGACCCTCTATTTATTTTATTTATTTATGTTACAAATGAAACTGACATTGAGAGATAAAATACTAAGGTAATTCTTGTGCTATCCTGTCTTTCAAATTCATAATATGATACAGTCCAAAATGTAGGTTAAACTATGTTCAGTTATGCTTCTTCACTCCTCAATTTTTAATGCAAACCATTTCAAACATAGAATTTTGAATTAAGATGGATTAAGCACTCAATTAGCACTTAAAACTGTGAAATATTGGCTTCTTTTGAAAAATGTTGACCCAAAATTAAAAACAAACTCAAGATTACATTACATCGTCTATAAATCTTCTTCTTCTTCTTCTTCTTCTTCTTCTTCTTCTTCTTCTTCTTCTTCTTCTTCTTCTTCTTCTTCTTCTTCTTCTTCTTCTTCTTCTTCTTCTTCTTCTTCTTCTTCTTCTTCTTCTTCTTCTTCTTCTTCTTCTTCTCTTCACTTACTCTTCTTCTACCTCTTTCAAATCATATTCTTGCTTTGCATCTCTCTCTCTCATCTGTTTCCCCTGATTCACAATTTTTTTTCTCAATAAATTCAGATAAGATCACTAAGGTGTCAGCGTTATTTCCCTATGATATTTTTCAAGATTACATTACATCGTCTATAAATCTTCTTCTTCTTCTTCTTCTTCTTCTTCTTCTTCTTCTTCTTCTTCTTCTTCTTCTTCTTCTTCTTCTTCTTCTTCTTCTTCTTCTTCTTCTTCTTCTTCTTCTTCTTCTTCTTCCTTCCAAGTAGTTTCGTCTTCCCCTTGCACGCTTCAACAGCTAATGTTGTCAATTAGAGTTGTCATTTAACTAAGTCTAGATGATATTCTGAAATCAAAAGATACAATATATGCTTCACATCAGCTGTTAGTAGGCTAACTTATGTACAAGAGACAGACGAAATCACCTAAATTTTCTGCTTCAGCTATATTAATTCAATAGAATCCAAACTTGCCGCTTACGATTTGAACGGAACTGCATCAGAATCGATGAATAACATGTTTTCAAAACTGGGGACAAATGACAACAAAGATCTGTTCTCATAAACAAACACACAGGAAGACTGATAGAGAGTAAAAGAGAGGGATTTATAGATTAGATACCTTTATCAGAGAGAGATAAAAGAGAAATAGAAGCGAAAAAACAAACAATCTCTTGCGGGGCTATACTTTGATATAGCATCTTCCAAAATCTGAGGCGGTTGGCGAATGTGTGTTATTGATACTCAGCTCTGTCGAGACAGTCTATACGCGGTCTTCGAAAGCGGAATACTTCAACCAAGGTCGCTTGAGATTTGACGCACGCTCGCCGACCGTTCTCCGACTAACCTGACAGAGCTGAGCGTTGATAACAAACGTTCGCCATTCGCCAGTCAGTTTGACGAGCAGATAGGCCACGTGGTATAGAGTCACCGGGAGTACTGCTCTGCTGCAGCTAGATCGATCGCGCCCCTTCCCCTAGCCCCCCAAGGGGGTCCGACCCCCACCCATACGTGTTGAGACACCCCTTGACCCATTGGGGCTCCCTATGTTATACTGCTGGCTGGCCTCTCTCAGAGGGAGAAAGAGTGATAGAGAAATACGCTCCCTCACTATATCGCCTTATTACAAGAAATGTTCCCTGCTCACGTACATTTGTGTTACACGCTTTGTATAGATGTGTATCACATAATATTATGCATGATATGTAGATTTTCCCATCTTGTCTAAGACTGCTATCAATGTTTGCTAATAATAATAAGGATTGAAATCCTAAAAAGTGTACTGTGATTTCAATTTTTAATCTTTAATATCACATGTAGATTTAATTTACACCAAGGGAAAAGCACCAGTAGTGTCCACTTGAATGGTTTTTTCTTTAAAATACAGATTTGATGCTTTCAAAATTGTTCTAAACCTGCTAGAGACTTACCTTATGCTATTTAGCAGCTGAATAGTTCAAGTAGGAGGTCGCAGAGCATCATTAGAGATTTTTGAGAGAAATTAATACAATTGTCGCTATTTCACTCGACTACGTGGTTTCAGTAAGAAGTTCAGTTTTCTCTTAGCCGTTTCAGTGAGAAGGCATGTAAACAAATTGTTTCATTATGACTAGAAATTCTGTAAATTTCGATATTCCTGGTGTTATAATCATTCCCTAGAATGTCTAGATGAAGTTCAGAAGGTTTCTAGCCAAATACAGCTAATATTCCGATTTCGGTGTAAAAGCAGACTGGGCAAGAAACCATGAATAATCTAGTAGTGGCCATCTAATAGATATTGTTGTAGAATTTGTGGATATTGTTCTAAAACTTGATGTGATTTGAATTTATGTTTTCCTCAGACTGTTTCAAATAGGTTACAGAGGAAAAATCAATTTACAATATCTATTTTCTGGTTCAACCTCACTTTTCAAGTGGCTTGTAACCAACAACAATGCATTACCGATTCAACTCATTTTAATATAACCTATTATTATTTCTGGGGTTATAATCGATGTTTGGAAGAATTAGCTTACTTGAATGATTGCAACAAGCAGCTTGAGAAATTGAATTGTCAATGAGCATAAAACATCATGTGGCCACAATAGCATCATTGCCTGGCCACTACTGAATCATAGTGGCCACTCTATAATCAAAATTGAGGTTCACGAAAAATTTGATAATTCATTTGTGAATTGACATATCCGCCATTTCAAGCAACAGGTCGATCAAGAAGGATTTGGGCTACATTCTTATTGAGTTTTGGATGAAATCTATATAAGCGAAATGGCACTGACTGACTGGACTGACTGATTCATCACCAGAACTAAAAATCCACTGAACCGAATGCGTTCAAATTTAGCAGGCATGTTCAGTTGGATGTTTAGACGCGCGCTAAGGATGGATTTTGAAAACTTTTCAGGGATACGCTAGATATTTGAGTTTTTCTAAAGTATTTCTGTGTTTTCTCAATTTTTTCGAGAACCAATCGGTAGAAAATGTTGATATTTGGTGGGCAGGTTCAGGTTAAGATGGTGGGAAGGTCTAGAAATGTTGTGTTGAAATATCTTTGAAATCCGTTCTAGATTACTCCAGTAATCAGGTTTTCAAAATTGTAGATGTATTGCGGGTTGCATATCTTTCGCCTTGATACGACCAATCCTTATTGTAAATTCAATGGTTCAGTGAGATTATACATGGAGTAATTGAGAAGATATTGAATCAAGTTTCAAACAATGTCCGATATACTTCCCAAGGTTACACTCAATATTAGCGTTTTACTATTTTTCGTAATTTTTCCGAGATTTTCCGAGAACAAATTGGCAGAAAATGTTGAAATTTGGTAAACAGGTCTAAATTTTTATTTGTTTTATGAGGGTGAGGCCCACATGAGCTCTTAGGCTTGTGCGTGGGTAATGAAATGGATGATAGATGACGACTACTTATTTTTTATGTAGTCGGGACCGACGGCTTATCGTCTCCTCCGAAAGATGGGGTGGCCGTATTTATGTGATTGTGCTGTGGTCAAAAATTGTTTCCCCGCTTGGGACTTGGACCAGGGTCCACCTGGTTATCAGACCGGCGCTTTACCACTCCTCCAACGAGCCACACAGTATTAATTAGGTCAATTAATACTGTGTTCTGTGTTCAATGATTTTCGAACCCCTTCTGAACGGAATTTGCAAGCAAGCGAAGCGAGCCTGTTTGACTCACACTGCCTATACTGTCGGGGGTCCAGGGGGCGGAGCCCCCTGGCTAGGCAGAGAAGGCGAGCGAAGCGAGCCTGCCGGCTAGTAACTGATAAAATGGTCCCACAATTCGGCATAAACTATAAAAAATTCATTAAACATGGCCACTGCTTGTGCTTTCTACATCACATGTAGATTTTGAAATGGAAATGAGTGTAAATTTGGAAATTGAACTTTAAAACTTAGGGCTATTTGAAATAATTGAAAAATGAAATGAGAATCAAATACCCTTTCAAAAACTTTAAAATTATTATTGCACAAACATGTTTCGGGACATTCAGCCCATTATCAATGTGGATAAAATAATAATTGGCTGAATGTCCCGAAACATATTTGTGCATCGATAATTTTAAAGTTTTTAAAAGGGTATTTGATTCTCATTTTATTTTTCAATTATTGTAAATTTGAATTTCAATTCATGTTGTAAATATATTATGTGCAGCCTATATAAAGTATTATTAAAGATAGTCCATCATGTTTTGAACCATTCAATAATAGTAGTTTATGCAACGGTTGTATAATGGGAGCCTTTATAGCATGAGGTGAGATGTAAGTTAGAGCCACGAGCGAAGCGAGTGCTCTAGATATCTCACGAATGCTATAAAGGCCTAATACAACCGTTGCATACACATATAATCATGTCAAAGCTAGTGTCAAAAATTGAGGCATATTCGTTTGTTCCCTGTGGGTTTCAACAGCTGATTGTATCTGCGTATTGTCTGCGTAACTGTGCCAGAGCAGCTAATAGAGTTAACAATATGATCTAGTCAGCTGATTACTGGCAACAAACTGGTGATTATTAGAGTGCAAAAGGAACATAGAAACTGCGTTACTTTTTGGCATCAGCTCTACATGTTGACTGTTGACATTTTCCTGATATAGTCTGTCCAAGCAAAGAAGGCCCTCTGGCAAGATGAGAAACTGACTCCAGCTCGGTCAATATTGGTTAAAAAATTATTGATTTGATCTCAATCGTAGAAAACATTCTGATCCACAATTTGAGACCAAATCGATATTTTTGAACCAATATTGACCGAGCTGGAGTAATTTTCTAATCTTGCCAGAGGGCCTTCTTTGCTTGGACAGACTATATAATATTGCTGCTCACTCAAATCCAAGCTCTATCAGAGTTATATCTTAAGCGTGTTGTACATGGGGTAAGTAGAGTCGTCCAGTTGAAAATATGTAGCCAATCACAGCTCTTGTTGTTTGACTCAATGACAAGACAAAGGCTGTGATTGGCTACAGATATTAAACTGGCCGACACTACTTACCCCGTGTACAGCACACTTATCACTGTCGATACTGATCTACTGATATTGATTGGTTGTATGGGTTATTTCTACAGGAAATAGAAAATGGATAATTGAAGCTCAAATAGCTGACGCAAAACCATTAGGCGGTGTTAGTATTGTCTGACAAGATCAGTGTCCAAGATCTGCTCCTCATGCGTTCCAACAGCTGATGTTGTCAATTGTAGTTCTCATTTAGCTTTGACTAGATGACGTTTTTGAAATCAAAAGAGACAATAGATGCTTTACATCAGCTTTTCGTGGATTACATCAGTTAGGAAACCTCCTAGCTCTTTGGCGACAAGCATACCTTCAAGATTAGGCAACATATGATCATGAACAATGGCGGTGGCGGTTTACTTGGTTTCTACATTCATATGATTGCAGTTCCTACCATACCATAGCCACCGTTCCAATACCTACCATAGTCTGTCCAAGCAAAGAAGACCCTCTGGCAAGATGGGAAAATGACTCCAGCTTGGCTCAATATTGATTTGGTCTCAAATTATAGATCAGAATGTTTCCTACGATTGAAACCAAATCGATAATTCTTGAACCAATATTGACCGAGCTGGAGTCATTTTTTCATCTTGCCAGAGGGTCTTCTTTGCTTGAACAGACTACTATTACATCAATGTAAGAGTAGGTTAAGATTCTAATGCAGTATTCCAAGATCGAACAGTTCACATTGAATATAGGCTATAGTCTTCGAGATTTTACTTGCGACATGGGCGATTTCTCCTTCCACAGTGCGTAGCATCAACAGAGTAAAAGAATAACAAGTGAAGTGAAGTTCTCTGTACCTATTGCGCACGGGTAGTGGGAGAGATTAGTAGAGGACAGATCATCAATTTATCGATAGCGATAGATCCGTGTCCCAAGTAAAATTTCGCAAAGTTTAGTATTATTGGAGTTAAGCCGCGTATCGACAGTCCGAGGCATGTGCCACGATTGCCTCGCGGTACAGTCTGTTGACGCAAAAAAGTATGAACTCATGGCTGAGGCATATGTGTGATCTGCAATTTTTGTAAGGACGTTATTACACGATAATTGTTCTATAAGCATATCTGATCGGAAAGAGATGAAAATACCAAATCATATTCATAGAATGGTATGATCATAGAACTATTATCGTGTAATACCGTCCTAACCAAAAATGCGAGCACGCGAACAAATTGACTAGCGCCATCAAGCGGGAGACAAAGCAACTAAGCTCTGACAATTGATAATTTGGACTTTGGAGGTTAGTTTGTGCTCAATTAGTAGATAAAAATTTCAGGCAATGTTTATTATTGCCTATTAGAACCTTCTGCACCCAAATAGAATTCTCAATCACAAAAATGCATAGGAATGAGGTACAATTTTGAGGTTAGTTTGTAGAATTGTTCGGTGTGCGTTGCGAGGCAACAGGCACTGCTCGCTGCGAATTGTGTGCAGCGTTTGCCTCGCTGCTAGCAAACCCGGTATCGACAGTCCGAGGCATGTGTGGCACATGCCTCGGACTGTCGATACGCGGTAGATAGTAGACTAGTAGTAGTACTCTTTTTTTGTGTTAACAGACTGTACAGCGAGGCATTCGTAGCACATGCCTCGGACTGTCGATACGCGGCTTTAATCGATAATGTCAACGTTCGTTTTTGAAAGCTCATAAAGATGATAATCAGGTAGCATTGTATGTATAAATATTCGTAGATAGATGATTAAAGATATTCATAAATCACATATATTATTAAAAAATAAACAAATTTTTTCTTCTGTAGGTATAATTAGCATAGAAATCATTTACTTTTCTTGAAATTCAATGCAATGCCATAATTGTTGCAATAAACGGTTGCTGGGTGAATGTGATGTTAAGTCACAAACACTATGGACTGATTTCGGATGGGTGGCAAGATTGTGACCAAGGCTAGTGGAACCTACCCTAATGGGTAGCTCCCCACAAAAAAGCCATATGCATATTTTTATATAATGAAATAATTAATTATTTTTAATTTTTCTGTTACAGGTGAGTGATGGATTACAATAGTTCAAGTGTTATTGTGCAGTGTTACATGTGAAGTTGTGATGGAGCCCGAAGTGAGTAGCAAATTCAATAAAATTTTTATTTTTCAATTTAATTTTAAATTCCAGTTCAATTCACTATTAATAAGCTTAACGATCTAGGTATGGGAATGGAATATAACATCAATGAGTAGCGTTTAATATATTATTCTTTGTTATAATTTTTTGTATTTCATTCTCAGCATCATAATCTTCATTGTGATTTGCTAATTTCAATGAATCCACAGCATCCCTAATAATTGACATCTCTGTGATTATTTGAGTCTCAAAACTTGAAAACCATGTTATAGAAGTCATCGTTAGATCGTTATAATGAATTCTCGTTGAAAAAATGTCTACTAGAAAGTCGGTATAAATTGCTCAGAAATTCAATGTGACTATAATGTTTCATTGGGAACATAATAATTATTTTTTCGATTTCATTTTGCGGCTCCAGTGAAACCTTAGATCTTAGCTTCAGAACCAGAATCAAACTCAGATCATTTTCCAAAATATTACGAATTTCTATCAATCAATATCAGAATCAAACATGATAGCAGTCATCATAATAATAATTATATTGGATAAAAAAATGTTCAGGCTCAATCAGAGAATCAGAAAGAGATGTAATGCATAATAAAAATCACAATCATTCATTTCTAAAATCCAGTAATATTATAGCCTACAACAAATGATCAACAATCATATTCGAGATAGTATTCTCGTTGCATAGCCTATCTGTGCTTTATAATAACAGAAATTTTAAAAAATATGAACACTTTTTCTAATTCACAAAAAAATTCATATAAAATTCTAAAAATTTGAACGAAATCACCCATAATCGAGTCCTAGAACGCAGAGACTTTGGAGTTGAAAGGCAAAAAATTAAAAGAACATACTTATCATGTGTACATCTGATAACCATTATTATGTTTTTGAAAATTAAGTGATGAAGTTCGCTAAACATCTGATTCACAAATACACACATCAAAATTGTCTCACTTACAATTTTATTTATTTATTTATTTAAAAACTAATTAACACCGAATTCAATGGAAACGTTGCTCATCCAGCTTGATCAATATTTTGTTCAAGAATTATAAATGTGGTTTAATAGTAGATCAAATTGTTTCCTACAGATACCGAAACCGGTATCTCGAATTTCTAATAAATCAGTGGATTGACAACATCTTGTCTTTTCATTTAAAATTGTTATTTTTTGAACCATTTTTGGACCAAGCTTGAGACATTCTCCCATCTTGCCAGAGGGTCTTCTTTGCTTGGACAGACTATACCAATCAACTAGTGAAAACCATAACTCTCAATGTGGCCTATGAGCCGAGATATAATCGAAAATATATGGCGTGTTAGAGATTTTTCCCCAGAGTAACTAGATAAAAGTGTATAAATATAATAGCAATATCATAGTTGTATTTTCATGAGTTGTAAATGTGAAAATGTATTGATTGATTTATCGATGCATCCAAATAATCTGTCATCATGCTTCAATAAAGGATAACTACTCATCCAATACTTCTCCAACTCTTCTTTATAAATGGGAAAATCCTTTATAACCCAATAACTTTCTTAATTTAGAAGCTCAATTAACATTAACGCGATTCACTTTGTTGACCAATAAGATGAGAGTAGGCTGAGCATTATGTTAACATTCATAATCCAGTTCATGGTGCTACATAGTGTCAGAAAGTAGAACTTTTAGCACTGAGAATTGTTGACCAATCATAAGAGAGGATGGGCGAAGCTTGGAGGTGTGTCTGTACCCTGTAGGCGTGGCCATAGGCTGTATCTTGTTTGTGATTCGTTCTTGTGTGAGACGTTCTTTCTCCCCCAAACAGCTATAAGTTGTATTCCCATCAATAGCGACTACACTTATCGTCCATCCATTTTCCAACTCTGTTCAATTCCAATCTGTAACTCTTTTTCAACCCTTTATTATCAAAACTAAATTCTATTTATTGAACCGAAATGAAAGCATTAATACTAGAAGCGGAACAGACCAATTCAATACATTAAACAGTAAACAATACGATATCTTTACAACAAAGTAATAGATAAAGCAATGGCATCCTTATCATTAGCCAATTATAATAATTATAAAGTTTCAGTATTTAAAATTTTGTGAATGAGAACAGAGTGAAAATATTATTACAAAGCTGAACGAACAGATGTATAATAACACAGTTTTGACGAACAAAGAAGATATCTCTTCAAAATGGTATATTAAAGCAAGAGTGATCAGAAAATTTTGTGTAAAATCACTTATACAAAAAAAAATATATTGCTGGTGAAATGTGATGTGACTGATGGTAAGAGTAGATACAACTAATCATTTTCAGTACAGTAGATCAATGTGATAGATATAGTCTGTCCAAGCAGAGAAGACATTCTGGCAGGATTGGAAAATGACTCCAGCTCGGTCAATATCGGTTCAAAGATTATAAATTTGGTCTTAAATTGTAGAGCAGAATGTTTCCTACAATTTGTGACCAAGTTTATAATTTTTGAACCCATATTGATCGAGATGGGCTTATTTTCCCATCTTGCCAGAATGTCCTTTTTTCTTGGGCAGACTAAAACCGTCCAACATTTGTGAACGCTCCCAGCTTCACTCTTTCCGTTCGAACTCCCAGACAGGCGCGTTTTACTGTGGCAGAGGTAGCTTTCATCTAGACTTGAAGTGCAATTTTTCATCTATTATGTCGCCCAAGTCACCACTTTTATTCGTAAAGTGTAGTTCTATCAGTGAAGAAGGAAGAAGTAGTAAGAGTAGGAGAGAAGTTTAGTCTGTTCAAGCAAAGAAGACATTCTGGTAAGATAGGGAAATGACTCCAGCTCGGTCAATAATGCTTCAAAAATTATTAATTCGATTTCAAAACGTAGATCAGAATGTTTTCTACAATTTAAGACCAAATTTATGATTTTTGAACCAATATTGACCGAGCTGGAGTCATTTTCCCATCTTGCCAGAATGTCTTCTTTGCTTGGACAAACTTTAAAAATTTCTCCATGTCTGCATTGACTGGTTCACTGGTTGAGTGAAGCAGATTTCAACAAGATTGGCGGTTGTCGAATGTCTGTTATTCATGACAGCTCTGTCAGGTCAGTCTGAAAGCGGTCTACGAGTGAAAATCTGTTCATATAAGGTTGCTTTCATTGTTTTATATCTTCGCAGATCGCTCGCCGACTGTCCTGACAGAGATGATCGTTGATAACAACCGTTCGCCAGACGCCAGTTCTGTTTGCGTCTACTGTACCTTGTATGAATACGGTGTGTTAGGAATCGTTCATCATTTTTCACGGAGAATTAATGCACTAGGCAGAAAAATCTACTTTCAGATTCACATGGGGAATGTGATTCAGATTGAAGTAGTGAATAGTGACGAAAATGCAATCTGAAAATGAATTTGATTTATTATGTTATACGAGTACGTGATAAAAAAATTTGGTACGTGATACGTGATATGTGATATGTGATATGTGATATGTGATATGTGATATGTGATATGTGATATGTGATATGTGATATGTGATATGTGATATGTGATATGTGATATGTGATATGTGATATGTGATATGTGATACGTGATACATGGTACGTGATGCTTGATAATTGATACGTGATACAGAATACATGATACATGACACGTAATACAAAGTTTGATACGTAATGCAAAGTTTGATACGTGATACACAATACATGATACGTTATACGTAATACAAAGTCTGATAAAAGATACTGCAGTTCAGCATAATTCTAACGAAATTGAGGATGGCGGATGTATGTTATTAGTAATAAGCTATGTCAAAATAGTCTGAGAACGGTATACCAGAGCAAACCAGACGAAATTAATTCATCTCACGACTTGATATCATAGACAGCAAGTCGACTGTCCTGAAAGAGCTGAGCATGAATAGTAGGCATTCGCCAACCATACCTGCTTTGTTTGCGTCTGCTATAGAAGGTATAGCTGATGCCAGGACGTAGATCAGAATGTTTCCTACAATTGAGACCAAATCAATAATTTTTGAACCAATATTGACCATGCTGGAGTCATTTTCTCATCTTGCCGGAGGCTCTTCTTTGCTTGTTCAGACTACACCAGCCTAGATCAATCTGCTAGTATAGTCAGTCCAATGATAGAAGACATTCTGGAAGGACTGGAAAATGACTTCAGCTCAGTCAATATTGGTTCAAAAATCATAAATTCAACCTCAAATTTTAGGTTTGTTTTCTACAGTTTAAAACCGAATGTACATTCTTTCAACAAATATTGACCAAGCTGGGTCATTTTCCTATCTTGCCAGAATGTCTTCTTTGCTTAGTCAGACTATAAGGCTGAGGCCGCACTGCCGGTGGGTAGAGCCTGGTGGGTGGAGGGTAGATGGTAAATCTATAGAACATACACACCATCCACAGTAATACATCGTATGAATGGTATGACGTCATACTGTTTTTTTGAGGTTATGTTGTCCATATTTAATAATTTCAAGATGGCGGCTGAACACATACCATTCATACGATGTATTACTGTGGTTGGTGTGTATGTTCTATAGATTTACCAACTACCCTCCACCCTCCAGGCTCTACCCACCTACAGTGCGGCCTCAGCCTAACAGTCCAACATTTGTAAACGTTCCCAGCTTCACTCTTTCCTTTCAAACTTGCATAAAGAGGAGCGCTTTACTGTGGCAGAGGTACCTTTCATCTTGACTTTCAGCTCTCATCTACAGCCGAACTGCTAGTGAGTGGTTGGTGGATAGCAAGGAAGGTGGCATTGAGGATGGATAGCTTGGAGGGTGGATATATCATGAAGCTTGATTATGGAAGGGCTGGATGGATGGTGTTCAGCTGCCATCTTGTAATATGGACAACCATCTTGAATATAAGGAACATAACCACTAAAACAAAACAAACTATTACAGGAAGGAGGTGACAAATTACCAAACTCTTCAGGCTAATTCCTCAAACAGAGTAGTTATTTGTTATCAAAAAGTTATTTTTTACAGAGATAATAATGACGAAAGATTGACATTTTTCATGGAATTTACGGTATATATTCTATTTTTATTTTTAAATGCTTCATGTACGTACCAAATTTATTACAGGAGATTTATTATAGGAAATTACATTTTCCAAAATAATTCCCATGAGAAATTCCCCCAAAAATTACCATTTCAAATCTCCATTAATTTTCTACTTCATAACTGTTCATTATCAGTTCTGAAAATGTTTTTGTTCTTCTTGTCATAGATTTTGTTTCATTTGTTATAAATACTGCTATTCCTACTGGTGGCCAAGTCATGCTTGTGTCAGTAGCATTCCTCTTTCGATAAATTCCAGTACAAAATTGTAAAGTTGTGTTCTAACAATGGAATTATTTTGGCTGTACTATTGTATTTTACATTTATTGTATATTACATATTGTGTATTACATATTGTTTATTACATATTGTGTATTTTACATATATTGTATATATACTTTTGAAATCCCATTTCATCTTGGTATCGTATAGTAGCTAAAATTGTAAAATTGTTTGAAGTCCTTAACTATTGTTGAAATCAATTTGAAGTAAGGTAATCTGCCAAAACTTGTAAAAAGTATCAACCTTTAACGTTACGTATCACTACGTATACGCACGTTGTACAACCCGTTGCATTCCATTATTGCAGGCCTATAATAACGTACAGAGACACGTTAGTCATCTACACACACATATTTGTAACACATGCGTGTATGTGTGCGTGTGTTAGTAAGCTCAGTGCAAAACTGAACCGAAGTCAAAATGCTAAGAGGTCAAATAAAGTTCATCATTAATTTATACGATAGATGCGCGCCGCTATGGTCAGGGGGTGGGGGGTATGTCCTAGTGAATGAGAGCTACCACCATAGGAGGGGGGTGAGAGGGGTATTGATCGGAATACACCATATAAGGGTGCGCGCGCAGCTAGTGGTGAAGGGGGGGTTAGGGTACCCCCTCATACCACGTGAAAAATCGCCCCCAAATATTCGCTTTCACTTGACGTGATCTGATCTGTAGGTCTCGAACGTTACTAGGCCTAATCGACCACCGTACTCATTCAATAAATTGTTATGAGATAACTGAAACCCCTTTGATTTGAATTTCTAAATCAGCTGATTCAGATGAAACTCATTATACAGCGTGACATACGGGAGATGGACTGTTTTCAATGAAACAATACTCAGCCTATTTCGAAAGTATACAAAATTGAAGCTCTATATAAGGTGTCATTTAAGTTAATAAAGCTCATTACCTGCAATTTTAGCTATGTGTAAAGAATAATATCGTCAAGGTGATCAACTCAACTCTTTTCTCAAAATCCTCTAATCACAAGGACTAAAATTTCTGCAATGATAGCAGCAATTTCTCCCACAAGCCACGAAATTTGAACTAAAGGCCTACTCTGTAACCGGTTCCGGTTACTACATAATTATAGGAAGAATGAAGAGCAGAAGTAAGAGCAATTAACGGTGAAGCACCGCTATTGGTAGTTGCTAGAACCAATCACAGTGAACGTCTGTCATTGCTGGCTAGGCCCATAGCGGCTCGTGCCCTTGAAACAGGTGAAGTGCTCGAATCTTTTACTGTACAGCAGTTCATCTTATTCATGGACACAAGCCGCCAGTGATTGGCCTAGACAAGCCCCTCCCCAATTAGTGATTCATACAAACGTTACATAATGGCGTTTTAAACAGCAATTACTATAGGCTAATGAAATATTGATAAATAGTTACCGTACAATTATGAACTAAATTAATATAGTAGTTTATGCAACGGTTGTATAATGGGAGGCTTTAAAGCATGAGGTGAGTTATGAGTTAGAGCCACGAGCATAGCGAGTGCTCTAAATATCTCACGAGTGCTTTAAAAGCCTAATACAACCGTTGCATACACTATTTTATCTACGACTACCAGTGAAGTTATCAGTATCAGAACAGTAGGCTATATAGCTATAGACCACCAGTATCAAGTTGTCTGTAAGTGTAGGTACTATAAAAATCAACATACCGTATATTAAACTTCTTTTTTTGTCTTCATCCTACTTGAACTGTTGATGATAATTAACTCATAACTTGGTAAAAATGTTAGAAAAACATATCAGTCAGTGCTGCAAAACGCATTCAACAATCAACAAAATCGTGAGTAAGTTACTGTTTAAAAGTGAAAGTTATCAACATATTCATCAAGTTATAAGTATATTAAACTATTTAAACTTTAGACTATTCAAATTAATTAATTATTCGAATACATATATTAAAATATTGACAAACAAATACTGGTACTTGATTCCAGTTGCAGTTTTAGGTTGAAAAATTTGAATTCAGTTTACATTTCATCAGCTGGTTTTGAAAAGAGGAATTTATCAAAAAACGGAATTTTGACTGTATCAAAAAGTTCCTCCTGTATCAAAAATAGTATATTACACCACTAGTTTTGAAAATGTCATTTTGCAACGTCAAGAATACAGAGCTTTACAGTCAAAGCAATCAGCAGAGACTGGAAAGGTGAGTATTTGCAACGTTTTCAAAATGTGTTGTGTATTTGTGTTTTTGGTACACTTTATAGAAAGGCTTATTAGAATAAGATGAAAACGTTTTTATAAATACGACATACGAAATCAACTTGCTGAATTCCATATTGGTAATTTCCATTTTATTTATTTCAAAATAAATTCAGGATTCAAGTTTCAACAAAGGTTATATCAGTTGCTAAAATCAATTCCCAATCAAAACAAAAGGTTAGGTGTGAAATTGTATGGAACAAAAATTTTTGTTTGAAGAAAATCATATGCTGAATTGTCTGGTGCAATCAGTTGGAAAATATTTGAAATAGTCGACTTACCTGTTCAGTCGACCAATTTGCATGGAATGCGCTGCTAAGTCAACAGAAAATTTTGTTGACAGCTGATTTTTTCCTATCTTGAACGGCTATAAATCCCAAATATCAGCCGCTTATTCCGCACTAGTGCGGAAAATGAAGGCTTTTGAAGCCTGTCAAGTAGATCGAGACTGGCTACTTTCTATCAAGTGTACCAAAATAGTAGTTTATGCAACGGTTGTATAATGGGAGTCTTTATAGCATGAGGTGAGATGTAAGTTAGAGCCACAAGCAAAGCGAGTGCTCTAAATATCTCACAAATGCTATAAAGGCCTAATACAACCGTTGCATACACTATTTTATCTACGACCACCAGTGTAGTTATCAGTATCAGACCAGTATCAAGCTATCTGTAAGTGTATGCTACTATAAAAATCAACATACCATCGTTTATTTAACTTCTTTTGTCTTCATCCTACTTGAACTGTTATGATAATCAACTTATTTCTTGTTAAATATGTTAAAAATAACATATATCAGAACCACAAAACCCATTCGACAAGCAACAAAATCGTGAGTGTTGTTGTAAAAGTGAAAGTTATTAACATATTTACTAACAAAGTTATAAGTATATTAAACTATTTAAACTTTGGACTATTCAAATTAGTTAAATATTCAAATTAGTTAAATATTCAAATATGTAAATTGAAATATTGACAAAAAAATACTGGTAGGCTACTCAATCCCAATCGCAGTTTTGATTTTGAGGTTAGTTGAACACTGTTTACTTTCTATCACCTGATTTCGAAACGAAACAAGGAATGTATCATAAAGTGGAATTTGGACTGTATCGAAAAGTTCCTCCTGTATCGAAAAACGTTCATTATAACACGGTTCTGAGATTCCGTTTTGAAATGGTAGTCATTTCAATTTCAATTGTAAAACTGAAATAGGAATTTTTTGATATGCCCGTAGATAAAATCTATATCATCCCAGCACCCCGTTGAAAATGATCTGAATGAATAAATCTTCAATATTGAAAACCTATAAGAATTCATTCACATTTTCGATCAGAGAGCTTTCACAAAACTTCCGAGAAGAACGATTTTTGAGCTGAAAAACACACAAGAGTGTTATATGGAAAATGGAAAAACAACATTTCCTGATTGGAGATGGTTGTAGGTCAAAGGTGACTGGCACTCACTGACAATCTATGACTGGTTTCAAACTCGACAAGTTCTGATGTTTATTTTTCACCTACTCACGCAAGATAGAAAATCAGAGTTTTTTATTTCAGTGGAGATTCAGAGTCTTGATCCAGTAGCAATTCCAGCAATCAGGATTGATTGTGAATGAAATTCGATAGAAACCTCGAATCGATCCATTCTTCAATTGGAGATAAATTTTGTAAATTGTTTCTCTCTCTCAATTTTCTTCCATAACATTTTTTTCGTTGTCAAAACTAGTTTTCATCCTATTTTTTCCACTAAATATATTATTTCAAGATAAATTTCTGTAAATTGATTTTTTTCTAATCATTTTCTAAATAACATACTAAGAAAGTTATTTTTCTTCCTTATTTTTCTATTAAATATATTTCGTCTATCAGTTAACGGAAGACCAGAGTTTTCTATTTCAGTAAAAATTTAGACGAAATCTTATTAGAATTTTATTAAACAGAATCAAATTTGAATCCTGGGCTGGTCTCATAAACATTAATTTAAATCTTGTTTTTATAATGGAATACAAGAAACTAATAAAACACTAGATTTACAAGTTTACAAGAAACTTTCATGGATCGTCAAGCAAGATACAAGCTGTCCGTAGCTGGCGCCAAAAATTAAGGCGGTTGGCGAATGGCTTTTATTGATGCTCAGCTCTTTCAGGACAGTCTGAAGCTGTCTTCGGAAGCCTAGTAGTATAGCTGAGGAAGCTCTTGTTTTGTTGTACTCTTGCAGACAGGTTTCCAATTGTTTTAAGGTGCTGAGAATAACAGTCAATCATAAAACACATTAATTTTGTCCATTAGCAATACCTTCAGCTGTATATTAGTGATTTTGAAACACAAATTTCAATTTTATTCAATGCGTTTTGAGTTGCGTAGTTGACTTCAAAAATGTAGGTGGTATCGTCTGTCTCTTGTACTTGATGTAACCTACCAACTTAAATGAAAAGGCAAGACGTAGTTAAACCACTGATTCTGACAACTTGTCTTTTCTTTCCATGTCGATAACTACCACAATATCACCTTCACAACTACTCATAAAATAACCTACTAACAGCTGATGTAGAGCATCTAGGCTATTTCTCTTTTGATTTTAAAAATAACACTAATTGACAACGTAAGCTGTTGGAGCGCACAAGGAGCATACGAAATCGTTGTACTTTCGACGTGAGCTTAAACTTTATCCAGGCATGGCTGAATGAAACTACATTATTGATAACATCAGCTGTTAAAGGAGTAGATGAAACCGTCTAACGTTTCGGCGTCAGCTATTGATGAAGAGAAATCTTCCTTTTAACATTAGTCACATCAGAATGATATGAGTGGGTCGTACAGTCTGTCCAAGCAAAGAAGACATTATGGCAAGATGAGAAAATTACTCCAGCCTGGATAGTATTGGTTCAAAAAATATAAAGTTGGTTTGAAACTGCAGAGATTCAAAACCAAATTTATAATTTTTGAATCAATATTGTGCTCGAGTCATTCTCCCATCTTGACAGAATGTCTTCTTTGCTTGAACAGACTATATCAAATGTGTGGGTGGAAACAAAATGCAATTTATTTAAGTGGTCAGTGGTGTAGATGTCTCAACTATAACAATAGAATCAGAGGCACTCAACAACTTTCTCAAGCCGGAAGACATCAAAATGTAAATAATTTATCTGGTGCTGTAATAGGGTCGAGTGGGTTATTGATCTCACTCATATTTTTGTATTCTAGCTGGTGCCAAGAACTGAGATGGTCTTTTATCAATTTTCAGCTCTGTCAGAGCAGTCGGTGAGCTGTCTGCGAAAGTACATTGAAACGAGAGCGACCCCAGCTATACTAATTATCTCTCAGAGATAGCTTAGGATAATCGATCATGCATTTCAATTTTCAATGTTTTGCCAGGCTAAATTCACATTTTGATTATATGAGCTCGTGGGCTTGTGCTTAGGTAATGAGAGTGATGATAATAAGATATGACGATTACTTATTTAGGTAGTCGGGGACGACAGCTTATCGACTCCTCCGAAAGACGAGATTGCCGTATCTATGTGATTTTTTATCACAGAATTGTTCCCCAGTTTGTTCCCAAGATTTGAACTCGGGTCCTCTTGTTTATCAGACCTCTGAAAGACGGGACTGTCGTATCTATTAGACTGTACTGAGTTCAAAGAATAGTTCTTCAAATTTGGTTCCCCAGTCAAGATTAGAACCAGGGTCCTCTTGCTAATCCGAATGGCGGGTTATTGCTTACACCAACGAACCAACCTGTAAATCAAACTGAAAAAAAAAACAGTTCGCTACAGTCTGTCCAAGCAAAGAAGACATTCTGACAAGATTTGAAAATGGCTCCAGCCCGGTCAATATTGTTCCAAAAATGATGCATTTGATTTCAAATTGTAGGAAACATTCTGATCTATATTTTGAGACCAAATTTATAACTTTTGAACCAAAGCTCCAACGAGCCACCCTGTAAATCGAACTGGAAATAGTTCTCTATGGTCTGTCCAAACAAAGAAGATATTCTCGCAAGATGAGAAAATGACTTCAGCTCGGTCAATATTGGATCAAAGATTATAAATTAATCTTAAATTATAGAGCAGAAAGTTTGCTACAATTTAAACCAAATCAAGTATTTTTTAATAGATATTGGCTAAGCTAGAGTAATTTTTCCATCTTGCCAGAATGTCTTCTTTGCTTGGACACTATACCAGGTTTGTATCAATGGGGCACTGTTTAACCTGTATCATTCTATTAGCCTTGGTTGAAGTGGAGTTATCTTAGTCTGTCCAAGCATAGAAGACATTCTGGCAAGATGGTAAAATAACTTCAGCTCGGTCAATATCAGTTCATAGATTGTAAATCTGGTCTCGAATAGTAGGAATTATTGTGATCTACATATTAAGGTCGAATTTATAATTTTTTAGCCAATATTGACCGAACTAGGGTCATTTTCTCATCTTAACAGAATGTCTTCTTTGCTTTGGCAGCCAATATCAATGATAGAATAAAGTAGAACGAATAGGAAGACGTGTGAGAGTTGGAGAGAGAGGGATTGACAGAGAGTGTGAGTTTGTGAGATAGAGAAAGAAAGAGTGAGTGAGTAAGAAAGGGTATCTGTTCGTGTGAGAGAGATAAAGAGGGTGAGAGAGGGCGAGAGAGAAAGATACACTTGTCGGTAATAATATTGGCGTGAATCAAGTGGTGATTCTTCACCCTTCCTCTGTGAGTAGGTCCACTCGGTCGCACTGCTCCAATCATCCAGTCTGCCTGTGATAACGCTACTGATAACAACGCGTCAATCTGTACTCTGTTGTGGATCGTTTCTTTTTTCAACATAACTCTATTATTCCTCACAGGAATCCAACTTCAAAATTGGAAACCCATCATACTCATATTTGTGGGAAGAGTTTAGTCATATAGTTGATCATTATAAGATTCATCATGTAGTTAAGTCATGAGGTTGGGCATGATCAGATTTGTCATGTAGTTGGACATGATCTGATTCAAGATTTCAACGATAAAGATACAGCTCTATCACTCTGTACAGTACCATAAAAAAGTTTTCCTTCATATTTATAATATGAACACTCTGAATTAAATTATTCTTCAAGTTCAATGAATGAAGTGTTTTAGAAGTGATGTGATATCATAACCGCACTCGGGCTAATCAACTTCAATTTATTAAATTTTGAGAGTCCAATAGTGATGACAAGGCCTGTTTTTTATCTCTCAAATCATTTTCATCGATTATGTTTCAGTGAATAAATGAATTAAAATATTTACACAGATTTATCATATTTTACAAGTATTATTTTTTTGTTGTATTCAAAATACTGTACCAGGAAAATCATAGTTGACCTCATACTAAAGGAAACGTAGAAATGCTCTCACCAAAGTTTCCGATCTGTGCAGGGGTTCCCTGCACAAATAGAGAAATTTTTTAAAGCATTGAATGAATTTTTTTAAATATTTCTGTTGAACGAATCTTCAATGCTTTGCAAAGTTAGGCTATTACTGAAGTTCCAATTTCCCACCAAAATTATCGTCCAATTATCTTGATTTGGTTACCTGTCCAAATCTCACTCAACTATCAACTTCCAACTCAATCAATTAGTAATTCAAATCATTGAATCCCTTTGATTTTTCAAAGCATTGGATTCATTTCTATAAATATTTATGTTCGAATTTTTAGTTTAGTTTGAAGGTTGGAGGTGGATTCAAATACATAATCTTTTCATCATCAATATGGCAGCTGCTTGGACACTGTCAGATAACTTAGAATTTTCTACCTTCATCATTATACTAATAATTATTGAATTATGATGATCAGAGGGTTAGTGGTGTAGTGTGAAGGAGTATTTGTGACTCTTGTTCAAATGTATCTCCGAGCAGTGATCTCGATTCTCTTGTGCGTGACTACGGTAAGTGATCAAATTTTATTGTTCACTTCAGCTCGTGTAATCGAGTTAAATGTATTCGTTTACAAATAGAATAGAATGATTGAATGGAAAGACAAGATACTGTCAAATCGCAGATTTATCAAAAATCGAGATACCGGTTTCGGTTGCTACACAATATTATCAATCTCTCTTGAAGTACTCTGGTGAACTTTGATAATGGTGTAGCAACAAAACCAGTATCTCGATTTTTAATAAATTTGTGGTTTGACAATATCTTGTATTTCCATTCAATTCAAAAACTATCACAATATCAAAACTAATTATAGACTAGCAATTGAGAGGATAGAATGAAGTAGAGGGTTCTTGAAAAAGTTCCGAATACTGAATAATGTGAACAAGAGTGGATTTTCAATATCTGTTAGTTCAATGGAAAAGTTGCGAATAAGTCTAATTTGATGCATTTTCAATCTTCTTTGAGCTGATTTAACATAATATCATTACGTTCAATGAAGAATCTGGATGACAATCTGGAGAAAAACAATAATATTAATATTCAGTCACACACCATTAGAGGTAAGAGTGGTTTGTTTCTTATTTATCATACTGAATGAGGAATTTTCAAACTCATCTCGTTCTGTCAGAGATTATACTGGCATTTTTTCCTCTGAAAACTTCAAGTTTGCCCCGTTTTTTCAACACAAAAAAGCTATGTCTGCATCAAATCTAGCTCTAGATTTTGAATATTAAGGCTCTACAGAACCGTGTTTTGAAAAACACTAATTTTTAATTGTTTGTAGGCTTTAAACATTCGAATAGCAGTTGAAATGACTAATTTCGAAGCAATTGTTAATTTTTATGCTAAGCTACTGAAAATTCACAGCAAGTCGGTATTTCAAATAGCGATTGACTAGTAGGCTATCATAGCCTACTGCCTATTATAGCCTATATGACCTATAATAGGTCAATGAAAGAATGTGACTATAACTATAGGTCAATTGAAAGAAGATTAATCGAATTTCACCAACATAGAATCAAATCATTGCTCGTTATCATAAGACTCGTTCATTGGGTTTTGTTGCATCGCCTCCCGCTATAGGTTTTTCTGAGTGTAAGAAACTATTAGAAACTACAAGTAGAATCAAGGTGTTAAGACTTTTTTGAGCATATTATTAGGCTATTTTGAGTAGCCTATATTCTTGGAATGGAATACATACATTTCCAGAATGTCAAGTGAGATTTGATAATAAAATAAATTTTATTTTATTCTGTTCAATATTATTTCACTTGAAAATGACTTTAAAGGTACGATTCATACTAAATCAATAAATAGTGAAATTTACTTGAAAATGGCTCAAAAACGGTGAAATTAACTATTTTTTATCATCGGCCCTGGTAACAGAGTAAACATCTATAATATAGTTATGTGAATAGAGTTGTATTGATAGAGCATGCAGCTAGAGCTGGGCAGCTCTAGCAGCGAATTTAGAGTCACGCAGCTCTAGCAGTCGCTTGGGAATCGTACCTAGACGAAACTAGTTGTGAAGAGGAATAAACTAGTTTCAAGGTTACTGTAATTATTTGAAGAAGATTTATCACCTTCATTTTCAATATCAATCACCAATCAAAATTGGGAAAAATAGACAGTTTTTACTTAATCTGTGTTTGAATCTAATTGTATTTAAATCCAGTAAATAAACAGATAAATAATAATCCCTCATAGCCTACTTTATTACAAATCGTAAAATATATAACACTATTTGTAGGTCTACCTATGCCCGAGGCAATTGAAGCATAGCCACAGGGAAGAAACTTCTCTGTGGCATAGCATAATAGAGGATTGGTCAGTCAGTGGCTATGGAGGGTTGCATGAGTCGAACCGAGATAGAAAGTGAACGGCAAGTGGGTCATGGATTAGCAGCCCCCCTCAAAGTAGGCCCCTGTGACGTCACCCACCCCCTGCCACAACCAACCCTCTTACTTCTACCCCGTTCCCAAACCACACACCTCACCCAACATGCTAGATGGCGCTTCAACAAGTATGTTATAGGCATAGCCGATGAATTGTTATTGCGGCTGATGGGGGATATACTTCTACTTCACCCATTCTATCAAAGCGGATATAGTAGGCTATATGATTGAGTTATTCAAAATAATTATTAGATTTTGAATTTGAGAATTTCTCATCCAGTAACAATGAGATAAAATATTATTTAACTCATAATGAGACTTTGGATAAAATGAAAAATTGAGACGAAAATAAAAGTATTCCTGCAATCTGTGTAAACAAATCTTTCTATCCAATCTGTGTATTCGCCAAACCAACTCTCCATAACTTTGAAATCGAATTTAAAAATCTGATTGCACTGGCGGCTCGTACCCACGAAACAGGTGAAGTGCCCGTATCATTTACTGTACAGCACTTTACCTGTATCGTGGGCACGAGCCGCCAGTGTCTGATTGATAATCACTCGGGCTATAGTTGCTTTCATTGAGTTGAAATACAAGCGATGTATTGTTATTAAGATTGATGGACTTAGCTTCATCCTCATTTTATCAAAATTAAAACAAATAGTCTAGTTATATATTGTAAAGTTATTTTGAAAGATCGAAAAGTGAGTGTGAACCTTCAAAAACCATATCGTGTGCATTGTTAACAAGATATTGTTCGTAGATTATCATTAATGCTCATGCATTGTCAAGTGAAGTCTTTTTCGAGAATAATTCAAGCCCACAAGTGCTTTTACCATGTGCGTGGGTTATGAGAGAGGTGATGAAAAAAATAATGACTGGTATTCAAGATTCAACAGCTTGAGACTAGGCTCACACGATCAGTAGATACAGCGAGAATAGAATATAAAAATATATATCCTATTCTCGCTGCTGAACCGCTGCGGTTTGAAGTGAGTGCAAGTTTGAGAGAGCGAGAGAAGTGAGAGAGATAAGTGTGGGAATGAGAAAAGATTATTTCAGCTGTTTTGGTGGCCACAAACCGTCCGGATTCCGCTCGTGTGTATCCGTACTTACTTCTCCTCCGAAACATGTAGACTATCTGTGATAACCTGTTGTCAAAGAACTGTTTCCCGGTCAATAATCAAACTCGGAACCTCTGATTACCAAACTGGCGTGTTATCGATTACTCCAAAGAGCAACCCATAACCATCTAACATTTCTCAGGCCTTAATGTTTCTATCGATTTTATGGAAAATGGCAGAAGTAATTGTCCTACTCCAAATTCATGATTTCATAGCGTTTTGGTTACGTTAACAGAAAAATTTTAAGTTTCATTATAAAAATAATAGTAGAATGATAGAAGGTAATTAGCAATAATATCAAATTATGAATCATCGAGTTAAATCTTATGATCAAGTACCTTTGAATTATCTAATTTTTATCACCCTATTGCTGTTCTTGAAGAATACCTGATAAAAAGCTTTTGAATATTGACTAATAACACAATTAGCCTACTATGGTCTGTCCAAGCAAAGGAGACCCTCTGGCAAGATGCGAAAATTACTCAAGCTCGGTAAATATTGTTTCAAAAATCATCAATTTGATCTCAAATTGTAGGAAACAACTTTTATAATTTTTGAACAAGTATTGGCCAAGCTGGAGTCATTTTCCCATCTTGCCAGAGGGTCTTCTTTGCTTGGACAGACTATAACTATTGGGTTATCCAAAAAAAATGGATAAATTTTTTTTTATAAAATATTCACAGAGATTTTAATAAAATAGGCCTACGTACTAGGGTTTTTATCAAAAGGAAGAAAACTTGAAACAATAATAGAATACTTGGTATTTGAGATTAAACTCAGAACTAATAATTTGTCCTATTCCTATTATGACTTATTCGGACTTATTATGACTTATTTAAATGAATTGGCAATGGCGAATCGTACCCACGAAACAGGTGAAGTGCCCGTATCTTTTACTGCACAGCACTTCACCTGTTTCGTGGGTACGAGCCGCCAGTGTGAATTGGATTGAATAGGGACTGCTTCAACAATCAACGTATTGTAATCTACCTTATTGTAGGCCTAATCTCTTTGTAGACAAATGTTCAAATAATGATGAATATTTATATGATGGGAGGAAATTCATATTTTTATCACATGAATATTCATATGGCAATGATGACTGCACCGTGACTGCAAACTACAAACGCGGGTTTTGGTGTCCTTGACAAGGTCAAGTTTGAGACGCTCCGCTCTTGTTGACGATGCCATGTCATCACTTCAAGTCCCCCTCCCGCCAAATTCAACCCCCTTCTTTATTATCACTCTGCCTCCTCCGTTCCCTTTCATCGATCTCCCTTTCATTATTCTTTCCATTTTCGTTCTTTATTTTGGGTTCATTTTCTAATCCCAATCTACTTTCCCACAGTCTGTTCTAGCAAAAGACGTTCTGACAAGATGGAAATGACTATAGATCAATCAATATTGGTTCTGAAATTATGAATTTAGTCTCATTGTAGATCAAAATGTTTTGTAGATCAATTGTAGATCAGAATGTTTCCTACAATTTTAGACTAAATACATAATTTTTTGACAAATATTGACCTAGCTGGAGTAATTTTCCCATCTTGCCAGAATGTCTTCTTTGCTTGAAGAGACTATTATAGCTCTTCATCACTTTTTTCGGTACTTTTTGTTTCTACTCATTATTATTTCTATTCTCGCCCGTTCTACAAAATATTAGTTTTAATTTTTTTTTATTATACATTGCTTAACTTTTTTCTTACCTTTTCTCATTCTTGTGTTCTCTCTTCCTCTTGCTGTTATTCTAGACCTCGATTTGAATCTTCCTCCATTTCTTATCTTGTTTCTCAAAAATCGCGCTTCTCCAGTATACAGTATAGTCTGACCAAGCAAAAAAGACATTCTGACAAGATGGGAAAATTTATCAAGCTCGGTCAATATTGGGCCAACAATTATTAATTTGGTCTCAAATTGTAGATCAAAGTGTTTACTACAGTTGGAAACCAAATTTATATATTTTTTGAACCAATATTGACCGAGCTGGAGTGATTTTCCTATTTTACCAGAATGTCTTCTTTGCTTAGACAGACAATTTTTTTTCTCCCTTCTCTTATCTTCTCCTATTCATCCTTTCTTTTCTCTTCTCTTTCAATTTTTCCATTTTGATATTATGTGATGTGTATATTAAAAGTATTATTGGTATTATGGGTGCGTAATATGAGTATCATTTGTACACATATTACAAGTACAAGGATTATTATTTTTATGTTATTAACCGAACGTAAGTGATGTCCAAGGGTTATTTAGTCCAGTCAATAAAGCCTGTCCACACGGGTATAGAGTGCATGGAATATGCCCCAATTTTTGACTTCGGGGATTTGTTTAGACTAGTTAGAAGGTTAAGATACTGTGTCCCGGACCTAGAGGGTGAGCATAGGGCGGAAGGGGTTTAGAAGGTACAATTTTTTATTTTTTCGCATAAACCCGAAAACGGTTGATTCTAGAGAAAAGTGTTCTGAATAGAAATTAAAGAGGACTAAAATCTGCGTCGATTGAAAACGGAAATCGGCCGAATAGAAAATTTTTTACATTCGATTAAACTCCCATTTTTTGAAAAAATCTAAAAAAATTGTCCTTAGGTGCTTTTAAATGTGACGTGCAACCTATAAACTAACAATAAATCCACTACCCCTTCGCCCTAAAAGTTGTCGAGCATGAGAAGTAGAGTCGAAATAACATATCAATATCGATATTTGACCTATTTTTGGGAGTTTAACAATCACTTTTCCAAAAATGGAATTCCTCTAAATTCAGATACAGGTGGTTCTTGACAATATTTTGATGCTAAAATATACATACCAAGTAATAACTATATTCAAGATGGTGTCTGGTAGTCTATATGGATCATTCTTCAGTAGAATACTTATTCTACTGCTCAAAATCTAGACCATTTTGCAGGTAGAAAAGGACCTTCAAGGATCCTTATGAATCTAAGATATTGATCTTCATGATATTGATATTCATGGATATGAATCTAAGGACACGCCTAACTTTCATAAAAGTGAACGGATCTCAACAAACTATATCTCATTGTTTTCAGAATTCAAAAGCGGTTCTATTTCAAATATTATATGTTCAATTCGAGTAAAATTGAAATATATTGAATTTAATTAACTTGAGTACTTTGAGCTTATTCCTATATTCCAAGGAAAACACCAATTTTTTGTGTTAAAATGCGTCTATCTTGAAAATTATTGGTGATAAAGAGTTGCATTTGGGCTTACTAAAAAATTGTACCTTCTAACCAACCCCCCCTCCCGCCCTATGCTCACCCCCCAGGTCCGGGGACTTTTAGTATGTTAACCCTCCTAACTAGTCTAAACAAATCCTGAGGTCAAAAAATTGGGGCATATTTCATGCACTCTTTAATGCTTTATTGACTGGACTAATTAGAGACAAGGTTGTTCCGATTTTCGAGAATTTGAAAAGTGGTGGGGGCACCCAAAAATGACGTAGTTCAGATCAGAGATCCCGACTACACTGGACCACAACTACACTGGCGCATTGAAAATATGAATCCACTATAAACTCAGTTGAAAAGTCTAGCATGGCTATTCTTGTGCCAAAAATGATTTAATTACACCGGAGTTGATAACAAAATAGTTAATAACTTTCATCTAATAATTTATATAATAGTCTATATAATAATAAGTTATTCACAAAAGTTATTTACAAATGTTATTAACACTCTAGTGACTGTAAAAGGTGGCATTACTTGTTTAATCCTTGTGTATGGGATGTTGAGCTAGTACCTGACCATGTAAATGAATTTCCATTTTTGTAAAAAAATATGCCTAACCTAATTTGATATTCACACTCATAAAACAATATTTTGCGTTATGACGGAAGAGATATGATAAATTGACAGATTATAATCAATTTGGTCGATTTTGTTATAGTATCAATACGGAAATTATTTTAATATTAATAGTTTAATGATAATAATACTTTATTAATGTTTCCATAATGTAGAAATAGGATCTACTATTGGCACAATATGAATTTGGTGTTTTCTTTTGAGAAGTGTGAACAAAATTGTAATAAATGATATTAAAATATAAAAATTGTTTTGCTGAAAAGATTGAATGACTGAAAGGAATGCGCTGCACTGCAGCAGCAGTCTAGTTGTGCTCCAGTGTAGTCAGGATCCCTGATCTGAACTACGTCAAATTTTCGTCTCCTAACACTTTTTCATTTTGCCCAATATCAGGCAGTTTTGAAACAATCTTTTTCTAATAACAACATGAGTGATGTCTAGATTCAAGCAGTGACCTCCTAAATACATACCCTCCTAGGTATTTAGGTGGTCCTGATTCAAGACGACGATTTTGCATTTCTCTTTATGTTTGTTTGTTCCGCGTATTTACGACAAAACGCGGCAATAGATTCTGATGAAATTTGACAGGAATGTTCCTCTTGAAATTGCGCGTCGATGCATATGTAAGGTTTTATGAAATATTGCTTTTCAAGGATTATATGAAAGGAAAAGCGAATTACCTCCATGTTAAAAATATTACTTAACATTTATACTTCTGAACATAGGAAAATTCACACTATAGAATTATTCATGCTGAACCAGCTGTCGAGTTTATTATTAATTGCATTCAATGACGCATGCAATTAATGAAAATTGAAATTCAACATAACTACGTATTCCCTTTATGGATAATGCCCCATCCATGGGTGACTTCGTGAGGTCTACTGTTCACAGAACTACTAGTATTATAGGCGCGTTTATTCTTCCTCATAATATGCTGATATGCTGATGTAAGGCATCTACTGACTCTATTATTAATTTTAAAAACATCATCTAGGGCATAGCTGGATGACAACTCGATTGACAACATCAGCTGTTGAAAAGAGCACAAGAAGCAGACGTGAACGATCAAATTTTGGCCTCCTTGTATCAAGTTTCTCTGACCTTATTCTTTCTTCAATCCTTCCTTCTTCGTAAATAGTTTCACCTCATTTTTACCTCTTTTCTCTCGGATTTCTTCCTCTTCCACATTTCTATTCCATTCCTACTTTCTTTGTATTCTCCTTTTCCTCCCCTCTTCATTTCCATTCCCATTGATATGTATGTTCGTCTTTCCTCTTCCTTTTCAAATTATTATCCATTTATTCACTCATCTTCTCTGGGCTTTCTATTCCCATCAGCCAAACCTCTTTTATTTGTTATCTTCTTACTCTTTCTTCTCCCATTCCACTCGTTTTTAGTTTTCTTTTTCCCCTCCTCTTCGTCTTTTTCTTAACTTTTAGTTCCTCATTAATTCACCTGTCCATCGTCTCTTTCTATACCTTCCTTTTTAGCCTTCTTTTGGTCTCTTCTTCCTCCTTCTTCTCCTATTTCATCCTCAATCTTGTAAAATCTTCTTTCTTTACACCACCTCTTCCTCCTCACCTTTTATTCTTTTCCATCTTTTTTTCTATGTTTTCATCTTCTTCTCCTCATTACGTTTCGCATCTCTTCTCACTATTCTTCTTCATTTTCTTCTTATTTTTCCTCTTTATTCGTCTTTCTCTCCGATTTCACCCCAATCTTGTTCGTCTTGTTCTTTTTCCGCTCCTTCACCCCTTTTTCTCCACCTATCCCTTTTTCCTTCCTCTTTTTCTTCTTCTTCTTGTTCTTTTTTTCTTCATTTTCTTTTTTCTTTTTCTTCTTCTTTTTCTTCTTCCTCTTCTTCTTCTTCTTCTTCTTCTTCTTCTTCTTCTACTACTACTTGTTTTTCTTCTTCTTCTTCTTCTTCTTCTTCTTCTTCTTCTTCTTCTTCTTCTTCTTCTTCTTCTTCTTCTTCTTCTTCTTCTTCTTCTTCTTCTTCTTTTCTTCTTCTTCTTCTTCTTCTTCTTCTTCTTCTTCTTCTTCTTCTTCTTCTTCTCTTCCTGTTTTTCCGCTTCTCTTGACCTTACCTCTTTTTCACCTCTTTCCAATCATCTTCTCGCTTTGCATCTCTCTCCTCTTCTTCCCCTGATTCACAATTTTTTTCTCAATAAATTCAGATAAGATCGCTAAGGTGTCAGCGTTATTTCCCTATGATATTTTTCTCGGCTAGCATATACCTATATATTCGAATACATCGTATAAAAAAAGATAGAATGACAGTATAGATATAATTCATGAGGCAGGTTTGTAGCGCTTTAGATATAGACAATACATACAGATATGATATATATAAATAGTGAGGATAGCGTTCTGGATATAACTATATATAGCGTACCGTGGCTAAATATAGCATTTTGCAATGCAATTACTATTGGTTGAGGCCTAAAGCTGGCTGGCCTCTTGACAGTATCGATCTAGCCGTTGTTAATAATTAGGTGGTGGAGGAAAGGCTGTCTGTGAAGGGTTTTTAAGGCAAGGGGTTGTTTCAAGGCAAGTTGAAATCGATGTTCAACATTTTCCACCATCAATTGTTTCTATCCACAGCTGCTATCAATGCAAACACTTTCTGGAGTTACAATGATTTGAATTGAATCAATTTCGTAAAAATTAAGGAAAATTTATAAGTCTACGCTAGAGTAAACTTCATGAAAATAGTCCAATGGAAGAAGGAGCAGCAGAGTCCTCCCTCACCCCTAACACTCCTAGACGTTCTCATTTCGTCAGGTGTATTGTATTATAAGAATGTGAATTGATTTCCATCTATGATTTCACTGAGACACGTCATGTCTAAGGCTGGTGCCGCATTCTGGTGGGTAGAGCTGGAGGGCGGAGGGTAGTTGGTAAATCTATAGAACATACATACCATCCACAGTAGTACATCGTATGAATGGTATGTGCAAAATTCAGCTGCCATCTTGGAAATTCTTAAATATGGACAACATAACCTCAAAAATGACAGAATGACGTCATACCATTCATACGATGTATTACTGTGGATGGTGTGTATGTTCTATATATTTACCAACTACCCTCCACCCTCCAGGGCTCTACCCACTGGCAGTGGCCTCAGCCTTAGAGATCAAATTTTAAGGTCTTAATCCCATAGAGATTAAAGTTTTACTTGATAATGTCTCTAATGGAGTACGAAACTAGTATTGTTATAATATGGAAATTAGTAAGGGCACTTGGTGATTTTCATATTTCATGTACGTGAGCATCAGAGCCCTGTAGAGTATTGGTAGCTCCTAATATTGAAGAGAACATCATCAAAATAATATGAAATAGAAGTTCTCATGAACAAAAATTCATTGAGATGCTGGATTCAGTTGTTACACAATCATCAATCACTTGTGAACAATGAGTAAAAGAGCAGCACTATTTTCTTTATACTAATGGTTTGAACATGTTATTCACATTCATATTCATATTCATATTCATATTCATATTCATATTCATATTCATATTCATAATTTTATATTCATATTCATATTCATATTCATATTCATATTCATTTATTGGACAAAGCACATTACTTAAAGGATATAACACAGACAATAATATTGTCCAGAACGTCTTATTTCCAGACTAGCTGCTGTCGGCTCGCTTCGCTCGCCTTCTCTGCTCTAGCCAGGGGGCTCTGCCCCTGGACCCCCGACAGTATCAACAGTGTCAGTGTATCAGTGAGTGGCATAACCTCTGTCAGTGTAAACAGGACCGAGACAAACAGGCTCACTTCGCTCGCTTGCAAATTCCATTCAGAAGGGTTTCAAGACTTTTTGAACATAGCATTTCTACACCCCAATCTGGACCTGTTCACCAAATTTCGATTTTTTCGTAAAATGCAAGAAAAATAGCAATTCCGAAAAATAGTAAAACGCTAATATTGAGCGTAACCTTGGGAACTATATCGGACATAGTTTGAAACTTGATTCAATATCTTCCAAATTAGTTCATCTATAATCTCGCTGAACCATTGAATTTACAGTAAGGATTGGTCGTATCGAGGCGGAAGATATGCAACCCGCAATACATCTACAATTTTGAAAAACCTGATTACTGGCGTAATCTTGAACGAAATTAAAAAATATTTTAACACATTTCTACACCTTATCTGAACCTACCTACCAAATATCAACATTTTCTACCGATTGGTTCTCGAAAAAATTGAGAAAACGCTGAAAAACTATAGAGAAACTTAAATATTTGGCGTATCCTCGAAAAGTTCCTCAAATCCGTTCTTAGCGCGCGTCTAAACGTCCAACTGAACATGTTCTGCCAAATTTGAACGCATTCGGTTCAGTGGATTTTTAGTTCCTGGTGATGAAAATCTGTCAGCTATTTCGCTTTTATAGATACAGATTTTGTTAAAAACTCCAAATTAAGGTTATGTCCACTTTCACTATACTCACAAATTTCAACTGACAAGAATAAAAAACCATGATTTATCAATTTAAAATTTTAAAGGTTCGGTATAAAATTCAGAAATATATAGAATGATTTAAAATTATTAATTCTTACTTGAAATTTAAAAAGTCAAAAAGATAGTTAACAAACTTCAATAATCGTTACTAAGCAACAAGTTATTGATAGTTGCGTGAACCAATGGGAGTGAACGTCTGCCATTGGCTTGGACAAGCTCCTCCCCCCCATTATCGCTTCAGGTAAAAGATACAAAATGGGCGATTCAGACATCGAACACATCGTCGCTGTCGGACACTGGTGGCTTGTGCCCACGAAACAGGTGAAGTGCCGCACAGTAAAAGATACGGGCACTTCACGTGTTTTGTGGGTACGAACCGCCATTGCTGTAGAGATTGATAAAATGGTTAAAATAACATTAGAAACGAATAGAAAATGCTGCGAAGAGATGGCAAAAACAATGCAATGAGAAATATCGTCAAAAATGACTCACAATTTTATTTATCACAAGTTGTTTGGCGGTGTTGTACTGGGTGAAATAAATCTGATATTGAGTCAGTTTGGACTAAGCTGTCAATTAAATTCGATAAATCTGCGATTTAACAATATTTTGTCGTTTTATTGAAAACGAATAACACTATATGGATCGGGTAGTCAGGTCTCACAAGGTGTCAGATTATCTATAGATGAAGTGAAAAACTTCAATAAATAACAAACAAACTCCGTCAAATATCACCACACAACTACTCAATGAATGATTCTTATTTGTTAATTGAGTGAGAATTATATTTTATATTAATTTTCCTGCAAGAACTTCTATTTATTTGTATGGAATGTTATATTATTTTTTCTTTGTTTTAGGTGAGTTACAAGCTGATTACTGTTGTCAGAAAAAACAACTAATGGGTAACGTGAGTAAACAAACATCAGATTCAATGATAACGTTTGAATAAGTTTTTCTCTCCAGAATACAGCATACCATAATCAATACAAATATTTCAAATGTCAATCACAGTACACTTTTAAATTATTTTTATTAATGCATATAACATGTTTCGACTAGTCATTTCCAAATGCAAATAATCAAATAAACAATTGCATTTGAAAATGATTATTGATAGTCGATACATGTTATGCATGGATAAAAATAATTGAAAAGAGTGATGTGATTGACATTTAAAATAAAAAACAGTAATAAAATAGCCCTAAGATTAAGGAAACATCAATACAAATAGTACAGCCTAACTATAGATAACTCTAAACTCCAACTATAAATGAAAATTGAAAAGATCAAGATTAAATGCATTTTTGGAAATTTTGAAACCAATTCAGAATATCAAGAACAGATTCCCCTTAGTTGTTAATATTGAATAGAATCTAATTTAATAATTCTTCCATTAATAAATTCCCTATAAGGGGACCTTGGAGAGATTCTAATACTGAACATCAGGAATTGAATTTGGAAGCTTGATTGGAGGTGAAATCACTATATTTCTATATAGTCAAATAGTGAAAGCCTTCTATTGTACCGCTTATTGAGAAAAATATTGAATTTACTCGAATAATGCATAGATGTTATGATCATTGTCAAGCTATAATGTTTGGTTACGACTTATTGCTTAAAACATGGGTTGAAGGTTGTTAATCATATTTTATTATGTCTTAATTAAGCAATGTTAATTATTGATAGTTGAGGAACAATACAAAATTATATTCATGAATTTTATTGAATGGAACAGCTTCAATTCTCATTTTATTGAATGGAACTCCACTCGAAGTTTCAATCCCATCTACATTGTTCAGAACAAAGTTGAACGCTTTTTTCACTCATAATTGGTGGAATTGTGTAAATATGGAATTCCATACTTTCATTCATTTTCCATGATTATTAAATTTGTTGTTCAAAATGTTTTCTACGTTTAATGATAGAAACATTTCCAATTCTTCCAAGTTTTTTTTTCAATTAGAGTTACTCATTGATAAATTACAGCAATGTTTCCTATTCTATTTCAACAGAAATAGTAAACAGAACTGATTACTATTCTATAAATTTCATGATAATGAAAAATCGATGATTATTTAACATAAAGGAGTGTATGGAATAGAATAGAATAGAATAATGAAAAATTAATAAAATTGGAACAATACAAGCAAAAACCATCAAAGAAAATCACAAGCTTGACTTTTGAGCAGTCAGCCGAAGGAGTTTTATAAGGAGTTTATTACAGTTATACCACGGACGTAAGTTATACTGTAATATTCCAGCATTGTATCCGTTTACACAATAACACGAGAAGTAACTTGAAATTCAGTAATCAATGTATTTTTCTGTTACAAGTGTCCCTGCCAGAACAAATATAATTATTCAGCTCTCATAAAAAATTCAAAGAAGTCATGTTTTTGCCTTAAATTTTATTGAGATACACTATATTTATTATCTTGAATAGATCAGCACGATTTAAATTGTCTTTCAGTGACGGCAGCATAATAGCTATTTATGTATTAAGAGCGTAATGCGCGACTTTATCGCTCGCGCAAAACAGTTATCACGCGACGCGTAACGGAGAGTGATAATTTTGCAAGAGCGATAAAGAAGCATTACGCGCGAATTACATACAATTTTTTTCTACAACTGTACAAACCTGTTAATCTACAGTTTTCAGTCCTCAAATACCGCGAACTATTAAATTCTTCTTCTTCATGTGCCTGTCCGCTTCCAGACGTTGGCTACCATGATGGCTAGCTTCACCCTATCTACAGCTGCACGGAACAATTCTCCGGTACTCATGGAGAACCAGGCCCTTAAATTTTTCAGCCATGAAATTCTTCTTCTGCCAACCCCTCTCCTTCCCATTACTCTTCCTTGCAATATGCACTGCAGTAGCTCATATCGTTGTGGGTTTCTCATAATATGTCTCAAGTACTGCAACTTTCTTGTTTTTATATTATTCAGCAGCTCTCTTTCTTCACCCATTCTTCTTAAAATTTCAGTATTTGTCACCCGATCAATTCATGAAACCCTCAAAATTCTCCTATACAGCCACATCTCGTATGCCTCCAATCTTTTTGTTGCAGCTTCTGTCAGTGTCCATGACTCCACCCCATATAACAATACAGAAAAAACATAGCATCGCAACAATCTAACTTTAGTATTCAACCCCAGATCTCTACTTTTGAAAATTGAAGCCATTTTGATGAACACACTTCTGCTCCTTTCTATTCGGCATTTTATCTCATGTGAGTGGTCCCATTGTTCATTTATAGTGGTTCCAAGGTAGACATGGCTCTTCACTCTCTCTATAACACCACATTCCAGTATTAGTTGCCTTGTACAATGTTGCCTTTACTGATAATCATATACTTGGTTTTACCAGTGTTGATTTCAAGTCCATATGCTCTACTGGTTTCCACTATCCTATCCATAATGTTCTTCAGATCTTGCATATTATCAGTAAATATTACTGTATCATCAGCATACCGAATGTTATTCAAACGATGACCATTCACTAAAAGTCCCTCCGGTGCCTCATGTATAGCCTCTCTGAATATCATCTCCGAATAGATATTGAAGAGCATTGGTGACAACACGCAACCCTGCCTCACTCCTCTCAAAATCTTTATCATATCCGTTTGGTCTTCTCCTATGCTCACATATGCCATTTGATTCCAATATAAGTTTGTTATGATTCTTATATCCTTTCCATCTATATCCATTCCTTTCAGAATCTATTAAATTACTCTTGTGTTATTACCGGTACAGGTACAATCAGACATTGTCAACTTTTGTTAGGTTATGTTATGACTCCACCTGACCTACTTTTGGCGAGCCACGATCAGCTGATTAGCGAGCGTAAAGTAACTCTACTGATCATGCGCAGTTGCTTAGCGAGCGTAAAGTAATTCTACTGCGCATGCGCAGATGGTTAGCGAGCGTAATGAAGATTCTCCTCAGAAATGGGCTACTTTACGAGGAGAATTCAGCTTGTAAAATCTTGTTTTAGACGCAGTTGTTGAAAAAGTAATGTATGTATGCCAAAAGTTATATCGGAATCGACCAAACAAAATTTCACCAGCAATCTCCTCAAAATTTATCAATGAATCATTTATTTGGTGTTTTTCTTTTTGGTGTAAACTATTTCTAAATTTAAAATTTTTTGTCTTTTCTTTCCGTGGCAAAAACTAGTTTCACTACATGGATGACATAACCTTAATTTGGACTTCTATTATAAATATTGGTTGATAATTACATTATCACATTTAAAACATTGGTATGAGGATCAGTTTTGGGCATTATGCCTGTTGTGCTCATGTTTGTATTTCATTTATTGAATAAATTAATGAATGAATGGAAATAAAGCTCAGGAAGAGAATTTCATTGAATTGAATACTTGCCTTTATTAGGGCGGAGTTAGGACTCAGTTTCTCTCTACCAGAGAAATATAGAGAGATTTCAAACAAGGGTTGTCACACAGTAGTTGATACTCACACAGAGCGGACCGTATACAGTCTGGCGAAGAGAAAACATCGTATTGCTTACACGTGCGGATTTCTCTAAAACTTTTTCTATCAGTTTATAGAAGGCTTGTGAAGAAAAATTGTTTCAGCCATAATGAAGGCACGAACTGAATATTGATATATATCAGTCATTCAAATTTTTTCAACCATAGTTTACTTCTAAATTTATGAAATTCAAACTTCAAATTTAGGAGTGGAGACTCTGTTATTGAAAGGGAGGGATGGGAAAGTTGTTGAGAGAGAAATGGGAAAGACCAGAGAAAACTTGAAAGAGAGAGTCCGTGTTTGAGAGATTAGATTAGATTAGATTAGATTACTTTATTCAATTAGATAACAAAATTCGGCTTAGATTATACATTGTAATATGAATGAGTAAAACAAATTATTCTATAAATTTCACACAATAGAGACTTCTAGTAAAAATACGAAAAACGGTGATGTAATGAATGCAAAATTTATACAGATTTTAAATTGGAGGCTCTGCAAAATGAATAAGAAGTGTAAGTTATCTAAGTGAAAAGGCGAAGTTTAGACATATATATGTCCATTCTTGGGAAAGGATAATAAGGTTATCCTTTCCATTAACACTTGGCCTTAAGATGAGAATTCATAACAAGCTATTAGAATTACTAAAGATAGTAAGAAAAATTATTATAGCATTTAAAAACTAGATTTGAATGAATTAATACGATATTAATCAATAATTGAATTATATTATAAGATAAGTAACAATAAAAATGATAATGGTAATGGTAATGGAAATGGGTAATGATATTATGAATTAAGATAACTCAAAGTAAAATTATTTACAAGTATATGGCAGTGAATGAAAAAATGTGCGATGAATGACAAGAGTTGGAGTTGATATTATAATAAAGGTTTGGATGGTGAATATATGATGATGGTGGTGTACCTTAAATGGAAGTTGAATTTATTATTAAAAAGTATGAGGAGAAAGTGAATATGGTGTGTGATGAGAGTCGGATTTATTCAAGTATGTAATGGGTAATAATAAGGTGAATTATGGAATTTGTCATGTTGCTCTAGGTCTGGACATATTCGTTCATTTTGTCAACTAGATGTTTTCTTAACTTCAAGATGAAGCTTCTGCTCGGCTCTCAATAGACCTAATCGATTCAGGGACGGCATTCCATTCACGGCAGCCTGAGACTAGAAAGGACTTAGTATAGATTGTAGCGGTGAATTGGAATCCTCAAAGTATTTTCTCCAGTTCTCGTGCGTGTGATACATCTATTCTCCTACCCTCAGAAACAAATTTAAAATCGTTTTTGAAATAATTAGGTTTACCATATTTTAAAATATCCCTGACAAGCTTGACAATACGAAAAAGTCTCTGATCGGATATCTTTAAGGTTGAGCTTGTAATATGTGCTTGGGTGATTCTTTCATGACGTTGGAGAGAGTAAACAAATCTTAAGCAATAATTTTGACAGCGCTGTAGTTTATCATTGAGTGTTACTGTCATGTCATTGAGTACAGAGTTACAGTACATAAAGTGTGGGAATATTAGTGATTTAACCAGCAGCAATCTGATATTTCTTGGTAGGATGTCTTGCAAATTTCTTCAATGAATGCATGGCTGAAAATACTTTTTTACATGTTTTATTAACCTGTTCTGACCAGTCTAAATTTTATTCATGATGATACCCAAGTTTTTAACAGAGCTATAGTAAGGAATTTCATTACCATCGATTGTTATTTTCTGTATTGTGTTGAAGTTAATATTATTGATGAGGCGTGAGTAACCAATAATTATTGGCTGTGTTTTAGAGGGATTCAGTTTAAGACCATTTTTATTTGTCCATTCAAATATAGATTTTACATCTTGATTAATTTTATCTATAGTTTCATTGATTTCAGTGATAGGGTAGCATTAGCATAAATTTGAAGGTCGTCAGCATAGGTATGGAATTTGGAAAACTTGATAACAGTAGGAAGGTCATTTGCATACAGAGAGAGAGAGAGAGAGAGAGAGAAAGAGAGAATGAGTGAGTGAGAGCAGAAGTTCATTGAACGGAATTGTCTGCGATTGATGTGCCTTTCTGCCCATTTTCGCGGCTACTCACGAACCTCGTCCCGTCAAACTATTGGCGGCATTTCTCAGCACTATCGCACTCTTCTGTTTTACTACAGTTTATTTCTATTCTATCAAGTCTCATTCAGTATAAATAATCCAAATAGATAATATTGTAGTTGAACAGTGATTGACATTAGGCTATTAGATAGAATAATATCGATTGATGATGATTTAAGAGTTTAATAGAGCATCTTTCACTCAAGAGTATTGCAATGTCATCAGTTTAATAGACTAGGGGTGTTCACTCAACCAGTTAAGTTGTGATATTTATTGAATCGAATCAGTTTTTCAAATAGTTTTTCAAATTATTGATAGGATTGAGCGAATTGTTTGGAAATATACAGAATTTAATGGCTTCAGTTTCAAAATCATCTTTATAATCAACCACTTTCTGACTTTCTTCGACAATATTCCCTTTCAATATTGTTTACAAGAATCTACTATTGTTTTGCTACATTGTAACAGCTATTGTTCACAAGGAATACGAAAAGTTGTTTTTTATAGCGTTTGTTTCATTCAATTCGATATTGAAATTTGTTCAACTAACAATGATCAAAGACCCACAATTACCATAATTTTCGATCTCAATTATTATTTTATTTGGAATGTTATAAGGGTCTCCCCTTTCAAAACCCTCTATACTCTTAAAATATTTTGTTTTGCCAACACTTTATTCCAAATAGAAAGTTTAAAACTAAATTTGTGGTTCAAGTGTTGCATTTGAGAAGCATTCATCCGATTACATAAATATATTTTATCCATACTTCAAAGCTAATTATTTTTTTCAAGTCACTAATAAGTTAACTTATTTAATAAAAGAACAAGTTATCAGTTTATCAATTAGCTTAGTCTTTAGTGAGTTATTCAGTTCATTAATATATCTTAGTAGGTCCCAAAGTTTCATCTTTTGCATCAGCAAAAAAGTCTTCATCTCAACCATTCCACTTGTGAACACTATACTCTCTCTGCTTGTTCAGGTGTAACTTTTCCCTAAAAATGCATCGTTTTCTAATATTTGCTAGTACTTCAATAAGGAAGTTTAATCGATTCTCTATAATAGTTAATCTAGCCTATTTTAATGAGAAAAATTATTGTCACTTTTCAACAGAGATTGGGAATTAAAGTTTGTTTAAACGTCATAAACAACATGCAGTCTTCATTCAATTGGAGTTTATGGCCGATTTAATATAGGATTTCCTAATGAGAACTTTGAAAATGTAATTTCGTCATAAAGATAAGCTTGACGTGACTTTGGTTAACTTCATCTTACTTTGTCTGGGTTAACTTTACTGTGGAACAAAATGTTTGACCTAGTTCAAGAAAGGCTGTTTCCTACATTGAATAAATGTGTAGTAACATCGCTTTCTTTCCTTATAAAATGTTAATGTTATCCTCTATTGATTTCTTCGTGTTTTCTACTTTTTGACCCTCCATATCTTCTTGTTTACTATGCTATTTTTTTGCTTCCCATTTTTTTTCATCCAATACATTGTATAAAATTATGAAGCTGGTTATAAGTACTTCAGTATTATACTTCATCCTATCTATGTAGTCTCTATCTATAAAAGCGAAATGGCACTGACTGACTAACTGATTCATTCATTCATTCATCACCAGAACTAAAAATCTACTTAACCGAATGCGTTCAAATTTGGCAGGCAAGTTCAGTTGGACGTTTAGACGCGCGCTAAGAAAGTATTTTTGAAACTTCATAAGGATATGCCAAATATTTGAGTTTTTCTATAGTTTTTCGGCGTTTTCTTAATTTGTTCGAGAACCAATTGGTAGAAAATGTTGATATTTGGTAGGCAGGTTCAGATAAAGTCTAGAAATGTTGTGTTGAAATATTTTTGAAATCCGTTCAAGATTACGCCAGTAATCAGGGTTTTTCAAGATTGAAGATGTATTGCGGGTTGCATATCTTCCGCGTTGATACGACCAATCCTTATTGTAAATTCATTGGTTCACCGAGATTATAGATGAACTAATTTAGAAGATATTGAATTAATTTTCAAACTATGTCAGATATACTTCCCAAGGTTACGCTCGATATTAATGTTTTACTATTTTTCGGAATTTTCGGAGTTTTTCTTAGATTTTTCAAGAACAAATTGGCAGAAATAATGTTGAAATCTGGTAAACATGTTCAGATTAGGTCCAGAAATGCGTTCAATAAATTTCGAATCTCTCCTGAATGGAATTTGCAGGTGAGCGAAGCGAGCCTGTTTGTCTTAGCTGACACTGACAGAGGTTTTGCAGCCGAGCGAAGCGAGCCTGTTTGACTCACTTACACTGCCGATAATTTCGGGGGTCCAGGGGGCGGAGCCCCCTGGCTAGGCGGAGAAGGCGAGCGAAGCGAGCCTGCCGGCTAGTATTGATTTTTCATTTTAAATAATAGGCTAATCACAGTACCCTTTTCAGTTATTTCTTACTACAGCATTAAATGTTTAGTCATAGTCATTTTCAAATATTATTTAAAATAAGAAATCCGTGATAAAAGTAGCCCTGAGATAGAGGAATATAAACAATACAGGCTATATTTATGTAACTTTCGTAATAACTATAGAGTTTGGAAATAGGAATACTGTACTTTTTATCATATAGTAGGTACTGTACTTCAAAATTCTTCTTTTTAGCTTGAGTTAGAGAATGGAGATTTACTCTCTTGAATTAAGTTAAAATCAATTTTAATCTTCGCTCTCATTGAGTGGTAATTCACCCATAATAAATTCAACCACGTATTTTATTACCTCCATCTTCACGTTCTAACCAATATAGTAGTATCCAATAATGTAACTATCAACTTTTCTTTTTCTTACATCAATTTTACAAAATAAAATTGATAAAAATGCCGTATCTATAAGTATAGAAAACGGAGCATCATTTGCATTTCCAATATCAACCTTATCACTATTGTTATTGAGATGGTCTATCGATTTTGGAGAATCTGTGATTCAATTGAACTTTGAGGGATAGTCAATCAACTGACACTAGAAAATAGAGCTTTTCAAACAATCCTCTAATTGAACAGCAATTGAGTTTTTGCGACTAGACTTTATTAGAGAATTTACATGAATAGAAAATAATAGAGAATGATACATTCTTTTAAAAAAGAGAATATGTTAATGGAAGAATTTACTCAGTACCGAATGCTATCTGTCGGTTGAACACAGAACTAACTAGTTCTACATCGTTGGCCAATCATCAGTAGTGGGCGGAGCTAGAAAGGTGTCGTGTTCCTATAATGAACATCACCCAGTACATGGCTCCACCTAACGGAAAAATATCCAACTATTTTCATTTCGCCTCGGCTACCAATCAAAAAAGAGCAAGGGAAACTTCTGGAGGTTGGCCTATATTAGAGGCTAACCGCGTTCTCTTCCGTGATTGGTAAGTTGTTTTAAGACTCTGTTCTGACATATTATTGCATACTTACACTGTCAATTTACTGTTATTTTATTTTGATCTGTTCGTTATCCATAGTCATTATAATGTTGTCTATTGAAATGTGTTAATTATTAGACCACTGAATTCTGCTATATCATCTGAGAAACTTGATCCTCTCTGTAGGCAAAGCTGAGTGACAACTCTAATTGCAGAATCAACTGTTGAAGAGCAAACTGAGCTGACGAAACCGCCTATCTTTTCCGCGTCAGCTTCACATACATCTATTTTAGTACTGTTTATATACATACATACACTACTGTTTATATACCTCAATTTATAAAGAAATAGTCTGTAAAGAAATAGAAAATACTTTGTATGGTTCTTATTGAAATTTCTTTCTCCTCCATTTTTAAAATGGAGGAATAAGCTACTATTATTAATGTGGAAAAATAGGTTCAAAATATGCCAAAAATTGCTACATTATCCACTGTCTGTGAAATGAATACTGTAATTACGAATCATTCGAGGTCTATGAATAGAAAAGTCTATTGGAAATTATAATAAGAGTCTACATACAATACATTGTCATCATCAATACAGCATTGGAACAACGTTCTGATAGTTTGTTGATAACGAACAAAACTTTCATTTACACCGAGTTCATTCTTTTTTAAATGTCTTGCTCTGATAAAGTTCTAATAAATGTGTAACAATTCATGCAAATTACGGGTTGAAGTTTCGCAATAACTTTTAGTTGTTGTTCTTTGCATAATAGTTATTATCAGTATTGGAAAATCACTGATGAAAAAAGTTTTGTATTTATTACAAGAAGAGTTTCAAAAGAGCTTCAGACTCAACCCCATTTTAGGCGCGAAACCTTACAAGTGTACACGAGACCATAAACAATGTGGACTCTTACTTTTCTTGCAAGATTTCTGAAGTAAAAATAAGTTTCCAAGCATTTCTTACAGAAATAACAACTAGTCTTCAACTCTGATAACTTCGAACCTCCTTATAATTACCTAAAGAGGTATAAATCATTACTCTTTGTTGAAAAACCTCAATACCAACCTTATGTGTATCTCTCACTTTTTTGTTCAATTGACTACTTAATTGCATGCCTCTATTGTTCATCGTAGGGGTATTCCTTTACAATAATTACATTGCTCGCCTCTATTGTCCATCATAGGGGCATTCATTTGCGTTTAGTTTAGAGGTTTAACTGGTTTCTGTACCATAAACCTGTATTCCTCTAAATAACTAACTAATAATATAGTCTGTCCAAGCAAAGAAGACATTCTGGTAATATAGAAAAATGACTCCAGCTATATTCAAGGGGCATATATAGTTCAATATTGGTTCAAAACTTTTTAATTCGGTCTCTAATTTTAGATAAGAATATATTTCATTTTTATAATTTTTCAACTGATATTGATCAAGCTCGAGTCATTTTCACATCTTGCTAGAATGTCTGCTTTGCCTGAACAAACTAGCTGTGTTTTCCATTCCATTCCCATTCAAGAGTGAATACAATATGAGACAATTAGTATCAAATGAAATGATCGAATCGAAAGGCATTGCACCATTTTAATATCAAGATATATTTGTAACTATACATATATCATCTTGAAATCACTGGTGGCTCATACCCACGAAACAGCCCCAATTGAGGTGAAGTATCTTCTACTGTACAGCACTTCACCTGTTTACGTGGGCACGAGCCGCCAGTGCTTTCAAACTGAGTTTTTCTCTTTTCTTATGCAAGTCTTGATTTACAAACAGTGTTGTATAGTGTCATATAGCAATGTCATATAGTGTTGTAAGGCAATAATAATTTTATTTATCACTAGTTGGGCAGGCTCGCTGCTTCGCTTTCGCTCGCCCAGTTTGAACAGGGGGGCTCCCCCTGGACACCCGACAGTATCAGCAGTGTCAGTTAGTCAAACAGGCTCGGTGAGTAGCTTATCTGCTAGAAATTGATCTAAAACACATTATCACCAAGCACGGTATAAATTTTTTTGAAGACCATTTCCCCCCAAAATAGGGGGGTTTCAAATACAAGGATATCTTTTTTATTGCTCTAGTTCAAAAACTATACAAGGAAGAAAGGTCTACTTGGTCTCAAATTGTAGAGGACAAAATCATCCCCAAAGGGATTTTGAATTGAACAACTCAAAGGAATATGTCAAAAGATCTGAGCGAACAAAAACTGAAAATACTCAATTATAGTTTTTCTTGAAAATTAACCCATTTTTTTGAAAAAATCGTAACTTGGTTTTTAGTGGAGATAAAGAGATGATTCTACCACTATTCTCCTGCAAATTTTATTTACTGAAAAAAGGTGAAGTAAGTTTTTTTGTCCGACACCTCGTTCTAACGTTATTCCAAGAAACCCAAAAAATGAGCAAAATATTCCAATATGGCGGCCAAAAACAACCTTCCGACACGAGTTGAGAGTGGGATTTTTTTACATGTTAAATAGGGAGAGTGTCAGCTACCATTTCCACCATAAAACATCTTTGTTGCAATTAGTTCCACCTCCAACCCTAGAATGACTCGACTAATCAGCAGGTTAAATCACGTACAAGAGACACACGAAACCGCCCAACTTTTTGAGGTTAGCTATACTCAAATCCAGTTCATTCAGGTGTTCAAAGTGAATCTTGCCGGCTCCTTCATAATTCTTGTACGCTGCTTGACTTGCTTCTTTTAGCGTTTTTGAAGAAATTCAAAGTCACAGATTTTCCTGGAAATCAAAAATGGAGCAGATTCCCTTAATCAACCATATGAAAATACAATAAATAGATTTTTAGTAGATCAATAATTAATCAAAGTACAATTTGATATAACTCTTCTCTCATAACTTCAGTTTCGAACTTTCTCAAGTCATTTTCAAGTGAATTTATTTATTTATTTCATTGGAAGAATACAATTGAAGGAACGAAAAAACAGGCATCAGCTCAAAACTTCTTCTGTTCCAATTTTGATATAAATGTCCAAATTCAGGTTATGTCCCTTTTCAATACTCAAATAATCATTTCAAAACTTGAAAAATAATAATTATGAACATGAAAAATTTATAAAATTTATTTTTAAAGAGAAGTTATATTTATTTAAAGGATACTTGGATCAATTATTGATTTATTATATTTATTATTTAGCGTATGTATGTTTTCAATAGTGGGGAAACCCAAAGGGTTGTTTCACTTTGCCATATAACCTCATTTTTCACAAATGGAAACTTGGAGAACCATGTGGGTTGTAGTTCCTTTAAAATAGTCATTTCATTATACATTAGCCTTAATAACAAAGTGAAAATTGATTTTTATCCACAATGAGCTGAATTGGCAACGTTGCATCAAATCTCACTTTACAACTCTCATGCGTTCAACAATATAATAAAGGCCCAATAGCCTACATTCTATTCGATGTGCTAGCAAATCAAGAGTACACTCATAAATCCGTCCTCAGCTTGTTGGTTGACTTTGCCGAAGCTAATAAAAGGTTTCTCTCACCGGCCTGTTTTTGGTGAGAAGGAGGAAAAAGGGATGAGATGATAGGCGGTGGTGGGGGGTATGTTTCACGCTGTGCTATCGGGGATCGGAAAATAGAGCGGCCGGCGTGCGGATTTAGGTTAGTGACGTCACACGCGTATGTACGGGTCGAGGGTGATGGGGAGGATTTTGATGACGTCAGCACGGGTCGATACACTTCGCGCGTACCACTGCAAGCTGTTGGGGGAAGGGGGTGAGAAGAAGCCCACTTTCCAAACCAGCGTGCTCGACTGCCGCTGCTGCTGCTGTTGTGGTAACTTTGACCCGGGACAACATAACCTCAAAACCGTCCCCCAGTTGCTGTCTCTTATCACTCTGACGTATCTCTGTGTTGAGTCTACTTTTTTCAAGATGACGTAGGCTATGCAATAAAAATTACTGTTTATCGGTAACAAAGACTTGATCTTCGACTGAACACTCATTTTTCATTTGAATTTGATGCATTATAGAATAGGTGGGTGATCTTCCATTGGAATTTATTTATTCATAATAGAAGAGATGCTGATTGAGACTCTAATCATATCAAATTATTTTCTTTTTTCACACTGAATAATTATTTATAGAAATGCATTGAAGAAAATCTTCTTCACATGTGCTTGAATGCCTGTGTGTGAAGAAGAGTCTGAATCAATTTTTTTAATATTTTTTATCCAGAGGAGGAAACAAGAGAAGAAAAAATAATAGAATATGAGAAAGAGAGAGAAAAAAGGAATGAATAAGAAGAGGATAGAAAAAGAGGAAGAGAGAGAAAAAATAAAGTACTAAAAAAGTATTGATTTGAGTCCAGGATCGTCCATCAGGGAGCCGCAAGGTTAGAGAACACGACAAAGTTAAAGGACAATTAATTTTGGAGTAGGAAAAAAAATTGAAAGATAAGAATGGAAATGGAAATGAAAATTGCTGACTGAGAGAGATTTTGTGAAGCATTTGAATTCAAATTGGGAGAACTTGAAACTATGTAGTATTGAAGAGTATGTTATGAATAGTAGACAATGAGCTAATCAACAGGTTATCAATTGGAAAGATGCCCTGTTTGCGGAGAGAGCAAAACTTACCAGTGGAAAACTGATGATGATGCCCTGAGCATTGAAACTTGAGTATGGTATTTTAAATAAACTTTGTGGATCTGACAACCTTTGTTTTCACTTACCTCAATTATGGATAATTTCCACATCAGCTCTGATAAAAGTATAAATTCTATTAAAAGAGCAACATTTTCTTGTAGGTAGAAGAACTGAATGTGTTGAAAATCGAGAAGAGAACTGAACAGGCATGTCCCAAATCAAACAGTAAGCAATGTAATAAAGAGATAGATATGAGGCCAATCTAGGTATCCTCATGTTGTTGATGTTCATGATTTGATACAATTATGATCTGACTTTTCCTTCTTCTATGCATGTGCAGAAGAAATACCTTGATAAGAGCTGGCGTATATCTAGAACCTGAAATTCCGTGAACAGCTGATCACAAGGATAGCGTCTTGGTTGGCCTGTAGCAGCCTTGATAATATTGTCGTCTGCACAATTATCAGCGGCTACAATACATTCATAAATGCACCTCCCCATACAACAATACCACCATAGAAAAATAGACGTCTCTCTAAATACTAAGATCCTCTTTGATACCACTGTGGAGCAGTGCCTGTTACATAAACAAAGTATGCCAATGTAGAACTGTATTCAATGAAATGACTTTGGATTAGTCATAAAAATTATTATGAATCCTGCAATGTTAATATTAAATCACTAAATGTATATTCATCCTATGATACATATTATTTGTCTCTTGAAAGCTACACGAGTATTGTAATATTCTGAGTTTCTGCTATTGAACTTTATGATCATTCTCCATGTAGACTACAGTATGATGAACTGAATTATTGGTCTTTTTTCTCGACATTTTTCTTGACAAATACTTTATAATAAATTATATCGATTTCTCTCAATATTATTATCTCTGTTGAACCATGTTGGTTTATGAGGGTGAAGCCCACATTAGCTTATAGGCTTGTGCGTGGGTAATGAGATGGATGATAGATGACCACTTTTTAAATAGTCGGGACCCACGGTCTGAATTGACCTCTGGGTGATGGTCCCCTTCCTTTGTAGCCGTCACCTCTCAAGAATGCACCATGGTCATTCGATCTTTTTCTTAACCTTCTGCATCCGTCAGTAATGTATGTTAGCTTCTATCTTAGGGTTTTCCTCTGTTCTTCCTTCCTGCCATGAAATGATAAGTTAATAATTCTTACCTATAAAATTTAAAAAAAGTCTCCGTAGCCGTATTTATGTGATTTTGTTGTGGTGAAAAATTGTTCCCCGATTGGGGCTTGAACCAGGGTCTGATAGTTATCAGACCGGCGCTTTATCACTCCTCCAACGAGCCACTCAATGTGATCTGTTTAGAGATATTTTTGCTCATACAAATAAGTCTTTGTATTTTTATGTGGAGGAGATTTTTATGTATTTTTATGTATAGTATGTTGGCTCGATGTTTTTAATTCCAAGTTTTTGATCTCAGCATATTGTTATGAAGCGTTTCACACCATTGGCCATATACAGCGAGTATACAGTCTCTGTATATTGGCACTGTTATTGTTACATTGTTTAATACTAAATCTTATCAGCTGTTGAAAAATGAAGTTTATAACTGGTGTATTGCGGGTTGCAGGCTAGCAGCAGCTCAGGAGGCGGCGGCGCGCGAGAGAGCTGGTCGTGACTTGGGGCAGTGGTCGGCAAGCTCTGGCCTCGGCATGGGGCACGGCCAAGGGGGGGGAGGAGGGGGCCCCCATCAGCCCCCCAAGGGCCCCTCCTCGCTCTTTCTATTCAGCGAGGAGAACATTGTGCGCCGCTACACACGCTTCATCATCGAGTGGCCATATCCTTTACTGCTTCAAAACTATTACAATTAAAATTAGGCTAGGATATTTGCATGAAATTCATTGATTAATATCCATTCATTCGAGAAAATACATCAATCTCATTTGATAAGAACACAAACAATGAAGTCCAAAATATATGTTTTCCAGATTTCGATAAATATCCAGAATAGAGGCACTGACGGCTCGTGCCCACGAAACAGGTGACGTGCTGCACAGTAAAATACACGGGCACTTCACCTGTTTCGCGAGTACGAGCCGCCAGTGAATAGAGGTTATCTTCACTTGATCCAGATTCACTATCACTATTCAACAATTTCCACACTCGAGAAATGGAACCCATGATTTGTAATTCTGAAAGTTGATATAGAAGTCAGCAAAATAGCCTCTGCTGAATAGCACCAGATAATTTATAAAAAGGTTTTAAAATAATCTAATTATCACACTTAATGTTGTTGGGTTATGTAAATTTATCAATTATTTCAGAATAATATTAGAGTGGTTCATTTGAATCTCCATGTGTACACATGTTCCTTCAAACTTACGAAACTTTAAATTCTATCAATTTATCAATTCTACAGAATTAAAAGAGTGTAGAATAATTACAGTGTTTTATTCAAATCGGTGGGTGTACACAATGTTTCGCAGAACTTGCAGAATGTTGAATTCCGTCAATTCATCAACTCCACGGGTACTAGAATGTATTCTAGTATCCGTGATCAACTCTATAATAAAAATGGAAGTGTTTAATTGAAATCAGTAAGTGTACACATATCCTGTTGGAGCTACAGATGAACCATGAACAAATAGGGAAGAACACAGAAAATATGAATAGAAGAAGGATAGGGGGAATTGATCATGCAATATTGAAATTTCTAACGTCAATTTTTCCAGTTGCGTTCACCTGCGGTAATAGAAAATAAAATTTTTGGCTACACCAGCCAATGTTTCTTTATAAAATTGACCACAATACTGTTATGTAAGGGAAACCATTGCATACTATGACTCAACTGTTACAAGGGGGGAAAATACAAAGTGATCTAAGTGGAGAATCCAGTGATTTAAAACATTGACCCTTCAGTGGAGCTCTCCACACCATAGTATAAATATACAGAGTGTTTCAGGAGGAATGTGCAATACTTCTCATGCTGATTCCGTACACCAAGTGCTTTGTTACCGAGATAACAATGGCGGAGAATTGAGATTTTTCAAAATATAAAATTATTTTTTAGAGGGTTTACTCAAAAATAATAATTACCATGTAGAATTAGCTGATAAATTCAATGAAACCAGTTTCAAGTTTATAACTTCAACGGTTATTGAGATAATTGGAAAATATGCTAAAACGACATTTTTCAACAATAAAGGTTTTAACTGGATAAGGAATCATAAAATTGTATTTTTAATTATTGAAGTTCAAGGAGTCGGATTCTAAGGAAAGCGTTAGGTGGCGGCGATTGTGTAAATCTTAACCAAATCTCAGAAATAGCGATCAAAAATCGCAAAATCGCTACTAAACACAAATTCATCACTTGTGCTATGTTTTGTCAATTTTGCGATTATTGATCGTCATTTCTGAGATTTGGGTATGATATAAACAATCCATTCAACTTTTCCTTCAGAATCCAACTCTCTTCAACTTCCAAAAAGCCTCTAAAAATTAGAAAATTAATATATTTTGAAAAATCTCAATTTTCCGCCATTGTTATCTCGGTAACATGAAACACTCTGTATAATATTGAATCAAGATTTGTAACACTGTATCTTTCAAATCCTTCTACAACAAAGAAAATCACAATCCATCCACCACCAACGCGTTTTTCAGGCTTTTTTCGAAACACCTTTTACATCCTACTGTTTTCATATAGACATTTATAAAAAGATATTTATCTTTTTCAATGTCAAACAATACTCTACGTTTATCAATAATCAATAGACACAGACACCGTACGCTAAGCGCACACAACTGGAATTAATTGTGTTGAATATCAGCTGATCAGGGAAACGCACACAGCTGGAAGTAATTGATTTGAAGATCAGCTGACGCGGAAAACGTTCTTCTCACAAGCAGGTCAAGGTCAATCTTCCGTGATATGACCTTCGCAACGATCACCCAGCATGTGGCTCATGGCTCAATGGACATTTCCTCTTATCTTTACCTCGTATTTGTCTCTTATCTTTGATCATATTTCAACACGTTTAGAGCGTTTCCAATCCAATAGTACAGTATATATGCAGTATATATGAATATGAACAAATAATATTATGCTCTGATAAATACTCCAACACGTTTCTAGTATTGTCAAACGGACTCGAACAATATCGATGTTTCGACCATGACTATATCAAGACCAACTATATCAGGTCTTGATAGCCTATAGTTGGTCTTGACTACATCTATTTCAACTTTTTCGACCTTCGACTATCTATATCTATATCTAATCGAGACTCCAACAATAAAATGATCGATGTTAGTTTTGTTTGAAATTGTCCAAGCATGAGATGTTATTAATTTTATTATTGGTTTGTTGAAAGATATTTGTCCCGTTTCAGACACCGCGAGTTTGGACGTCCGGTTTTTTGTTTTCTTCATACATTTTTCAATAGATTGAATGAAGCTTGACAAACATTTGCAATGTGTGCAGAGACACATCATGTGTTTGCCAAGCTCTGTTCATTCAAGTGAATTTCATGAAGAAAACAAAAAACCGGAAGTTCATCATTTATGATAATTATGTGGAACGGGTCTCGGAAAGATTATTCGGAAAAGCGCCCTGTACCAATGCACAAGTCTATGAGCTCATGTAGGCCTCACCTCATAAAATAAAACAAATTTGAAAAAATAAACATTGGAAAGATCTGTTTAATCTCCAATTTAATATGTTCATGTCAATCTTAAGCGCCCTGTACACGGCGATTGTAGTGTCGGCCAGTTGAATATATGTGGTCAATCACAGCTGTTGTTGTTTGACTCAATGACAAGACAAAGGCTGTGATTGGCTACAGATATTCAACTGGCCGACACTACAATCCCCGTGTACAGGGCGCTTAAGATTGATATGAACAAATGGAGATTAAACCAATCTTCCCAATGTTTATTTTTCAAATTTGTTTTGTTTTATGAGGTGAGGCCTACATGAGCTCATAGACTTGTGCATTGGTAATGAGATGGATGATAGATGACGACTACTTTTTAGGTTACTAATTGGTCCTGCATGAGGAAAACAGGTTGTTATCAATTAGTACTGTTTCATAGAATAACCTCTCACACAGAAGTGAATTTGAACAAATCAATAGCCGAAATAAAATAATATAAATGTCCGTAGAATATTATAGGAAACTTTTGATTGGAATTGACTGATTGAATGAATAATAAAATCCCATCAATGTTTGTGGAAATTTGAATGATAAATTACGTCTAGAAATGAATAAGTTGATTAGTTGGAAACTATTGAACCCCTACGCTGTAATGGCAGAAAGGGAGAAGAAAAAGAAGAAGTTGGAAAACTTTTACCCAATTTTGTCAGAATTAGTTAACAATATGGCGATAGCAATTAGTATTGCTGTAGCTGTCGCCAAGAAGTTAGGCGGTTTCGTCTGCTCTCCTTGAGCGCGAATTAGAGTTATCATTTAGCTATGCCTAGATGACGTTTTTGAAATAAGATGAGACAATGAATCAGCTGTTGATAGGTTACATCACATAGAATAGTATATTCGAAAGTAATAATGGATCAATAAAAAATCAATCACATACAATAGACAGACAAAACCACCTAAATTTTTGGCGTTAGCCATATTAACTGAATACATTATCCTCATCCAATTGATAACATTACAATACATTCACCCCAATGTATCTATAATTCACTACATTGTCCTATGTATTCACCCTAGCTGCATACAGTGAAATGATGATCAAATCTGGCAAAAATTCAAGACGCAGTATTCCCTTAGCATTATGCACCAAGCGTTCTCATTGGCTGATAGCCGAGGCGATCTCCAAAGTAGATACAAGCTATTTGAAAAACTATTGAATTTCTCTCCAAAGCGTATTAGATTTATAACATTCCGCAATGCCTATTATGAGAGGGAGGGCAACAAAAATAATCTTGGCAACTGTTTCATGAACTGCGCATGATTTCTAAAATTGCACAGTTTTATAATCTGCGCAGGTTGAACTGAGCAACATGATATAGTCTGTCCAAGCAAAGAAGACATTCTGGCAAGATGGGAAAATGACTTCAGCTCGGTCAATATTTGTTTAAAAATTGTTAATTTGGTCTCAAATTGAATCCAACAATCTTCTCTTCAATTTGAGACTATATTTATAATTTTTGAACCAATATAGAACGAGCTGGAGTCACTTTCCCATCTTACCAGAATGTCATCTTTGCTTGGAGAGACTATATCATTCTGTATTATGGTTTTGTGTTTATTTTGGAAATAAAATGAGCGCTTCACATTTGATTTCCTGTACCTAGCTAACTTACCTCGTTAATGACTTTTCAAATGTTGGCTTTCTGTTTAGGCTATCATTACTACTACATATAAATATAATATACCGTATAGGGTGTAGACATGTATTGATATTAGGCCGAAGAGTATTGAGTTTGTTATCAAGGGAACAACGTTATTAAGATTCCGTTATTAAAATACTTTAGGAGGATTCGTTATTCAAATACAGCTGTATTGCAACTGAATAATTTTTTTAGAGCCGTATGTACACAATCAGAATTCTCATCAAATCCCATCAAATAAAATGAAATTGAAATCTCTTCGATGCTGTGAGAGAAGTCCTTGATATTGAAAATGAACATCTTGAACGTGTTGTAGATTGTTAACAACAGTTTCATGTCAATCAAATTAGAAACTATGCAATGCCAAGTTGTCAAATTTGTCAGATGAGATTCAATTGTCATTGATTGTTATCAAATTGGAAAGTTATTCCATCCAAAAAACTTTGGAAAAGTTCTTCGAAGTTGTTCACGATCAAAGTTTTCATCAATAATCTATTATCAAATTTTAATCAAAATCATTCATGTAGCAAACAGTTTCTCTATTCGTGTTCGAAAAACAATACAAAATGAAATTTGATACACAGAAATGTTTTAATAAACATTATTGAAGTTTATTAAAATCTAATAAAGATAAGATTTTCAGCAGTGTTTCATATTTCATTCTCAATTTAATCATTTATTTATTTTGAAGAAATCGGTAAATGTCAAATCAATTAATCATTCGTTCCATAATAATTTCCCTTAATTAATGATAGCCTAAATTATTCATCAAAGTAATGTGACTGAATCGATGTTAAATCAATGTCAATTTCCAGACAGTCTACGATGTCAAAATTCTGCAAGTTCATCCTGCAAAATTCATCCTGCAAGTTCATTCTGAAATCTTATACCCGCCATTTTCTTCTAGTTCTCAGTTGAACAGCGTAGTTGTTGTAAATCTCAGAGAACGCCCCCTTCGTTTCATTGGTGGTAGCCATCTTGAACATCAAATGTTATCAGTTACGTCAGTCGCAAAAGTCAATCACACTGTCGCCTTTCTTCATCTATTAGTCAAAAGTTTATTATCAATCGAGAGTTTGTAACGTCCTGTAGGAGGATAGCACACTCCCATTCTAAAAACAATAATAATTACAGATTTTCTAGGAATACTGTATCTCCATTTTGAATTCCTTTGCTGGATGCCATTCGCAACAAAGCTGATATGTTACGTCACACAGCAGTGACCAATAAAAAGCAAGTACACTGCCCTTTCTAGACGAATGGCATTGAAGATTCTACAGGAAGGCTCCATTTTGTTTATTAAATAGTAAATCTTCACAATGTAGCTTATGCTTTGAACGTTCACAATTCCAGCTGTCTATAATGCTGTTCAACAATTTTCGGTCTATAGAAAAATGGAAGATTATAATCATAATTACTTATTGTAATTGAGTGATGATAGACTCCGTCATTTAATTCATAACACCTAAATAGATAAATTTTATACTTTTTTTCATAATTAACTAATTTTTTCCTCCTTTTTATAGCCTAGTTTTTTCAACACAAGGCTAAGTAAGGGCTTACAAGTCCTCTATTGGTGGGCTCATTTCATTACATTTTTCCACCATACTATTCAGTTCCAAAACAATACGTGATACACATGAATTACAATAAAAGGAAACTATTATTAATTAGGTTGCCCCATTGAGAAATCGTGTTCAGTATCACAATAAACCTATTCGTACACAATAAGTTAAATTGATTATCATTTTATCAATATGTGATACCAATTCGGGCAGTTTTTAAAACTTACCTATCTGATAAACAGATTTTATACTTGTGTAAACTGAAAATCTTTTATTGTTCATAGCAATAAATTATCCAAATTGTTTCGAGGTTGTTCTATAGTTTCATGGAAAAACTTCCACTACGTATATATTACGTAACTTCTAAATGAACTTAATTTCTTCAGTTAATGAAGGTCATTAAATATAGAACTGAATTGAATTAGTTGCTGCCTTTCTTTTATCTGGGAGGGCGAGGTGAGGCGTAGCCGGCCCTCTCTTACAAGCCTCATTGATAATCCATCAGATATCATATCATGAACTCAAAATGATCATCCATTCAAATATCGTCCATGATATAATATAAATTTGATCTTATCTTTTAGTCTATTAATAGAACATATTCCACAGAGCATAGTGTGATAAATCACGAAATAAATTATAGATTATTCCTCTTGCATTTCTCTTGAATCGAGTAATAATTTGGAGGAGAAATCTTATTTTATCCCATCTTGTAATAGGATACCCAACAAGATATATCAATCATGTTTGCATTTATTTCCAAAGATTTATTTGACATCAACGGCAAGATTCCTATCTCAAGGGAGAGTAATTCGACGCTTAGTGGGGATACATGCACTGATCTGTGTGATTTTATATGAATCTTGATTTATACAGGGTGTTTCAGGAGGGATGTGCAATACTTCTCAGGCTGATTCCTTACACCAAGTAGACAAAAAAGTTCCATGGGACCAACCCCCAAAAACGCTTTGTTACCGAGATAACAATGGCGGAAAATTGAGATTTTTCAAAAAATATTAATTTTTCTAATTTTTTAGAGGCTTTAGTGAGGTTTTAAAATGATCAATTCCTATGTAAAATTAGCTGAGGAATTCAATGAAACCAGTTCCAAGTTTGTTACTTTAACGGTTATTGAGATAATTGGAAAAATATGGCGGCGACTATGTAAATCCTACCCAAATTTCAGAAATGGCAATCAAAAATCGCAAAATTGACAAAGCATAGCACGAGTGAGAAAATTGTGTTTAATAGCGATTTTGCGATTTTCGATCCCTATTTCTGAGATTTGTGCAAGATTTACACAATCTCCGCCACTTAACTTTTTCTTTAGAATCCGACTCTCTCCAACTTCCATTAATAAAAAATGCAATTTTATGATTCCTTATCCAGTTATAACCCTTATTGTTGAAAAATGGCGTTTTCTAGCATATTTTTCCAATAATCTCAATAACCGTTGAAGTTACAAACTTGGAACTGGTTCCATTGAATTCCTCAGCTGATTTTACATAGGAAATGATCATTTTATAACCTCACTAAAGCCTCTAAAAAATTAGAAAAATTAATATATTTTGAAAAATCTCAATTTTCCGCCATTGTTATCTCGGTAACAAAGCGTTTTTGGGGGTTGGTCCCATGGAACTTTTTTGTCTACTTGGTGTAAGGAATCAGCCTGGGAAGTATTGCACATTCCTCCTGAAACACCCTGTGTTCCGTAACAATATTCAAACGTTACCCTCCCACCAGAGCTAATAAATTATTCACTAATGAATCCATCCATTCAATTCTATTCTTACCATTTCAATCATTTAGATTTTATTTAATTATTTATTGTCTTTCATTATAGGCGAAGTTGGACTCGCAGGTCCTCTCTTACACTCAACCTGAATTTGCATTTTTATAAATTTTCTCTGGTGGCTTTACTAAAAATTTTCATGAAATACGACGCAAAGCATGTATTTTCAATAGGAAGGAACTTCAAGGAAATGTTGACAAAATTGGAAAATACGCTACTGGCAATTTCAGGCTATTGGCTACATTTTAAGCTTCAAGTAACGAGCGACAAAAAAAAATTCCTCATGATGGAAAACTTGACAATACGATTCCATTATGATTTTGAATAATATTTGAAGCAGCTTGAATGTGTCAACTATTTATTTCAAATTTTATTGGAGGAAATTGCGTTGATAACTGAAGAGTTTCTAGGGTTGATGGTGGAAAAATACAATACATAAGCCGTCAGTAATGATTCCATGTATTTTTCAAAGCAACTTGAAACATATTGGTACTTTTGCTACCTACGTTATTTAGGAGAACTTTGAAATATCACCTCGACACTAATAAGTTTTCAAACATCGAGATACTTTGACTAGAAACGTTCAATTAAACTGTAATGACACCTTCAAAATCTCTTTGACAGGATTTGGTATTCAATTGATTGAGTATGACTTGCCATGACAATTTGCAATTCAGTTCAACCCTTATTAGTTCGTATATATTGAAAAAGTCTTCCACCAGCAAGCAGCCAAACAGTCAATTACCAACATCCTTTCTATAAAGTTTGTGTAGGAGTTGGTTTGGTCTGTCCAAGCATAGAAAACATTCTGGCAAGATGGGAAAATGACTCCAGCTTGGTCATTTGTTGGTTTATAAATTATAAATTTGGTCTCAAATGGTTAGTCAGAATGTTTACTACAATTTCAGATTAATTTCGTAATTGGTTAACTAATATTGACCTAGCTGGAGTCATTATTTCCCCATACTTCCAGAATGTCTTCTCTGTTTGAACAGACTATAATAAATCAATAGAAACGCATGGGTTGTAATGTCATTGTCAGTACCTTCCTTAGCAAAGTTATCAAAAGAGCCTCAAGACCTCTTAACACGGCGGACGTTTGATACGCATTAATAATACAGAGTCCTAAATTGATACAGGAAGGAAGCTCATTGATACGAGACATTTGCAATGCTCATAGGATCGCTGCCATGGGATCACGCTGATTTTTTTCTCATTTGTTGAATATTTTGAGAGCATTCAATAATCTTGGTTTAGATGAGATGAATTGATGGAAAATAGTAAAGCACTAAATTTCAGAGGAGCCAATAGTTATTTCCCCCAATTTTGCAATGAGCTAACCCCACAAATTTGGGTCTTCTACTTCCTGATAAATTCCTTCCAAAATCATTTTTTGACTTTTGTATGACAACTGTGTAACAGAGATCCACCTTGTGAGGAAGCCTTTGTTAAGTTAATCTCGTTCCCTATTAGGGAGGGTTGTATCTGTCGAGGTGAGAAGTCTGTGGCTTAGTAAGTTCATCATAACCCATTTCTCATTGCAACCATTTGTGTGTAGTCTGTCCAAGCAAAGAAGACATCCTAGCAAGATGGGAAAATGACTCCAGCTCGGTCAATATTAGTTTAAAATTTATAAATTCTATCGCAAATTGTAGAGCAGAATGTTTTCTACAACTTGAGACCAAATTTCTATAATTTTTGAACCAATATTGACCGAGCTGGAGTTATTCTCCTATCTTGCCAAAATGTCTTCTTTGCTTGGACAGACTATATCACGGATGAGTTCTATGTGAGTCCTATACAGTATCAAATACCAATAATAAAAACTGTATAAACTTGGTGAGAAATTCCCATAATTCTGAACTTGTTATGAAAAGGCGCCTGGGTTAGTTAGTAGTGGCATGAATAGGCTACACATTGGAGGGCGGGTGCTTAAGATTGTAGGGGTAGCTTGTAGAAGGGGTACGTTTGGAAGGGGGTTGCAAAACTACCCACGCGCTCTGACGTCACTGGCTGGTTGGCTGGGCGGAGACCGACGCACGCATACACGCACACCAATACAATGTTGTTGCATAAATTTATGTTGCGATGTTGCATAAATTGTTGCTATAATGTTGTTGCATAAATTGTTGCTGCGATATTGCATAAATTATTGCTGTTGTTGCAATGTTCTTTCATAACTTGCTGTTGCAATTTTACTACATAAATAATATTGTTGTCACGATGTTCTTGCACAAGTTGTTGTTTCAAATTTTTTGCATAAATTGTTGGTGCAATATTCTTGCATAAATTTGTGTTGTCTAGCAGTGGCGGCTCGTGCCCATAAAACAGGTGAAGTGTCCGTATCTTTTACTGTACAGCACTTCACCTGTTTTGTGGGCACGAGCCGCCACTGTTGTCTAGAATTGTTTTGCATAAATTGATCACAGGGGCAGTGTGTTTATCGTATGGTGACCATAAGAGAGAGTAAAAGTTTTTCTGAGGTCACTCTCGACTCAATTTGGTATTGCAGATCGCTCGCCTACTGTTCTGACAGAGCAAAACAATTTGCTAGCCGCCAGATTCATTAGCATCTGCTGTATCAACAGCCGTATCCAATACAAAAACCCTTGAAACTGAATTAATTCACAATAATTCTTACAAATCCACAAAACTCACATAGTAGAGTAGTTGAAACTTCAAAGTTCACAAAAGTCTTACAGAGTAGAATGCCTGCAGAAATTAAACAAGCCGCTCGATTGTTCAATAAGCTATACGAACGCCATTTTACAACTTTGTAAGCTGGCAGCTTGTGACGTAGGCTGGCTCCTGATTGGTTGAAGTCGTAGAAAGCGATCATCCAATCAGACGGCTAGTTGAATTCGATGGCGTGTCTTACTACAACGAAATCGCCACCCCCTAACTCGTTAGTTTTTGGTGTTGGTTCAAGATTTCTCATAATTATTTATTCAATCATTCAACATTCCTCATCAATTAGTAAGGCATTTGATAAATCTGATTCTTCTATTTGAATGTGAATTTTGTTTATTCTGTATGTAGATTTCGTACTTTCATATGTGGCTAATATTTATAGGCATAGCTTATTGCAACTAGTATAGTTGAAAATATAGTCGGAAATAGTCGGAAATTGAAATACTATTTTTATTCTCAATTTTATTAGTAATAATTATGGTTTTTCCTAAGGAAAGAATCTGAAATCAATCTTTTATCTTTTCTGGAGCACTGGCGGCTCGTACCCACGAAACAGGTGAAGTGCCCGCATCTTTTACCGTACAGCACTTCACCTGTTTCGTGGGCACGAGCCGCCAGTGTTCTAAAGTTGAAATAATATTTCAGTGTTGGATACTGGAATGGAACGATAGCTTCAAAAGTATCAATATTCCATCAATACTGTGTCAGAACGTTCTAGAATCTTCCACAATATTCCAGATCATCCATTTTGTCCTGCAATGGTTGACTAATCATCAGCCTTAGGACATGAAAAATAGAAGGATAGTAGTCTGTCCAAGCAAAGAAGAGCCTCTGACAAGATGAGGAAATGACTCCAGTTCGATCAATATTGGTTCAAAGATGATTGATTTGACCTCAATTCTAGGAAACATTCTGATCCACAATTTGAGACTAAATCAATAATTTTTGAACAAATATTGACCGAGCTGGAGTCATTTTCTCATCTTGCCAGAGGCTCTTCTTTGCTTGTACAGACTATATCAGCATCGAGAATCCACCAACAAAAGAAAATGACTTTTCCCTGGAATAATAGCTTTTTTGTCTTCAACCCTAAATGAAAGCCGTTGTAGCCTTTTGTTAATCTATGCTTTTTTGGTGGAAATGATACTGGGTACTCACTGAATTGATGGAAATTCGAGATTTTTCACGATAATCATCGTGCTTGAAACTATAATCAAGTGACAAACTATCAGCCTTTCTAGTCCCTATCAAATTTCATGAACAATATTCACAAACTTTGATATTTATGGTGGGATGAAATTATATAAATTGAGCAAATTTCCATGAAAAATTAGCTCACGAAAATCAATTCTAAAATTACGTCATTGTTTAAACATTTAATTTATGAATTTGCTTAAATTGCGCCATCATTATCCAGACCTTATAATTGCAGTAGTTTGTTAGATGACAAGTGGCTAGTTATGTCAGGTTAATGGCAAGTTTGTTAAACGACGTTTGTTTAATGGCAAGTGGTGAACGTTAATTTCACATTATTGAACAAAATTCCTTTTCCTATTTCTAATACATTCATCCCTAACACCCCCCTTTAATATGGCAACTAAATAAAATTAGTTTCTATTGTCAATATTTACGTTTCACTTAGAACTAATAGCCAGTTTCACGATAGCTAATTAAATCCAACCAACATAAAATATTGGCATCATCTACCGAAACCAATGAAAGTCCCAATTAAATTCCGTAAACAATATCTTTTCGTCGCCGAGAAGATGAATTCTAATACAGTATTATTGTCGTGATCAGTCCAAAGTACTGTAATCAAATAAAAAAGTCAATAGGTAGTAAATGAATTAAATCAATGGGTATGCTACAATATTTTAAATCCAAACTGTTCGATTCATTCACGAACTCACGAAAAATAACTGAATTGAAACTAGAGACAATGGGTTCAAACAGTTTTTCCCGAAAAGTTACGATAAGCGCTATCGAAGCAGGGTATAGAAAATATTAACACATAGAAGATTAAATTTTCTCCAGATATTCAGATCGAGAATATAATCTGACTTAGTTCCTGTATCAAGTACGATTGAAAAATTTTTTATGTATTGTATACTATTTTGAAGACCGAGAATTTAAAGCTCCTTCAGTTTTTCAGACTTATAATAATATTATAATACTATTCAACATCTTTTAAGATCAGGATTTTTTTCAACTATATGAATGTTTTCATTCGCATTGTCTTGTGGGTTTCTTGTTACTAATATTGTAACAGGACTTTCTTGTGTGAATTCATATTAGGCTTTCAATTAATGAAGATTAAAGTACCCTTTTCAAATATTTTTATTTTGCATAACATAATTTTTATTACTTTGATCTTCATTAATTGAAAGTTTGATGAATACAGTAGCCCTAAGAAAAAACTAGTATTAGGCTATCTCTTTCAAAATCAATTATTGTCCTTTCTTGGTGGTATTGAGTTGTGATTTGCATGGTTTCTTTATAATTTTTGACAAAATCTGGATGTTATTGAATAGAGAATTACTAAATTCGACTGCATCAAAGTATTTTTCTATTTGTATTCTATTAAAACAAATAGAAATACAAATATCACAATACAAAAAACACAACAATTTTATAATTGAAGAGCACAAAATTGTCTATATCACTGAAAGTTTGAAATTTTGTGCTATTCAATTATGTTCAAGTATCACATCTCACCTGACACTGTGTCTTCAACAACAATTTTAATACAAGTATTGTAACTGCATACAAATACATGTTTCTATTCGTGCTCTTCAAGCTACCAGATAATTATACTATCGTTCAACAAACTGAATACTTCACAATAGTGTCTGTAATAGTGTTGGAGCATTGAAATCACTCAATAGAGCCAGTCAGCGCTCTAGAGCAGTCACGGCTGGATTTGTGGCGTTGATAATAATTATTTACGTTATCGATTTGCAGCATGCAACTGGCTGGAATACGATTTATCAGCTTCATGTATTCTATTGGAACTACTCATAGCTGAAGCCCCAGAAGGGGTGGTTTGGCTACTCCCTCCCAACCCCCCACCAACCGGACGTTAACCCCATTCGGTCTGTGGTAACCTTGTGTAGTCTTCGGAAAAGCTATTTTCGTCTCCATTCACTACAACCGTGGTTGACGTGAAAAAAACTTACTTCATCCACGTTAAAGTAGCTCCACAAATGCATAAACTTTCGTTGCAAACTATCGCTTAACTCGGCATAAACTGTTGGGCCAATTGGGTCGTCAAGTGCTTCTCAAACACTTCGAAACGAGAACTCAATGCCTTCGTGAGCTATTCATTGAGGAATCTATTCGACTCTAAGTCATTTATGAAAGTTATTCGATTCTATTTGTAAGCGATGGAATTGTATTTATAGAATAAGTACAGATTTTGATCCAAATCTGGAAAAGTCAATAGTGATTTTAGTCTGTATTTCATTTGAACATTCTATTAAGCGCATCTATATAGAGACTATAGAGACTAGGCTATATCAATAAAATAATAATCATAGTGAAATCAGTTTATTTTTCCTCACGGTTATTTTCTTACTTTAGTAGCCCTAATAACAAAGTGAACTATATAGAGAATTTAAAATATTTACCGGTATACGTATACAGTCTTTGTACTATATATCCTATTCACGATAAATTGAGACAAACTTTTTGCGTGTGTGTGTGCGTGCGCGCGTAAGTATGGAGTGGCTACCTCAGCCACGACAAATCAAATAAATAATAAGCATAGGCATTACAAACGTCATAGCATTGGTAATGCGTATGTTTGTGTGTTGGTAATTTTTTTCGTAGAGACTGTGTGTTGTATCGTTGCTATGGTTTGTCATCGCTACAGTAGCCGCCTTGTATGGCTTTGTTTACTTTGTTTCAAGTTATTGTGACGATGAAGTTCAAGACGATGCAGTTCACTTGGATAAAGTTCATTATATCCTTATTAATAGTTCTATTGAAATTATTGTTATTTGTGATTCTCAAATATTTGTTCACTTTGTTTCAAGTCATTGTGAAATAGCTATAGATACCGTGCACACGAAACAGGTACGTGAAGTGCCCGTTTCTTTTACTGTACAGCACTTCACCTGTTTCGTGGTGAATAGTTAGTTTTATTGATAGTATTAATTCCTGTTCATGATTGATTTTGTGTAAATTGTAATAATATTGTGTGCACTGATAATTCCTTGACTGACGCTTACTCCGTTCGAGTACGCAGTTCTGCTGACGATCATAGCGAACTGCGTGGTGCTGGCGCTGGAAGAACACATGCCGGGGAGGGACAAGACACTGCTCGCAAGGAAACTGGTCAGTAAAGTACTTTTTTCTTCTTGTAATTTATTATTCTTATATAGTTCTAATATTCTTATATAGTTCTAATATTCTGATAGGCTAATATTACAAAACATACAGAATCTAAAAGTCTCTCAACCCAAAAGATGCCCCGATACTCAGTAGCTCTTTATCAAACAAATAGCTTTTGATCGTAGCTTTTGATCAAATCAAACTTTATTATGGGTTTCGAAAACAACACATTTGTGATAGCTTTCGAAAAGCTAGTATGCAAAAAAGCAATGACCTGCAAGTAAACTCCAGTGGGCAGGAAAGAATGATAATAAATTATTGTGAATACAAAATCAACACTTATATGAACAATAAATATCAACTAACAAATAAAATGAATAGCCTAATAATAAAATGATAGTCGAGTAACTTGACACTTAAGAAGGGGGTGTGCTTAGTGCTTGTAGATAATAATAATATTCGTGTAACCTGGCTGGCTCAGGTCTGGTGTCAGAGTTTTCAGGTCGCTCCTGATCAATTTCAGGGCCTCTGACATGACTTAACGACTGTTTTTAGGCAGCCGGGACCGACGGCTTAACGTGTCCATCCGAAACACGGGAAAGTGGCCGGAGAAAAATTTCTTGTCTAACCTGGGTTTGAACCCAGGACCTTTGGGTTACAACGCCAGCACAACCCACTCAGCTACGCCACCCCGTGCTTGTGAATCCCTGCTTGATATTTTGTCCATTTGAAGAATAAACTTGATGTAACATTACATTCGAATGTTAGACAGTATTTATACATTCTTATTGAAAAAATATTTGTAAAATAATTGTAAAATATTTGAAATAATTGTAAAATAAAAAATAATTATGTCGAGAGGTGTCTCTTCACGACAAGTGAAGTTTTGAAATGTAGGCGCCGAAACATGTAGGAGCTGCCAACGTCTAAACCAAAATAGCTATTTCTTATCACAACATCAATAATTGTTTTCTTATTCAGTCATAAGGCGTAACTTCATTATATATATACAGCTTAAATTAACAAATTTTATAATATTTTGGATCACTTGAAATGATATTTCATTATCGTCCACAAAATTTCCAACCGTTGGTAATTTTTGAAATCTGCAAATCTAAACATAACCTAAAATATTCTCATGCATATCTCACGTTCATCGTTCATGTTATCTTGTAAACAAAATCAAGAGATAAATATGCTGATTTTTTGTTATCTCTTAAATTTTCATTATCCAATGTTATTAATCATCTCCAAACTCCTATTTTTAATGATGTCCAAGCTTTTCTGTTCCAATTTTCCATTTAGTCATCAATTTGAATGCTTCCAACATCACCACTCTAATCACAGGTAACTCTTGATGAATTGAAACAAATCATTCCAGTTTTATAAATTACAAAAACTATCATTTTCAGTTACCATGAGTTACGTCCTCTTTTCCCCGGACATTTCCGGTGTTTTGGTCATTTGAAAACGTCCGGGCGGATTTTTCAGAAATCTCTTATTTGTCCGGGGTTTTCACGGAAATGCGGGTGACAAACTTATCAATCATAATTTTTACTGATTTATCATAATTCATAATTATCAAGATTCAAGTCTTCAGAGAGTTGTTGTGTCAATATGTAGAATAATGAATTAATAAAGAATGTTTGCTGGAATAATGATAGTATAGGCCTAATGTTAATAATTGCTAATAATAATTGTAGAATGAAGCAATTTTATAGTTTGTTCTTAAATGATAGTGAATAAGATTTTTTGCATTATATTTTTGTATCAATTGTCAATAGCCTAAACTTGTAAATAATGAAGATTTTCAAAATAGCCTATGCTTCTTTTAGCCATGATTTATTAAATGAACTGGCATAACATACAACTAACATGACTACATATGTTCAGAAAAAACTTCAGAATATGGGAAATAATTACATTAATTTAGTAGCTCCTAAGTTCCAATGTGAAAATATAGCCTGGGTAATGTGATCATTTTAGTTATTATTTTTAGGTACCGGTACCTAATAAATCTGTTAATTATTCTACATTAATCTCATCATTTTAAATATTGCAATGATGATTATTATTAGAGCCTTCTCATAAGATAAAGTGTTAAGTATAAGATTCAATATTCAAGCTCTCTCTCTCTCTAATATATTCAATATTAAACCCCCTTTCATTTTTACAAATTATTTGTTAGGTAAGATAGCCTACTTATAAAATAACACTTATCTATAACACTCAACTTAGCTATCTTTGATTGATTCCAACTTATATATTTTCCAGTAACTTACTATTCAATCATCATCAGAATTATCTTAAAAAAAAAGATTAAATCAAGTAATAGTTCAATATAGAATTACATAATTTTAGTCTCTTGAGTACAAAAAGATAGTTTTCGAGCCTACATTCTTAATTTACCTTTTTGACACCTAATTATCCAACTTTTTCATCTTATACCAATGGGTATGGAGTAACAATCCCCCCCCCCCAGGCCACAAGGTGTCCGGTTTTTTTATCCAAGCAATATTGTAACCCTATCAAATTCAAATTCAATTTATTGTTGTAACATTACAAAAATGCATAACAAAGTCAAAACAGTAATTAAAATAAATTTTCAAAATACATCACAGAGTATAAATATCACAACTCCAACAATTCATTTTTGTTGTAAGGACATTTATCTATAAGATAGTTCTTAATATTTTTTTTGAAACATTCCAAATCGTCAACTTTCAAAATATCAGGTAACTTATTATAAAGTCTTGTCCCATACTCTAAAAAACCCATTCAAGGTGTAAGAATAACTACATTGATTCAATCTGAGAGAAAAGCATGCCTAGTATTATGATCGTGTACAGAGCAATTCAATGGCAAAAGTGGTAAGTTTCTCTTTATGTACATTAAACATTCAAAAGCGTAAATTGCATAGATAGTCAATAATTTCAAACTCTTGAAAAGTGGTTTACAATGCGTTTGACCTGGAACACCAGCTATCACTCTTAAAGCACGTTTCTGAAGAATAAAAAGTTTCCTTACATTTGTATCACTGCCCCATGCAATAATGCCATACAAGAGATGACTATGGATATATGCAAAATAAACAGTCATTAAAACAGAAGTGTTCACAATGAATTTTAAATGGTTGAGCAAAAATATGCCTTTTGATAATTTGCCGTGCAACAAATCAATATGAGAATTCCACTTCATATCACCCTGAACAACAATGCTTAATGTACCTTTTTGACACCTAATTATCCAACTTTTTCATCTTATACCAATGGGTATGGAGTAACAATCCCCCCCCCCCAGGCCACAAGGTGTCCGGTTTTTTTATCCAAGCAATATTGTAACCCTATCAGTTTAGTGGCAATCAATTCCAATGAATCTAATATATTTTGTGTTTTGTTTTCAGGAAAAAACGGAAAGCGTGTTTCTTGGCATTTTCTGTGTAGAAGCTTTACTGAAGATCTTAGCGTTAGGTTTCGTACTTCATAGTGGCTCATATCTCCGTAACGTTTGGAACATCATGGATTTCGTTGTAGTAGTAACAGGGTGAGTTCCAAGATTACATTTAATTTTCATATTTAATTAAAAATCTATTCGTTAGAATTGCCCTGTTTATATTAAATTGTTTCCAATATTAATTTTTCAATTTTTTTCAAATGCAGTGTATTATTAAGAGTTTTTAACTAACAGATCGTGCTTTGATCCCATGTGCCAAAATATATCTCTCAACTTTCAGCCCAAGGATTTACTTGAATTCAATTTTGGTTGAAAGTAAAAACTTCTCAACTACCGGCTTGATGTTTCATTTTCAATTACAAATTCTTCAAGCATTAAATATATTGATGTCTATGCGATGTGCCATGACTCATGAGTAAGATCAACTAAACATGTTCATCCAGAAACTTTATTAGATGCTGCAGTTAACCCACTGTTGGAATATAATAATTATTATCTAAATAGATTACTGATTATGCATCATATCATGCTTCGTGTGATGCTGCTGGATTCATAACTGAATGAATTCAGTCTTTGATCAGCATTTTGTATTTTATTTTTATTTTTTTAATTGAACTGAGTTGAAATATTAGATCTCTTCTTTTCCTAATTTCAATAGTCTAATATTCAACTTAGTGCTCGATGTAAAATTTTCTACACAAATATAAAACATCATTCCTCAGAAATAAATATGTAATATTCCACAAATAGCCCTACTCCTTACTCTATGGTCAAAAAAAAAAAAAAAAAATTATGGCATTCAGATTTTGAACATTGAAATTGAAATTAAAAATTCATATTGAAATTGAATTATCTTTTGAAATCAATACTAATTACGAATCCATTTCATTCTATTTGTGAAGGTTCATCGTTTAAATTCAAGTCCCTTTACTGTAAAAACATAATTTTCCTTGTAAATCTATCTTCTATCCATCCACTGTATAATTGAGATAATGTTTAGAGTAAAATACAGTACTGAATTATCATAAAATTATCTTCTATACAAAAAGGAAGAACTATGTATGTAAAAATGATAACTGTACTTGAAAATTATTCCGAATATTATGATAATACTCAATATAATATTCCGAATATTATGAGAGAGATATATTTCTCTCTCCCTTTTTTCAAATTGCTCTTTTATATTTGACATTGGATTTCAATCCTATATCAAATTTATCTTTTTTAGTATTAGTTTATGTTTTATTAAAATTATGTTTTTTATGAAATACAAGAGTGCATGAAGTTTAATGAGGTTTTACGTGTGTTAGGGGTTGTAAGGTGTGGGTTGACGGGTTTTAAGGGAGGGGGTTGAACAAAGGAAGCCCTGCAACTTGCTGGATGTTTTAGGTCAATGACAATATTCGCAGAATCGAACGTGGACGTGGACCTGCGTATGTTGCGCTCGTTCCGAGTCCTAAGACCGTTGAAACTGGTCTCACGAATCCCAAGTAAGCTACTGCGAGATGCCGCTCTACTCATCTGTTTCCTCTATGTTGCCAGTTAGGATCAGACATAGATCAAGTATTATTATAGAGTGGCCAGTGTTGATGTTTGAAAATCACTTTTTCGAACCTAGACTAGAACCAGATAAATAAAATTAGACTAGGACGAGACAAATGCCTTACATAGTACAAGTATCTTTCTAGAGTGGTCAGTATTGGTGTTTTGAGATCACAAAATTGAACCTAGACTAGAACCAGATAAATAAAATTAGACTAGGATGAGATAAATAACTTAGTATCTTTCTAGAGTGGACAGTATTGATGTTTTGAGATCACAAACTCGAACCTAGACTAGAACCAGATCAATTAGACTAGATTAAACAAATAATAGAATAGAAAAATTTGTATCGAAAGATCAGATAACTGCCTTAAATAGATCAAAAGTATTATCCTAGATGCGGACAGTATTGGTGTTTAAAGATCACTTTTCAAGAAACCTAGACTAGAAATTGAATAAATAGACTAGATTAAAGAAATAGAATAGACAGATTTGAATCAGATGTAGGTAATCTATTTCTTATATTATTGATTTGTGTGTGTTCGATATTGCAATCAGTCACAATGCTTCTATTAGATAGATAGAAATTAAATATTCAAGTAAAATCCCGTAACTTATGGTACTCTGAAGTTTTAAGTTCAATATTGTATCAGTTTAGGTACTTTCAATTAACACATTGTTGTAGGTTCTAATAAATTATAAGAGGTATTAGTATAACTATTTATAATATATAAAATGTACAACTAGCGAAATCAAATTTAAAATACCATAATCAATCTAGAAATTAAAACTAAACAATTTAATATTATTTTTTCAATAAATCTGAATTAATTGATTTGAAATTTTGACTAGATAAAGAATCAAATTAAACATGGGGAGATCATGTTGAACATTCAACGAAAATTATATTCTTCAAATCAAAATTTCTGTCAGGCCATTAGTTAATTCCTCTCTTATTAAGATCTAGTATTGCATTTGACAGACTACTAGAATTTCAATCCTCTTCTAGATTTCTCTGTGTGTATCTCTAGTGAATATTAAGTTGTTTACTTCTTTGGAGAAAGGATAACTTACCTTCTTTTCAAAGAAATGAATATCTATTATGTTTAATATCAGAATGTACCAGTACTGCTATTAATTCAGTTGTCATTTCATCAATTTTGGCTACTCTACTCCTATCAAAATATCATAGCCCTTAACTCAATTTACACTTTCTCATAAGGCTGAAACCTTCAACTTTCATTCTCAAACCAACATTCAAATAATGAAGCGCAGCAGGCAAACATTCTCCGTGAAGAGGTTCTACTTAGAGATTATAGTGAATTCTTGAAGTTTATTTGGAATCAATGGTATTTTCAAGGCTGAATAACCAAGGCCTGTTTCCAGGAAAATATTATCCGGAAAAGTAGCGCGTATTCTTTCTGTTCATTAAATTTAATTAGAATCCAGCTCATGTTACTCGTCGGAGCAAAAATTCTTGTAATGAACTTGTTGGCAATCAATTTGCTAATAAATTTGACAAAAATTTTGAATAATTGGAGGTTGCGGAGCCTTTTTACAGGTTTTGAGATTTTGTTACTTCTTGACTCCAAAAATTGGTGTTTGAAAATTCCATAAATCATTAATATTCATCATTTTGAAAGTAAATTGAACCCAATACAAATAATTTTGGGGATTTTCAAATCCTACTTTCATGTTCAAGATGAATTTGCAATCAGATAAACTTATTCATAATTAAGAAGTTTTAATTTTAGTTCTATGTTTTAGAAGGCATTTTCCCATTATATTTTCATTTTACTTGGAGGCTTTTTTGGTAAATTTTTTGAATAGAAACCTCTACTTATAAAATAAATTATCAATATAAATAATTATTAATTAATAAACCAAATTAAATTACTTGAAATGAAGTGAAATTCTAAGAAAAGTTTGTCCCTGGAGATACAATTATTCATAGTTTAGTTAGTGTTAGTTTTCATAGCAATAATATTTACGCTTCAATTCTGCTTAGTCAACGAATTATCAATATTAAAGTAGAGAGCTTCAACTTGCTTTATTGTGTGTGATATTTACATAGTTATTAGATAGGTAGTCACTAAATATACTACATCAATTGAAATTAGGCTACCTCAGATACGGTAACTGTTTAACATGGCGTTTGTATACTATTCTCCCGCATCAAATTTCTTACAATAGAATAAAATTCATTAAAGTAATCCCAATATTCTAGAGATGTCATCTAATAAGTTAATCAAGCTGGGATTATGAATCGACCGGGAATAAGGAGATTGCTGTAACTTATACCCAGTCTGTAAACAGGAACAGCTAGCATGTTAGGTTCCCATACAATAGACAAGCATCTTGACTAGAAAGAACACTGAAACCACAACTAGAAAGAACACTGCAAACCAGATTCCGTAACAATAATTTGTGTTTGGGTATAGTCTGTCCAAGCAGAGAAGACATTCTGGAAAGATGGGAAGAGGACTCCAGCTCGATCAATATTGGTTCAAAAATGTTTAATTAAGTCTTAAATTGTAAATCAGGATGTTAATACAATTTGACACCAAATTGATAATTTTTGAACCAATATTGACCGAGCGGGAGTAATTTCCCCATCTTGCCAGAATGTCTCCTTTTTTTGGACAGACTGTACTAGCGTTCTATAGGTACAATTTTGCAGGTCATTTTATTAGAATATAGAATTCGATGAGAAATCTAACAGCCTACAAACGTCATCAAATATGTGTGAAAAGAAATCAAGATTTGGGTCATTCAATCAGTTATACCTATAGAATCAAAGAAACTAGGTGCTCTATTCAATCATTATTGATTGATTTTATTTGTTAGTTGCTTTGAATATTCCTTGAGTTTGTGTGATTGAGTGGTACAGTACTGTAGTTGAATTTCTTTTGATATGTTTCAACGAAGTATCAACTTTAGTTTACAATTGGTTTTGTGTTTCATACTGAAATTTCCAGGTATAGCATAGTGTAGTCTTCTATAATAATTTGATTTTACCATATCATTGAATTGTTGTTCATTTAAAACCATAGATAGATCTTTTCCAATACGAAGGGGTTTAGAAAATATATTTTTAAATTCTGCTTTCAAAGCTGCTATGCTGGAATTGTTTGTTTTCAGATATTTTCTAAATGATTGTTTCTTGTACGTGATTGTTGTGTGCTCAAATTTCAATCTAGATTAGTTTTATTTCATAAGTTTTTTTACTCTCATCTTTAATGTTTTCATCTACATTCTCCTCATTCTGAAGACAAGCAACACCTGATATCAACAAATGAACAATTCGTAATTTTTCAAATCAAAAAGCAACTAAAAAAACATTACGGAGCCTTAATAAAACCCTTAACACATACTGTAAATAAGGTATTCAAGTAGAAATAACAGCTCTCGATTTGAATGAATGGAATTGGCTATTTGAAAATGTATGAAATAATTTGATAGTACCGTATAATAGAATGACGCTTTATATGATCGCGTAATCTTATTTAGAAAAGCAGTGTGGATTTGAAGTAATTTTGTTCAGAACAATGAGAGAACAGCTCCTTAAATATTCATTAACTAGACCACTGAATTAATTTTATTGACTTTGAATTGAACTTCATTCTCTTCCTATTCGGTCTTTTCCAGTTATACATTTTTTAAATTAAAAATATCACTCTAGCACATGGGTTTCCCATAGTTGAGTAGGTTAATTTCCAAAAATAAAATTTTATTCTCTATACAGTTATTGGATTCAAATTTAAATGGTACTCATTATACAGGGTCCGGCAGTGAAGATGAACGATTTTTAAAATATCATGAATTTGTTAGTTTCCATTCAAAAACAAATTTATTGCTGTCAAAATGTTCCCATGGGAATACCATTTGAGAAAATCGAGAATGTAAAATCACATCAGGCATGTGGTGGCCGGAATCGTTGATACAGTGCGTCCTTGCATTATTGCCCTTTTTATAGACTGTTCAATAGTAGGGTTACTTGTTCATTTCCGTGAGAAGGTTCGTGAAGAAAGCAGCAGAACCAGATATTTCGTTATCTAGGATATCTAAGGATATCAGAACCACTTGATGCTACTCTAGATGCACGACTGAGTCACATAATGGCAGATTTAAAATGGTGGATGCCGCATTCCATAGAAGCGTTCAAAGAACGGGAACCATCAGTGATAAAAACTTTAAGTAAACGGAATTTGTTTGGAAATTCAATTTTTACACGTTTTTATCACATATTTGGGACTGAAACATCATTTCCATCAACAAGAATTTTTTTTCAATTTTTAAAACATCGCTCTACAAACTTGGGTGACTTCCACGCGAATTTCGTCCTTAATTTTGTCCAGAGTTCGGGGCTTGTTATCGTATAGAATGTTGTTTTGAGATGGAACAGCCATACTCGATGAATGTTGGAGTGAATGTTGATGAATTTCGATGAATGGTGTCGAAATTTAAGCTTTACGATGGTAACTGACTTATTATTTAGAAAAAAAACAATCATAGGCAAAACGCGTTTTCCATCGTCCAATGCTCCATGGCGACAACTGGAAATAGAATACAAAAAATTGTAAGATTACACGAGTCTAACGCCACCATCCTCACCACTCTCGGTGACGGAGGAAATGAGTAATTCCCTTCTAAAAACGTCCATCCTTTCTGCCGCACTCTGTATTTGCTTGCTTTTTTGTTCATTCTTGAAGGAAATAAAATTATCTATTTATTCCATTTTCTTCCTATTCGGATTTTTATAGTTTCTTAGAAGAATGTATAAAACATATTACATTAAATATTCATATTTCTAAACACAAAGAATGAAAATTATTGGATTATTTATTCTGAAATGAACCTCTGCTTGAACAATTTTGGAACAAATAGTTGAAATTTCAGTATGGAAGTGACTTTTCTCATTCAATGACACGAAATTCATTCCACAATAAAAGTTTAGTTTTAAAAATTATTTGAATAACTTATATTTATTCTCAAATTAAATTATTCAACTTCTTTTGAAAGGAGCTGTTCTTGAATATTATAATAATATGCTTAGTTTTTAGTACAGTGCCAGGAAAGTAAATTTAGAACATAAAACTTGCTTTTATCCCCCCCCTTTCAATATTCACTGACCTTTGATATAAATCTCAATAACCACTTGAATTTTGGAAAATATTGAATGTGTTAGTAACATTGACTAATATTTTATTCATTTCTTTCAAATTTTGACAGAAAGTTATATTGGTAAATGAATTGTATTCTATATTAGGTATTCTATGATTTCCTCCAATTTGGCAAATTTTCTTAAATGAAAAATTCTAGACCTAGAACCTCGACGATTGTTGCGTAATTTGGAACTTAGTGATATGAAATTCATCTGTAAATGAAGTTGAAGAAATATTTGTTCAATTAATTCAATATGAAGTACAATCCACTACGATAAATTTAGGATTTTCTCTCCAATATGAGTGGATTCATCCCTTGAAACGACTAGTTAAGAAAAAAGTTGTTACTCACTAGAGTAAAACTATATTTTTTTATGAGCAGCTTCATTGAAAACATTATATAATAAATATACCACCAAAGTTATTCGTAACATAAATTTTTCAGTTACAAATGAGTCCATTTGTAATACTGTATTACAATAATAACTTACTGTTGTTATTGCGTTTTGAGGTGTAGACTATTTGAATTAAAAATAAACTTGTGAATCGTATTTTTCAATCATCGATTAATTAAAAAAAAATCGATTAATTAAAAGTTTTATCCCATTATTAAAATAAATCATCAATGAATAAAGTTGTTACAATAGTTTTCCCATCCGCCTTATCCAAATAAATCAATTAAATTCAAATGTAGTGTAATAAAAAATATTTCCAAATTAGTTCTACTAACACATTCACTGTAAATAAGCTTTTGATCAAGTAAGATAATCGAAGTAAACCCAAATTGATTGATCTGAGTTGAAATAAAATCACTAAAAATAAAGGTATTGCTTGCCTCACATGTAGGACATAATATCAGTTAGATTTAGATGATTTTATTCTGCTTGTTGTTGGGTTCGTTTATATACCTATATAGTACATGTCAGCTCACAGGGGAAGGAATAGTTGAATTGTACCAAGCTTTACAAGATTGTCTCTCTTATACGATTATATTTTAGGCTATCAATTTCACTACCTATTGGAAAAATATCTGAGATGAATCGTTCACCACAGATAACAAAATCGAGGTGTTTCCTTTTTCATACAATTATTCACTTTTGTATTGTATGTTGAAACCCTGCATAATTTGATAAATATTTACTTCATCTTTTTCATGTTTAAAAAATACTTTGCCGAACAATATCCTCTTTGCAACAGAAAGACAGCATGTAATTGTTATTAATGGACAAGTACGAGTGTTTCCAAATAATAATTGAAGTGTTATTTATTCATCCATTTGTTGTTCATGTAGGCAATTTGAAAATTTCCAAAATCAGACTAAATTTGCCAGTAGAGAAAATCATACTAAATTTACCAGTAGAAAAATAATGAATGTACAACTCAATAATTATAGATTTTGAGTCACCTCGGTTTATTGCTCTTTACGGAAATAAATCAAGAAATATTTTTTCTTAAATTACTTCCAAATATAGCAGACCTCAGCAAAGTTGATGGCTTTGATGGTATATTATGAATTATTCCAGTTAGAATTATTAATATTGCTATTTTATCATATAACTTACTAGATTATTCCTATTAGTTTGTCACGTTTGATTTTGCAATCAATAGTAGCATAATATTTCAACTAATACATATTTTATTCTAACCATCATTTTCATTCGAATTAATATTTTTGTTGAAAACATTTGAACCAATATTTTAATTTGAACCCATATTTTGATGAAATATATTAGTCTGCTTATCTTATTTTAATAAATTCCTGCTATATATTTCTTTAAACTGCAATAATTATTTAAACTTTCAGCCTACATATTTTATTTGATGTTAATCAAATATTCTTTCTAATTTTTTAAAAACTTTCTCACTAGTCTCTCTATTTGAACCGATATTTTATTGTGCGATCCTGTGAGCTGGCATTTGTGTTAGTCGGTAGTGGTCTATTGTAGTGTGTAGTTTTAGCGAGTGAGTAGTGAAGTGGTTCTATTTCACAGGATAATGACTGTACTGTCCACATTGAGCTCTAGCTCGCAGGCTAACGAGGAAGAGAACATGGACCTGCGTACTTTGCGAGCTATTCGGGTGCTAAGGCCCCTCAAACTGGTCTCTGGCATACCAAGTAAGTCAATTCACACCGATCACAACATTAAACAACCGCCTTAGACGGTTTTCTGCGCCAAAAATTGAAACAATACCTTTTCTGAATTAAGAATTTGGGTTGTGATGGGTTGAGAAATGTATCAATCAAAACTGAGCTAGCAACTAATCATTATATGAGGTGTATTTAATGTATAATATGACAGCGAAAGTTCAATTATTATTAGGGGACTGAAAACATTTGAAAACTTTCCCTGAATTAAGAATTTGGTTTGTGTTGGGTCAAGCAAAACTGAGTTACCAACCAAACGTTAATAAAATGTTTTAGTGTATGAACATTAAACTAATCTGACATCGAAAGTTCAATTAATATTATCATAAATTATAAGTTAAAATGGTTAAATAGAGTTTGTGTGAGGTTGTCCCATCAAACAAAACATTACTAGAAAAATAGTCTCTAAAATGAAGATTAGGCTAATAATTATAGTCATTTGCCGAAAGTTTTTGCATGATTCATTTCCATTCATTTCAATACGCTTGATCGTCTAGAATAGACATTCAACATTTTCAAGATCAAATTTATTCACATTCTGCATGCCTTCAAACAACATTAAAGCGTTCAACCATCCAAATTCATGATTAGAATCAGTGCGTTTTTATAGTGCGAAGGCAATTTAGATTCATTAGATATTGTGCTAAAAATTTATAATAACTTATATTGAAATGAAAGAAATGATTTCCAAAGTTTATGTCTGGTTTCTCAGTCTTAATGATTATTATCGGTCTTGCCTAAGAAACTTTAATACTTCAGTAGAGTAAGTGTTAACTGGATCAATTAGCCTGCCCTATAATATTAAAATAAAATTTTTAATTAACTTACATGAATATTCAAAAAAATGTATCGATCAAAACTAGAGATAAATTTTTGATTACCGCAGTATAGTGTATTTGGAATTTGATTTTTTGTATCTTGAATTATTTATGCAACAGAGAAAATATAAGTAGCATCTCCCATTGTCATGACGTCGTGATTTGAATTCAATTTTTAAATTTCTAATGAGAAAGAAATATTCAGAAGTTTCAATTGGAATTATTATAACTATCAGAGGTTGTTGAAAGTATTAATAAATTTGCAATTTCCCATTTCTTAAAATATTATTAATTCCTCCTAATCAATTTCCAGGATTAACAACTTTTAAATCAATCCAATCTTTATCTTTAATAATTCATAAAATGTCGGTTACTTGAAATATTCGAATTTATCTAGATTTATACGTAGACTGAAATTAGGATATTGATGAATCAAATTAAAGTGTCTTTCTTGAAATCATGAAGAGAGGAACTACAATCTATAACTTTGTGTATATTTTCACAAATGGTGTTATTCGTTTGTTATTATCCCTAGTGAACATCACTGTCACCTATTAATTATTACCAATAACTAGCACATTTACCTATTATTACACCTATTAGCACCAGTAGGCCTAATAATAGTCACACATTTTGAATTGTATTGGCAAGCAACGTAAATAGTATCCATAAATATTTTTGTAGAATTCCTCTCTTCAATGAAATATTAATTTAGCCCCAGTTGCACAGTGGTCAGTTGAGCTTAATCAACAACTTTTCGGCCTATCAATTTTTTACATTAGCAATTAATAACTTCACCACTAAATTTATATTTTTTTTGGAGATTAACCTCAATCCACTTGGTGCAAAATTATTGGGGTCTAACAAATTTTTGCTAGGTATTTTTATACTTGGAATCTGTTTAGAAATTGGAAGCCTACTTTATATTGAAAGACTTACATCGTAACCAACTTTTCTCTTACCGGTCTGACAACTCTTTCATATTCTTCAATTCTTCAATCTTGTTGATTTTTTAATTTATAGAATAGAATGGCTGCCTCCATTTGATATCCTGGGAGGGCGAAGTTAGGGCGCAGCCGGCCCTCTCCTACACTTAACCCTCCGATATGTTTCGTTGGAATATTAACATCAGTCTTCTTTTGAGCCATCATTCTATTATATTATTAACCACGGGCCCATTGGTCCATCGATGCTATACTTTCAACAATCCTTCAATTAGTTTTGAAACCGATAACTTACTTAAAATCAAAATAATATTATCTTCAATAAACTTTGTGCTACCGGCTTGACATCTTTTTTTTAAATTCTCAACTTATAATCTTAAAATTTTCAATTATCAATCTTGAAAGCTAATTCTCAAAATTTGTTTGGAATTATCTGTTTCATTAAAATATGAACTAAGATTTATCAACTGTCGTGTGACCGACCCTCGATATGACAACTTCTTGAAATTTCTAAAATCCAAATCTCCAAATTTGATTGAAATTGATTGTTTAATTAAAAAAATAACTCTGATTTACTAAACAACAATTATTCTTTCAATGAGAAAATCAATTCCAAACAAATTTGTACATTTTAAAAAGTTGTCAGTATGACCGTTTGTAATCTGCCAACTTTTATGTGTTACTAATCAGTTCAGTATTGTTAATCTTAAAGTTTGTTTAAATTGAAATTGTAATTTTATTTATATTTCTAATCACTTTCTAATTGTTTTGCAGGTCTCCAAGTTGTGCTCAAATCGATCATCAAAGCGATGGCCCCTCTGCTGCAGATAGGATTGTTAGTGTTATTTGCTATTGTGATATTTGCTATAATCGGGCTGGAATTCTATTCGGGGGCGTTGCATCAGACGTGCTACAGCTTAGAAGACCTGAACAAAATCATGTTTGAGGGGGAAGCCGCCACGCCTTGTTACTCGGATAATAAGACTAATCAACCGGCAGGTCAGTAATAACTACAGTATACCTACTTTTATGAAATTCACAAAATTCATATATTAATTGCCTTATATTCAGGACAGAGATGCTTGACAACCATGGCAGTCTGACATTCACCGCACTCCTCTACTAACCTACTAACGTAGTCGTTAGTCGTTGATAGCAAAAATTAGCATCAAAATAGATATAGGCTAATAAGGTTTTATTCACAGTTTGTTTCTAAGGGTGAAGCCCACATAAGCTCATACGCTTGTGAGTTGATAATGAGATGAATGTTGATGATTATGAGAGATGAAGACTAATTGTTGAATAGTCAGGACCGACGGCTTATCGTCTCCTCCGAAAGACGGGGTGGCCGTATTTATGTGATTGTGCTGTGGTCAAAGAATTGTTCCCTGGTTGAGACTCTAACCAGGGTCTACCTGTTTGTCACTTGTTATCAGACCGGCGCGTTATCATTTCCTCCAACGAGCCATCCAACAATGATCATTTTGTTTTTATCCACACAAAATACATAAAATTTATCAAAATCAAATCAAATTTATTTATTTGCCATAAAAAGTTGAACATAATACAATGAATTCTAATTGAGAACACAAAGTAAATCTAGAAAATCAATCTTTGTACGGTATTTTAATAAAATGAAAGTTTGTTAATACTAGGCTACTGTATTTCTAACCGACCACGTTCTAAAATTAATTATTTATTGACTTGTGATCTGATAAACTGTTATTAAAATGAGCTCTATGTTGACTGTGAGCTGTCGCGTTTAGGTATAGTCTGTCCAAGCAAAGAAGACCCTTTGGCAAGATGAGAAAATGACTACAGCTCGGTCAATATTGGTTCAAAAAATATTGATTTGGTCTCAAATTGTTGAGCAGAATGTTTCCTACATTTGAGACCAAATCAATAATTGATCAACTAATATTGACCGAGCTGGAGTCATTTTATCATCTTGCCAGAATGTTTTCTTTGCTTGGACAGACTTTATCACTTGAATTTGCCTGCCTGCTATTCGGTCCCATTCAACGTCTTTTTCAGTGTCCAATACCAATAGGTCCGTACTAGTTCAACCAAATTTTTTACAACCTGAAAAAGTAAATGAAAGTTTTGTACAGTACATATGTATAAAGTATGGTTATACTATTAATTGTATAAATGTATCTTATACTTATGTATAAAGTATGATCGAGGTCTCACTTTTATATCTCATGTTGTTTGCATTATATCTAGATGTGCCGAAACATAAAATTTTTGTGAAAGTGTTTTTTTTTTTGTGTTGGGAACTTTGATAATAATTTGTGTGTTTTTTGTGTTGCAGGTAGTTACATTTGTAACGACACTGTTTCGGTGTGCCGCGATTCGTGGATTGGTCCAAACAACGGAATTACTTCATTTGATAATATAGGTTACGCTATGTTGACTGTTTTTCAATGTATCACTATGGAAGGATGGACTGCTGTTTTATATTGGGTCAGTACAACTTTCAACATTTTCTTCCCTAAATTTAATTAAATAAGAAAATATCAAATCTTATAAGAACGTATAAAATTTAATTAGAATGTATTGAATCCAATAAGATTGTATTAAGTTCAAATTAATTATTATCATTCTTGGGTTACAATATATATAGTCCGTCCAAGAAAAGAAGAGCCTCTGGCAAGATGAAAAAATGACTCCAGCTCGGTCAATATTGGTTCAAAAGTTATTGATTTGGTCTCATTTGTAGGAAACATTCTGATCTACAATTTGAGACCAAATCAATAATTTTTGAACCAATTTTGACCGAGCCGGAGTCATTCTCTCATCTTGCCAGAGGCTCTTCTCTGCTTGAACAGACTATAGCAGTTGATTCAACGCAAGCAGCGCGCCTCGTGTACTAAAAGTGTACTTGATGTGTATAACGCTAAGCGGTTTATTATTTTATTCTGGGTTATCCTTGTTACCTGATGTATCCAATCACAAATAAACATTAGAATTTTATTTCAATTATTACAGCTTTTGGTATAGTCTGTCCAAGCAAAGAAGACATTCTGGTAAGATGGGGAAATGACTCCAGCTTGGTCAATATTGGTTCAACAATTATAAATTTGATTTCATATTGTTGATTGAAATGTTTTCTACAATTTGAAACCAAATTTATAATTGTTCAATTAATATTGACCGAGTTGGAGTCATTTCCCCATCTCGCCAGAATGTCTTTTCTTGGACAGACTATACCTCTTTCATTGTAAACATTTAATGAAGGCTTAGGATTAGTTCATATTTCTCACATTAGAGAGTATTAATCACATCAGTGGACGAATCTCCAGCCAACTTCTGCTGCCCTATTACATTTAATAGAAACTTATTAAATTTAATAAGGCTGTGTTTAGTAAGAAAGCTAATTTATTTATTTTATTTCTATTTATATTGTCTTTATCATACCTGTGAGAGCAAAGTTAGGGCACAGCCGGCCCTCTCTTACACGACCCTCATTTTTGTCACTTAACCCTCAAACTTTGAGCGATTCAGTCTATGTAGTCCAATTTGTTTCCGAGATTCAAGAAGATGTACGATGATACGTGTATCATATTGAAGCGCCTATATTTTCATCATTATTAAAAAGTTGTGCATGTCTATCAGTTATGATTGAAGATTCACTATTCATTCCATTTAATTATGCTATGTTGATTCAGTCTTAGCAATATAAATATAAACAAGCTCTATAGCCTAGTAAACGTAACTTGATCCACCTTATTCATTCGAAGAAAATTTCTTAGAAAATTTAATAAAATGTTCTATAAAATCAGTGATAAAAAGTTTCTGAAGAGTTTTGGGCTTTAAAGCCTGTTGTACTCTTTGTATTCTAAAACATATCAATAATATTAATTAGTATGTGGTATACCTAGTATCAAATCTCGAGTCTGGAGTCTCGAATATATTTTATGTAATCATATATTCTCATCTAATTCTGATTTATTGTAAGAAAGTTCAATGTTGTTTCATATCAATTTCAATGTAATAATGGTTGTTTTCTTTTGAAAATAATGAATTTTTGTATTGTTTCTTTTTCAGATGAATGATGCGATAGGTAGTACGTTTAATTGGCTTTATTTTATTCCTCTAATTGTCCTCGGTTCGTTCTTCATGCTCAACTTAGTTCTTGGTGTTCTTAGTGGGTGAGTGCATCATTTTTCAAATAATTTCAATTACAAGTCAGTATTTATAAAAGGTTTTTAATAACTGAAATAGTGAACTAATCTGATAAAAAACAACTATACCCTATTCACGATCACTTTAGACGAAATAAACAAACTTTTTGCGTGAGTGTGCGTGTTAAAGTAGGTCCTCTTCTATGCGAATCTGTCCGACGGTCGGCCGCAGTCGAACAGCTGTAGCCAATCACAGCTCATGACAAGAGTCTTGAGACAAGACGAGTCGGCCTGTAGCCTGCTATAGCTGTTCGACTGCGGCCGACCGTCGGACCGGTTCGCTTAGAAACCCCACCTTTACACGCACACAAACGCAAAAAGTTTGTTTCTTTCATCTCAAGTGATCATGGGTAGGGTAGAGGTACTTTAAAAGCATAAAATTCTCTGCCAGCTAGATAAAGATGGAAGAAAATGGTATACCCTATAAGTCTTTTCAAATGTATAACTTCTGTGGCGTGATAGGGTCAAAAATAAGCAATTCCCTGTAAATAAGCCCCAGTTTCATCAATTATATAGGCTACATTTTTCAATTCTGTTCAGATTATTCACCAATGCCATACCGGTAGTGGTTTATGGAGTAGATAGCACACTTAAAAAACAATTATACGTATTTGTATTGTGGATGATTCTCACATAAGCATATTTGCTTGTCCGTGGGAAATGGAGAGTGCGAGGGTTATTGATGAGTTGATCAAAAGTGGGATTCGAATATATATTATGTAATATATTCTCATACAAATCTAAGAACTGGATTTTCCCACTGTTTCCTTAGTTCTTGTAGAATCTTCATTTATTGATTTTGCTTAATAATTTATTTTAGTTATGAAATTTTGTTTCTGTATTATATACTTTTCTTCGATTAATGATTGTTTCCAGTGAATTTTCTAACGAAAGAGCTCGCGTTGAGCGCAGAGCCGCCTATCATAAGCGAAGAAAGAAAAAGGACTTCAATAAGACTTTTAACTCTTATTTAACTTGGATATCCCAAGCAGGTACTACCAGAATTGTGGTTGATAGAGAGAATCCTTGTAAAACGTACCTGCAATAATATTTGAGATCCAATGTGTAGTAATAATAATAGGGAGTTGAAATTTTTTTGTAAAACCTTCCCTTCGCATTAATAACTAAAACTAAGATGCCATTTGGAACAATCAAGTTTGTAGTGATTATATAGTCGGTCCAAGCAAAGAAGACATTCTAGCATGATGGAAAATGACACAGCTCGGTCAATATTGGTTTAAAAACTATAATTTTTGAACCTATATTGACCGAGCTCGATTTTCCCATCATGTATGAATGTCTTCTTTGCCTGGACAGACTATACTTAGGTGTGTTTTTCTCGCTTTTCCTACCAATAAACAAAACACTTTACATTATTTTCAGATTAAAAGTCATCCATCTTGCTTTCCTCAGCTAAAATTCAATTATTCAGAAATCAGGGGCCTTTTTCATATAAATTTCAATCCTATTCTTTAAATTGTAGAAATACCAATAAAATTCACTCTATTACATGCTACAAACCGGAAGTGAAACCCATTAAAACCTATTTTCCGTTCCTGTTTTATAAGTTGATTATATGAAACCAGTTATATTTTATTTTAGAAGTTTTTACTATGTTGAATTTGAATTCTTGAGTGTTTCCATCACTATGATTCTGTTATTCCATCACTATTTCATATGATTCTGTAAAAGTATTGAAAAAGCTTTAAAAACATTCCTAAGAATTTTCATGTACATAATTGTTTGGTTTTTGGTTGAAGTCTGTGTAATATCATTCAGAGTAAGTATACGAGTTAAGTCTGTAAAATTATTGAAAATTGTTATTTGGAGGTAAATAGTCATACAAGTTTAGAAAGCTATTTGGTGTGTTTAAGATTTAGTTATTCAGTATTTCTTATAAGAAGCTATTTTCTAATACTAAATTTTATTTAAACTTATAATAACATAGAGGACAATATACATAGAGAGCCATGTACTGTCAACTGGTAACACTCTATCAATTTAATAGTAATTCCTTTGTCTTCATCCTACTTGAACTGTGATGATAATATTATAATTAATTGTATTCATTTAAACTTTAATTTGAATTACTTTCACTTTAACAACAGTAATCACAATTTCGGTGCTTGTCGGACGCGTTTCGAGGCACAATGAGCCATATCTTCAACGTACAAGGAGTATCTAGATACTTCTAAAAATATTATTGAAAATAGCTTCTCTACGCAGCGGCAGAAGGGGAAAAGAAAAAGAAGAAGAAGCTTTTAGAAGAGTAGCTAACAAACAATGTTATTTTTAGTCTTTTGATTGATTATTTTTACACTTTTCTGTGTTGTGTGACCCTGTATGTTTGTGAAGTAGTTTGTTTGGTGGCTTGTAGTGAATTTGCAAAGGAGAGGGAGAAAGTGGAGAATAGACAGACTTTTCTAAAGCTACGCAGGCAGCAGCAGTTGGAGCGCGAGCTCAATGGCTATGTCGAGTGGATTTGTAAAGCAGGTAATGTACATTACAACAACATATAATATAATTGTAAAAATTTATCTGTATGTCGATTAGTGGGATATATTATTTATCTGTATGTCGAACCCCCTAGAGGGGTTCACAGGCGAGTCGTGCGCCTCTGCGGCCCTTCCGCCTCCGTCTCTAGGGTTGCTGGTGCAGTAGGTTGCCTTATGGCTGCGTGGCTTGTACCCACGCGGCTTGTCGTGCTCCTCTGCATTGGCTCCGGCGGAAGTTTCGGTCCGGTGAGATGGTGGGCGGCTCCCTTGGTCGGTCCTGCGTCGAGAGTCGGAGCTGGTCGCGGGGCCCTCCGGGAGCCCCTCTCTTACCTAGTGAACGGGATTTCATCTTCTTTCCGAAACGCGTGCTCTGGTTCCTTCTGCCCTCTTTCCCTGGGGAGGGTGGACACTAGGAATGACTGTCCTGCACCAGGCTGAAGTGCGGGTCAGAAGAGATAAGACGTTTTTTCCAAGCCTCTTGACAGCTGAGGGGGAACGTCCGGGCTTGCGAAGGGGGTGTCGATGATTCGGACACGCACCTCTGGAATGGCCCACGTACCGCCGGAACTGGGCGCTGGAAACCTGGCCTAGCCAGGGTGACCCCGGCCCCAGGCCAATCTCCCGTTGACGCTGGCCGGGCGAGGTGGCAGCGGTCAACCACAGGGGGAACCAAGACAATGTCCTATGGTCCGCCTCCGTAACTAGGTTGGTAATCAAGGCGAGTTCAGGGCCTGCCTCCGTAACTGGCTTAGTTTCAGGGGGATCAAGGTGGGTCCTACACGTTCCGCCTCCGTCCCTAGGGGGAATCAAGGCGAGTCCCAATGGCATGCCTCCGTAACTGTGGCGCTAGCTCTGCCTGGAGCTATGCTCTGGTATGCTAACGCAGGTACAGAGGGCTCTGGGTGGACCGGCCGGTAGAGGTTAGCCATGTATGTCGATTAGTCAAGGTGTTCGATTAGACAAGGTGTTCGATTAGACAAGGTCTTAAAATAAACAAGTAGTTTATTCCCTGAAAGACAGACAATTCATCCCGATTGGTTTATTGATATAGTCCGTCCAACCAAAGAAGACATTCTAGTAATATGGGAAAATATCTCCAGCTCGGTCAATATTGCTTCAAAAATTATATATTTAGTCTCAAATTGTAGTTCAGTTTGTTTTCTACAATTTGAGAACAAATTAATAATTTTTGAACGAATACTGACCGAGCTGGAGTCATTTTCCATATTGCTGGAATGTTTTTTTTTTTTGCTTGGACAGACTATACCAAAAATTCATAAATTACCTTGTAAAACAATGACGCAAGAGTCAATCTATAAGTTTGAAATTCCACGAGTAAAAAAATAAATTCTGTGGCTCCTGCCTCTATAAGCTGAGGAAACCCCCTAACAAATTTGACAATATTTGTTGGGACTGCATTGATCGCAGTCCACACACGCTGAGATTAGGATTTAAAGCTTAACCACATTTAATAGCCTAATAGTGTCTGTTAAGATGTACGGTATTAGCAATTCATTATAATATTGAAGCGACCTATATACACAAACTTTCTTTAAAAAATATTACTTACCACGTATTACACGTAACAATGTATTGGAAGTTTTATCTGAAAATTCATTTCTAATAAATTTATGAATTCTTATTTACAGAGGAAGTAATATTAGCAGAAGAAAGAACAACGGAAGAAGAAAAGCTTCATATTATCGAAGGTAAAATTTTAGAATTATTGAAATATCTATTCCCATTTTTGCCTACGATAATTTGTATGAATCTATAATCTGTATTGTATATAATCTGTGATGAATCATGTTTTATTTTATCAGGAAATTCGGCTTGTAGAAATGAAGTATGCAGTGGCGCCGACTTCATCAAAATATTGGGGGGCAAACTGAAGATTAATGAGAGATGGGGTGCCATCCAAGGATGGGGGAGGGGGTTGTGAGAATACACAAAAATACACAAGCAGTGAGACAGCATCTTTGCATGTGATTTCGTGCTGAATTCTGTAATGTGAAGATACTGATCCATTCAACTACTTTGAATTCCCTATAATAATTATTATTATCTACGGGCGTATTGAAAAATTACTATTTCAGTTTTACAATTGAAATCGAAATGACTACCATTTCAAAACGGAACCTTAGAACCATGTCGTAATAAACGTTTTTCGATACAGGAGGAACTTTACGATACAGTCCAAATTCCACTTTATGATTCATTCCTTGTTTCGTTTTGAAATCAGGTGATAAAAAGTAAACAGTGTTCAACTAACCTCAAAATCAAAACTGCGACTGGGATTGAGTAGCCTACCTGTATTTTTTGTCAATATTTCAGTTTATGTATTTGAATATTAAACTAATTTAAATAGTCCAAAATTTAAATAGTTAAATATACTTATAACTTTGTTAGTGAATATGTTAATAACTTTCACTCTTACAACAACACTCACGATTTTGTTGCTTGTCAAATGCGTTTTGTGGTTCTGACTGATATCTTATTTTTAACATATTTAACAAGTAATAAGTTGATTATCATAACAGTTCAAGTAGGATGACAAAAGAATTTAAATAAACGATGGTATGTTGATTTTTATAATAGCGTACACTTACAGATAGCTTGATACTGGTCTGATACTGATAACTACACTGGTGGTTGTAGATAAAATAGTGTATGCAACGGTTGTATTAGGCCTTTATAGCATTCGTGAGATATTTAGAGCACTTGTTTTGCTCGTGGCTCTAACTTACATCTCACCTCATGCTATAAAGGCTCCCATTATACAACCGTTGCATAAACTACTATTACCCTATCATTAATTTAATTCAAATTGGCCATTATAATCGTGATTCTCGGTAGTAAATGAATCAAGTTTCTCCTCCAAACACGAAAAAAATATTTAGAAATGAAAATTAATATAGGTAATAGTTAAGGTACTGAATTTATTCTGATATGTAGGTTGAAGGCAAATTTGCATCCAACTTACACATAATATACATCTAGTTCGTTTTTAATTAGAATTTTTACAATTTCCACTCATAACGTTAATAAATGGATATAAAAAATCGCACGAAATACATGAAACACGAATAGATGTGCCATGTGCTAACCACCACTCTCACTAGTGGAACTGAAAACTGAGTAATTCTGTCTATGAATGTTAGTTCTATTATTGTGTAGTTTGTTATGTTCATCTAGATTTTGTATTTATATAGACTGTATTATATTTTCAAAGAAAGAAGAGTGGGAGAGTTTTACATTAAAAAATTAATTAAGAATGAAGTTCTTGTAAAATGTTGCAATTAACGACTCATATGCGGCTATAACAATCTAAGCCCAGACGCCTAGCTGGGTAATGCAAATAATAAACAGGAGACTGATCGTCTCTATTTCTATGGTTTGTGGACAATGTGGAAGTAGTATTTCAAAATTATAATAGTAGGCCTATATCATTCCACACTATCATAGTCCAGTTTCCAGTTGTGAATATAATAAAAATAGCTAGACCATTGTTTAAATTGGTTTCATTTGAGCTATTTGGAATTGATGATATTATTCTTTTTAATTGATGAAAATATTCTTTCAATAGGTCTACTTATTGATAATTGATACTCAAAAAATTGATGAAAATTTCTCTAGTAATTGAACAAGCGTAAGCAAGTTCCTTCTTTTGACTCAAGCCCAAAGTCGTTGTCCGTCTGTTTGTTTGTTTGTATGTATGTTCGACAATAACTTTCGAACGCCTCAATTAATCAACCTCAAATTCAGAACATATATTCTTCATACTTTTATACAGGTCAAGTTCGTTGGACAATGAAATCGACCGACTCCTTCATCCTTTTTCAGGCGAAAAAAGGATAAACTGTCAGCAACAATATATCTATATATACTCCCATATATTTCAACACAATAATCACAGCTGGGAAAAAAATGTCATATGGAATTTGAATAAATTATTTTTTGGATCCATCTGATTTTAATAAAACAGCTGATTTATTAGCGGCAAATTTGAAAGAACTATCATAAAAATAATGTTCTCAAATGAAAAGTACTTTCATGTTGAATTGAAGTCATATGTTGAATATTGATCTCAAAGTTTAAACATGTGATAGGAGTCTATTTACTTAAACAGCTGACAAGAGGCGGCAAATTTGAATTATTTTATCACAAGACATTTTTCCAGTATTTTTTTGGTAAAGAAGGGCTTTTATTTGCTCTTGGGCAGCAAAAAAATGTCACAGTAAAAAATTTGATGAGAAATCATGATTATGGATTTTTTAAAATCATAATTATCCGGTTAAAATTTAGCAAGCAACTGATAGAAGACAAAAATTGAAAATAAAAATACAATAATTATCCAAGAAGCAAGAATCTGTTCAGAGCTAACAAGATTTTAAAAACAAATCTGATTGTTATTATCACACGATGTTTTCAATGTTGGCGAATACTCAGCTCTCTCTCATGACAGTCTGTAAGTTGTCTAAATGAGCAAAACGGTTTAGTTCCGCTTGCTCTTGTATTGACTCAATAATATGTTCTTGCAGATTGCTTGCCGACTGTCTTTCCTGGTAAAGTTCCTTATCACTAAAAAATATTCTTATGGCTTTTATTGGTGGGGAGACCCTTACGGGTAGTTCCACCTCGCCAATTTGTACTTGGCCAGAATCGGTCACCCATCCAAGTGCAGTCCACAGTATTCGTGACTTAACATCACGTTCACCGATAGATCACCCTCACCGAGAGACCAATTGCCAGTCCTTATTACTAACTGCTCTTCAATCGCCTTTTTCGTTGGCGTCTGCTGTAATCTCCTGTAAACACCATTATTTACTGTATCACTCTTGATGTAGGTTTCAGTTGATAGAACGTACCGCGGCGGGCAGTCGCGACTGTACAACAATGGTTGAGAGCATACATTTTATTCGTTTTGCTTGATGCGGCCGCGACTGGATTCGTTCAAGGAAGACGAATGCTTCAACAATGGAGCATTCAGCTATTGTTGACAACCGCGATCGACAGCAGCTGGCCGCAGTCACTTCAAAAAAATATCCTCTTATAGCTATGATCAGCTGATTATAGAAATTTAAAAATATCCTCTTATAGTTATGATCAGTTGATTATAGAAATGTTTTAGCTTCTAAGCTCTTAAGCTTGAATAAATTTTTTTCTTAGCTGTATTAAAACTAATTTATTCCACGGGAATATAATTTTTTATGAAGTTTTATGAAATAACAGATTGATAAATATAAATCACTAGAATAGAATAATATTCTTTAATAATGATTAATTTATCAATCTTGAAATTTGTGAACCTATACTGATTGAAACATAATAGAAGGAACATTCAGTATTGTTTAAATATAGGGATTGATAAGAATTTGTATTCATATTCTACCTATTCCCGGCATCCGACGCATCAACAAACTTGATCAAGTGGACTTGACTGCAAAATTTCATCATCAAGTTATCAAAGCCATAAGTTAACTTAAAAAGTTCGCACGCGAGTTCTTCAGCCCATGGGGCTTACTAGTCTATGAATATTGGGGGGGCAAAATACACGTATTGCCCCCTGAGTGATTATTGAGGGCAGAAAGTGCCTTGCCCCCCCAAAGTCGGCGCCACTGGAAGTATGGATTATTATAAATATGGTATGGATTGTTGAATTAGAGACTGTATGTGTATAATCATAGTGTGGTCATTGACTATTGAATTTTTGATTGGTTAACTCGGTTGAATCCGCCGTGCTTTTGCCAAGTTCCATAAGATTTACAAAGATACGTAGAAAAGATACGTGAATTTTAACTAACATCTGTTAGTTATTTGAAGTGATGAATTTCCAACCAATTTGCCAGTGTTAGTTTCCATCGTTCCTCTTGAAAAAAATGAGCAAATATTCCAAATCTTTATGTTGAATTTCATAAAAATTTGAAAGAATAGTGGCTGGCAGCGGGAACATTTTTAATCTCTGCATGCTGTTATGAAGCCTGTCTCAACAATGGCCACACTGTGACCATAGCTTACGGTCTCTGTAGTTTAATTCAGATTCTTTGCACCTGGATTCAAATAACTATTTTCATTATGATAAACAATAATTTATTATTCTCAGTAAGATAAACTATAGTAATAATTGATTGTATTATTGTCAACTAATCTCAGATTTTTATCGTGTTTAATGTAGGTATTTATAAAGTTGTATCCTCTATGAAATTTGATGAATTTTCTAACACTTCCTTTGTTTTTAAAAACTTTAGAATGAGGGTATCCATTGTCAAATCAGGTTCAGGCGGCTAAGTAGAGTGGAATTGTTTTCTATTTAAGTTTATTTGAACTTTATAAAAATGCATGACACGATGCAAATACATTATTGCGAGAACAATTACTGCAACTCATACAGTAGCATGAATTTTTATCCCATGAATATTGTTATTATGATGTTTTATTAATGGTTTCTTTTTCTCAAATTTTCTCCAATAGCGAGACGAAGAGCTGCAGCGAAAAAGAAGAAATTAAAAAACTTGGGGAAAAGTAAAAGCACAGACACAGAAGAAGAAGAAGGTGAAGAGATGGGAGAAGACGGTAAGTCACAAAACTATCTAAACTAGATTTTTAAAAAAAGTTCAGGAACATAGTAATCATTGTTCTAGTCATCAGAAAATAGACACAGAATAGAATAGTTACAGACAGTTTGTTCGTTTGATTTTTTAATTACAACATGCACTGGTTTTTCGTCAAGTACCCAAAATCGTTCATTGTCATCAACGGATTCTGAAAAAGTTCTGTAAATTGAATCTTTTATCCATTTACTCTACTGTATATATAATGGTTTACAAATAAAGTACTAATGCACATATGTACAAAACTTTTACTCGGTTGGTATTAACACAGTTAAAATAACAAACAATATCTCATCTTTCAGTTGAGAACGTACATATTATTATTAAACAAACATGAATTTATTCATGAAATTTTCATTCTAGATTGTCTCTATCAGGAATCACAATTTAAAGACTCCTTTATTCAATACACACGGCTGTTCAAGAACGGCCAATCAAATTTAACGGTCGTTAGATGACTATTGGAAGCCTAATATTTGCTTTAAGGGCTCTATCGTATTGTCAAATTAAGTCATCTTAAGGTTGTCAAATTTGATTGAATTTCGTAATTTTTCTAATTTCGTTCGACACTACTTTTTAATTTCTACATTCGGTGTAGGGCCTATAGAATCAAATTTTAATACGTAATTAAATAACAGTTATCACACATATTAAAAAATTGATGTTCTTCAATATTATACATACAAAATATGGATTTCAAAAATTAATAAAATCCTGCGCAACATTTCAATATTGTTGTACGTAGAGGTTTTTCATAAACTTATAAACTTAGAGGTTTTTCACTTCCTGTCACACACAGAAATTATGTATAAAATTGTAATTTATATGAAAGACTCAATAGTAATCGATATTTATTTAAATCTGAACATACTTCTTGTAAAATACACATTTTATCCAATTTTTTATTCTTATTCCAGACATTTTTCACAATCTTCAAACTCTTTTTTGAAACTTTTTTCTACCTGAAAACATCTCTCTTCTTCTCAATGCATAGCCACATTCAATATTTAACAATATTAATGTAAATACAGTATATACTTCTTATATACTATTATAGATAATAGTATATATCTATTAATTGGATTCTTCACATGAAATAGAACTTTTCCAGAACTAAGGCAAACACCAGAAAAAATGGCGGTTGGTTAATGACTGTTATTAATGCTCAGCTCTGTCAGGACAGTCTGAAAACGATCTAAAAGAGCGTATTGACTAAGCTGAGGTTGCTTTCGTTTTTATGTGCTCTCGAAGACTGCTCGCCGACTATCCTGACAGAGCTGAGTATTAATAACAGGCATTCCCCAACCGCCAGCTTTGTTGTTGTTGTCTGCTACACAATCGTTAATAGTCAGAATCTTGATCATTATTATCTTCATAGTTTTAGAAACTTCAATACACAATAAACAAAATTTTGAACATTATCTTCATTCATGTATAGTTTTAGAAAATTATTTATACAGAAGTGATCGTGTTTTCGGATTGTTGATGTGTATAGTTTTTCTCAGATTTTTTCTTCATAGAGCAGATTTTTGTGTGATTCTTATGGTTAGTTTTTGAGAACATCTAGGTAGAAAAAAGTGACGTTTAGTGTTTTCAAACATTATTTTTCTAGTGTGCAGAAATACTTGGTAGATTCATGAGTTTAGTTTTCAACATTTTTAGATTTGTTTAGTTTGAATTTTCTTAATGAATTCAGTTTTTTTATTGATTTGATCCCAACACAGGTCCACGCACAGATATCTTTCATCTTGCTCTTTTTTAATCTGAAACATCTCTTTGTATATTTACACCTTTTGTTTCAGTGCCGGTTAAGAAAGACAAAAAAGGTATGACTTTGACGAACAGCTTTGGAGATAATGATGTAGATTTTTGTCCTGATCTCGTAAACTTAGCAGTAGATAGAAGACGAATAACTATTTGATACTACATGGGTGAATCAAATATGAACGGTGATTTTGGGGATTAATAAAATTTGATAAATTATATTACAGCATACACAATTACACAAACTTCACTGTTAAAGTTTTTGTAAGGCTACTATAATATAACTTCACTGTTTCCTTTCTTCTAGGGCTACTACAGTCTTTTCAAGCAAATAAGACATTCTTAGTCAATTTTGGATCAAAAATTATAGAATTGGTCTCAAATTGTGGAATAGAATGTTTTCTACAACATGAGACCAAATTTATAATTTTTGAATCAGTATTGATCGAGGTGGAATTATTTTCCAATCTTGCCAGAATGTAATCTTTGCTTGGACAGACTATATAAATTTATATTGATAGATGAAAATCAAAACCACAATACCCTTTTCTAGTCAAAGACAACATGTTTCGCTCTCCTAAAAGGCATTCTCTAGTGTAAATGGACGAATACTAGATTCAGGGGGTTGGTTTATCCGATTCATAGACTAAGTCTACTTGAGAGTGGACCGTATTATATGGGTATAAAGGTGTTGAATGCACTCCCCAACCACATAAAGGAGGCCGAAAGCTTGCACGCTTTTAAAGAGAGGCTACGAAATTTTTTGGTGGACTTGTGCCCTTTCAAGATGGCAGACTTCCTTGCGAGATAGGCTGATGTGGAGCAAATCTTCAATAATTAGTGGAAACATTGACGTGTCATATGCTGCATGAGCGTTTCTCACTAGTTGCGGCTTATATGTGACGAATAATATAAATAAATAAATCACACTTTTTTGTTCCCAATATGTTGTTCAAAGTTATTCTAATGAGCGGCTTTGGCCGACTCGAACAACTAAATAAAAATAATTTCGAATATGAATTTCTGAATTAATTTCTTCAATATTCAAGTACATCACTTTCAACAAGCGATCACTTCCAATAAGTTCTCAAACGGTAATGATGACATCTGGCCCACATATACACTTGATTTAGTAACAGTTAGTTAATTCAAATAAAAATCTCTGAATAAGTTGGAATTTACGACAGTTCATCATTTAAATTTTTGTGAAAAACTCATTTAAAATGCGTTGCTCAACAGACTAGTGCGCCTCTTGCCACAACCCCTCTACCTTCTCTGCACTCATGCTTTATCATTTATATACTAAATTTTAATTGAATATCTATGTATATACTCACAACAGAACAAAATCTAATAGCATATGTTTATTTACTTCCCTCGCCCCTAGTTAGGTTTCCAATTCTACAAAAGACATGTCGGGCCCAAGATGCAATAGAAACATTAAGTTGTATAGAGCTACGCACACTGGTCAGCCGATTTTGAGTTTGGGTTGCTACATACAACTACCTGTTACTATTGCATATTATTATGTCCGTGTTTTGTAATAATGGAAACTTACCTTTAATAACCAAACAACGATCGCCTACTAACCAAATAACAATCGTCTACTAACCAAATAACCAATAACCAAATAACAATCGCATAAGCAAAGAAGACATTCTGGCAAGATAGGAAAACGACACCCGATCGGTCAAAATTGGTTCAAAATTTATAAATTTGGTCTCAAATTGTAGATCAGAATGTTACCTACAATTTGAGACCATATTTATAATTTCTAAACCAGTATTGACCGAGCTGGAGTTATTTTCCCGTCTTACAAGAATGACTTTTTTTCTTGGACTTACTATACAATAGTACATCCCATCGGCTCGTGTACAACATTATCGGGTAGAAAATCACCTTTAATATTTGATTCACCCTCGTAAATAATTTTCTGGAGACATGGGTTTTGTAATATATAAGTATAGTAACTTGGAACCCGATTTCATGAAAATGTCATGTGTGAAACTGATGGAGCATGGCAATGGTTATTTTTCTACAATAAATTGATATGATATCGAATCATAATGTACATTTGATGAAGGAGACTCCAATGTAAGTGGCGGTTGGCAATGTCTGTTATTGATGCTTGGCTCTGTCAGGACAGTCTGAAGATGGTCTTCGTGAGCTTAACAATCGAGCTGAGGTCGCTCTTGTTCCAATATGCTCTCACAGACCGCTCGCCAACTGTCCTGACAGAGCTGAGCATTAATAACAGTCATTCGCCAACCGCCAGTCTCATTGGCGTCTGCTATTCGGTTTGCTGTTCAAAGTGTCGTAGAGTTTGCTTCGTTATTCATTTATTACATCATTCAAATAAAACAAAAAAATACAAAAATTACATCATGTTGTTTGGTGTAAATCCTTTTTAATATGGTGAGGTATAATCAATCTTATATAGTCCGTCCAAGCAAAGAAGACCCTCTGACAAGTTGAGAAAATGACTCCAGCTCGGTCAATATTACTTCAAAAATTATTGATTTGGTCTCAAATTGTAGGTTAGAATGTTTCCCACAATTTTAGACCAAATCAATAATTTTTGAACCAATATTGACCGAGCTGGAATCATTTTCTTATCTTGTCAGAGGGTCTTCTTTGCTTGGACAGACTATACCTTTGTAAACGTCTCTGTCAAGGAACAAATACACTTAGTCTTCATATTTATATTTTTTAAATATACACCAAAATAATCCCGAAACAAAATTACAGTTTTTTAAACTTGTGGGGAAGATTTGAGCTCATAAATCACATTCTAATTAAAATATTGTATTCATTCTATATTAAATCTGTTTTAAAAATACGTTTATTTTGAATGGATCTTCATAAAACAATCGTGTTTGATTTCTCTTCATAATTAATGTGACATACTTCATAATATTTTCTATCATAAATTTATTTTACAACCTTTCGGAACTTATTGTTGAATAATTCAATCGAGATCTCCATCATCTTCCACAAAAACCATGCTTCATATCTAATCGAAATCAATAAATTTTCTTCAAAGTTTTTCAAATAGGACAGCATTGCGAATTTATTTTAAAAAATCATCAAAACTTGATAAGCAATATGAAGTTTTCTCCAGTATCAAATGTTTTCAACTTCTTTTACCACTCTTATCAGCTCTACAATAATGTTAGAGAACACGCTTCTAATCAAAATTAAGTGATTGTTCTAATACAGAACATTTAATTGGCTTCAATTGTCGCAAAATCTATGATGGTATACATGCTTTCAGCTCTAGTCAATGTTTCGCAATAATTATAATTAAAATCACACCTAGAAATGTGGCTATTTCTGTAAATAACACCACTTTCAAACCGTACCATCATCTAGTTGTTATCGCTTATGGCTTATACATTTATTACATAACTATTTGTATAGTTTGTCCAAGCAAAGAAGACATTCTGGCAAGATGGGAAAATGACTCCAGATTGATCAATATTTGTTGAAAAATTATAGACTTGATATCAAATCTTAGAAATCTTTAATTTGAGACTAAATTTATTATTTTTAAACCAATATTGACCGAGCTGAAGTCATTTGACCAGAATGTCTTCTTTGTTTGGACAGACTATAACATAACTTCTATTACATACATAGCCTAATTGTATACCATGGAAAAAATTGTTAGATGCGTCGTGTTTCCATAGTTTTCTTGTTATGCTAACGAGAGTGTAAAGTTTAGTATCCTACAGATATTCAATCAATTTTAATTTGCAGAATACTGAGGAATATCTAAATTTCACGCAAGCTGAGAAGAAATGCTATTACAATCCACTATACATTGTAAGAGAGTATTTTCTCTGCTTGCGCGGACTACTTACTAAACAATCATACATATCCCTTACATTTTACTGTCTAATATCCATTTATTTGATAGAAATTTATATACTTCTATTTGAAAAAAAAATCAAAGACAATTAGCTTTTAGCTAATTTAATAAAGTCTAAAACGTTTTTACAAATTTTAAATATTTTTATTATTAAATCAAGTTTGAGTTGCAAAGAGAACGCTCCATTTCTAGTTCTGTTACAATGACTGTAGAAGTCGCTGTAAATTATGTCTGTTTCCATTAATTCCATCAATTATAACAATTCAAGTCTATCCAAAATTTATTCTGTTTTTTGTAGTACAAGATAGAAGTGAAAAAATTCATCAAATCCGTTTCTAGCGTTTTGTCACACGTTACTCTCCATCATTTTCATTTTTTTCGTCGTTAATCACAATCAAATCGTCATAAGTTTTTGATTTTTGTCTGATTTTATCTTGATTCTATTTAATCATCAATATTCTGTTATTTGATTATACTTGAACCCTTATTTATCTATAAAAAATTTAATAGATATTAGGCTATATTTGAAATTTTTACGAGAAATGTGAGATTTTCATCAACCAGAGCTTCAATTTCATATTTTTGGAAAGTGTTTGAGTGGCGTTAATTTTATGGTGATAAACTCTCTTTTCACCAAGATAATTTTCATCTTCAAGAGGAGAATCCTTTATTTTTCGTTGGTGAAAAGGATAACAGCTGTATCTAGCTTAATTATTGCTGTATTACATTGGGCTACCGTATATTATATGATGCTTTTTGTACAAAATTGTAGCTAAATTGTTGATTCTAGTCCGGAATGCTTCTTTCAAATGATGATTTTGTATTCTCGACCTAACCCCGATTTCTCTCCATACCTCATAAATTTGTACAAATATTCTCCAATTATAAATTTCTCTTTTTGTAATTCATAATTATTGTACTCATTTTTTATTGTTCTACTTTTTCCATCTCACTTATTATACGTTTTATTCTATGTGCTAGTTATTCTACGCACAATATTATAAGAATAATTCATTCATTTTCCGTATAAAGCTTGCAAATAAGTTGTCAAATATTGCTTAATATAAAGCAAATTTCCAGCTTGGGTCAAATATTTCATACATTATTTGACTATAGAACAAACTTTATGTCTAATTATTCGAAACTCCTTATTTACTTCTGTATATTATTATGACTATTGTAGGTGTCTTCCTATATATTTTGAATGTTTAGATTCTGCATGAACTTGAAAATTAGAAGTATTTTTTCAAACATTCATTGTGATCACTCATTGGAGTTTTCGATGTCGTAGACTGTACAGATTTATGTCTTGTTGGTAACTAATCTGAAATCAAATTCTACTTCTATGTAATTAGAAGAAATAGATGAACGTTTTATAGACTGCATTCGTCGATATTATCAATATTAATCTTTATTTTATATTTTTATTGTAAATTCAAACCCTATCAACCCTCTACGATAACTATTCCATAACACGTACCGTTCTAAAATTAATTATTAATTTGAGATAACAATCAATCATTCATCTACATATTATATTTTGAGACTAAAATCAGTTTTCAAAATACAATAACTATGCTACGTTGTCTGTTTTATGTTAACATAAATGATGATGTGCATATTTCTATTATGCTGCATTTATCCTGTTGATGTAAGTAAATTTCATAAGTTCAAGCTTTTTTCTAAAACTTCACTCGCTCTTTGCTTCAAAATCTCAATCTCCAGCCAAATACTTTGTCATGCTTAGCCTACTACTCTCACAATAAATTCGACTCCTCACTCTTCAAACACTCTAAAGTTCACCTAAAATTGCATTTATCTCGCATCTAATACACATAGAAATCAAATTGCATACCTTCAAGTAAAACGCCTGCATCTTTCAATATCACTGTTGAAAAAAATTCGCTACTTTTCCAGTGATGTTGACCCACAGTAATTTTTTGTATAAATTTACAAGCACTATTAGTGTAATCACTAAGAAAACTGGTTGGATTGCAAGCGTGTGCATATAATCTGTCCAAGCAAAGAAGACATTCTGGCAAGATGGAAAAATGACTCCAGCTGGGTCAATATCAATTAAATATTTATAAATTGGGGTTTCAAATTGAAGGAAACATTCTGATCCACAATTTGAGACCAAATTTATAGTTTTTGAATCAATATTGACCGAGCTGGAGTCATTTCCCCATCTTGCCAGAATGTCTTCTTTACTTGGACAGACTATTCAATAGTATGCACTGAATCAGTTTTCAAATACATGGAATCAAATGAAGGTGTTCACACACAGCTGTAGCAAACGCTTAAAACCAGCTTTGTTGTGTTTGCACCCATGCAAATTTCATGCTAAGGTTGTAAAGAAATAGTTTAAAGTTGATCATCGATGACTTGACATTAATAATATTGGGGATTAATAACTGGCGGCTCGTGCCCACGAAACAGGTGAGGTGCTTGTATCTTTTACTGTACAGCACTTCACCTGTTCCGTGGGCACGCAGTGGGATTAATCTGAAAGAAAGCATTGTGCAACCGGGACTTACTGTATTTAAAGTTTATAGTTTTGAATCATGAAGCCAGCAGTATTAATATATTTTGCATTCAATTACAAATTTTATCCGACGCCTTTTGTCATTGTAAATAGGCTTATTATATTTATATCCTCATAGTGCAGGTAACGTGGTGAGGAGATTAAGTTTTCTCTATTTTCAATATAAATCTATTTCAATAAATAAATAGAAATAAATTCAATAAACAATAAATAGAAATAAATACAATCGCAGTACGGTAAACAAATTCACATAAATAAGCTAACTGGAACTATCTCTCCTTTAACAAAATGATCTTATAGTAGTGAATTGATTGAAATGTTTTAATTGATACAAATATCAAGTCCCGTATTTCGTAACAGTTGCCTGTAATTGAAAAATAATAATACAAACTTATTAAATTGATACGAATAGTCAAATAGCTAGTACCTATTTTACTACTTTTTATAGAGTCTTATCAAGTTAAAAAAAAGTGATACAAAGTTGGTACAAACCAAGATTGGAATAAAGATTTACTCCATTACAAAATAATTTGAATCAATACAGTAGTAAGTATAGAGATTCTGAAGTAGCCTTGTGGTGTTTCCGTTTAACATAATCAATTTTCATCGCAATATAACATTACCAGTTAACACTAACTTTCTTTTCGAATCTGAAAATCAAATTAACTTCTCCACCATAATTTTGTGGATGTCTTGAAGACACAGATCAACTTATCTAGCTTTAGTTTCAGATTTTTACACGTTATAGGACATAGTTATCATACTTCACTGCCTCACTTAGTGATTCATGCTTAGCTTTCTTCACTTCTTATTAGTTTAGTAAGCGAAACTTCACTTCAAACTTCATTTTAGAAAGCTTTCATCACTTCAGTGGGCTCTGTTCTAGTCGCTTACATTTCTAATAGCAAGCTTTCAACATAATAAAAGTCAGTTTTTATGTTTTTTGTGCTTAGTTTACTCATTTTTTAGTAAATCAGTTTTCATATCTGTTTACCTACTAACATCTCATCTGTATGTTGTCAAGTGTTTAGCCAATCAACATAGCCTAGTTCTACGATAATTGTCAAATAGTTTACAATTAGTTAACGTATTAGTAATGTATTTTTGAACAATATAAAGTGTCCCAACTCATTAAAATTTGAGAAAAATGTTCTATGACAGGTTCTGGTTCAAGTTTACTTCAGTAGTAAACCCAAAGACAAGTATAGCGAACACCAACGAAACTGTCGGTAGATAAATGTCTGTTATTGATGCTCAGCTCTGTCAGGACAGTCTGAAAGTGGTCTACAAGATTGGAGCAGTTTGGCTGAAGTCATTCTTGACTTTGCAGACTATTGCATCGATATTACAGACTTTGCATACTATTGCATCGACTATTACAGACTTTGCATACTATTGCAGACCGCTTTCTGACTATTCTTACAGAGCTGAGGCTGAGCATCAATAACAGTCATTCATACGCCAGTTCCATTGGAGTCTGCTGTGAGAATCAATCATTAAATATTATATTTTTTATAATAATTGATTTGAAGTCGATGAAGTCCATTCTCGAATTAAAGAATGTGTGTAATGTATATATATAGTCTGACCAAGCAAAGAAGAGCCTCTTGCATGATGGGAAAATGACTCCTGCTTGGTCAATATTGATTTTTAAATTATGAATTTGATCTCAAATTGTAGGGAACGATTTGGTCTACTATTAAGACCCCATTTATTATTCTTCAACAAATATTGACCAAGCTGGAGTCATTTTTCTATCTTGCCAGAGGCTCTTCTTTGCTTGTTCGGACTATACTTGCTAGGTTCGAGGTTCAACCAATGTGAATGGTGATTGCAATATTGCTGAAAATGCAAATATTTTTTGTTACCCGGGTACACTGGCACAAATGCACCAAAAACCCGTACTGTATTTAAAATTTTACCAAGATTCAAAGAATTTCTTCGTCTAGCTTTCTGTAGCTCCTGGAATCCTGGATTCAATGGAATCAATCATTAAATATTATCACCAATATTAATATTGTTTTAATATCATATCAATATAATATCAATAATAAATAATATAATAATAATCAATAATATAATATTGTATTGTCATAATATTAATATTTTGTAGTAAACATTTTCTTATAACGTTTCTTAATTTTTGAAATGATTAAAAAACGTTCAATTGTCACTCCCAAGATTATTATTGATCGCGTATGCATTAATTTGATTACTCCATGATTCTTACTCATATTTTTTTGCTACTGTGGTCTATTAAACTAAATTAGAAAAAACTTGGTTTTGTATTATAATATTAATTTGACATACATTTCCGATAGCATTGTTTGTATGCACTGAAGGAATAAAATCATTCTTATTCTTTTTCTTATATTGCATTTTGCCTCTTTTTCCATCATTCCGCTTCCATCCTTGTGCGCTCTCTTACTCTCTCTCTCTCTCTCTTACACTTCCTTTGCTCCTCTCTCTTTCTAGCAGTGTGATAAAAGTTATAAAATCTTGTAATGTGTGTGTTATTATTGTTTTGATTCATGTTATTGTTAAATGAAAGGTGTAATTATTAATAAAAGTCATTCACATATTTTCCAATTCAATTTGATAAGATAATACACATTTGATGGGAATTATAAATTATTCTTAGCATTAACAGAAATTCCAGGCATAATACTGGACAAAAATGCTCAAAAAAGGTTTAGTATTCAACGTTTTCAGACTATTACTTGTTGAGACAATAATGCCTATAAGTATGAATGCAATAAATGGTTGTTGTACTTTATTAGATAACCACAACATATTCTATATACCTTATTCCTTGTACTGCAGTTGAAATAATTCATAGATTGAAATAAATCATTACTTATTGATTTACAGTAACACGTGAAAATGCAAATAGCACAACTCAGTAAAGGTAAAATAAAGCTTACGTTTCTTTAAATACATGATTAGCCTTCAATAATAGACTATCAAAATTATACTGACTTACTCTAGCTCTACAAAAAGAACTTGATTTTATTTTATTTAGTACTGTAGTACTGATTAGCTTTCTGAGGGTAGGTATTGAATGTTCTGTGCAATTGTATGAAATCTTAAAAGTGTTCTCAGTTCCGTGTTCGGTTGCAATCTATTATTTTGTTCATGTATTTTTGTGGTTTTCTCTAATTTCAATGTTTTATTACAGGATTTGGACACACCGACTACTTGAAAACCAAAGTGAAAAACAAAGGAGCATGTGTTCAGTTCTGGAGAGCCGAGAAGAGGCTAAGGTAAGAATGAAAGTCTATTTATTTCGTGAGTTGAAATCTCGAAGTAATTATTCAGTTTTATTTTTGTTATTATGATAATAAGTAATTGGTAAAACTTATAATCCTTTATCAACGGTACTGTGAAGTACAAACCACATTCCATTTCATCCTTCATATTGCGATGTTGGTCAAAATTTAAATTAGTTCATTTGATTTCATATAGAAAATGTTGAAACTCATTGGTAAAATAATTATTGTACCTATACTCCCTTCAGGAGTTCAAAGATCTGACTGTCTGAAGTTTCATGAATGTTCTTTATTAATATTTATGTTTATCTCAATGACACTGTTTTTATATACCGATATTATCAATGGAGATGTTTTCAAATCATTTGTTTTATCCTAAATATATTGTGTAACTTTTTGGGAGGAAATTTCACTGCATGTTGTCACAAAGCTTAGATAGTGAAACTAATAAAGTTGATACAGTCTGCCCAAGCAAAGAATACATTCTGGCAAGATGGGAAAATGAATCCAGCCCGGTTAATATTGGTTCAAAAATATAAATGTGGTTTCAAATTGTAGAGAAGAATGTTTTCCACAATTTGAGAGAAAATTAATAATTTTTGAATCAATATTGACCGAGCCGGAGTCATTTCCCATCTTGCCGAAATGTTCTATTTGCTTGAAAAGACTACAAATGTGTTGCGAATATTAGTGCTAATAATTGTTGTGTGATAACAGGTTTTGGATCCGGCACACAGTGAAGAAGCAGTGGTTCTATTGGTTCGTGATTGTGCTCGTCTTCTTCAACACTGTCTGCGTAGCTGTTGAACATTATAACCAGCCCGAATGGCTGACTAAATTTTTATGTAAGTATTCTGCCTGATACGGTAACAACTTCACATCATCGAACCATTAATAAATTATTCCCTGACTATAAAGGTGTGCTTTCCGAAACTACGCCGTTGAATTGAGCTCCTATACTTCCAAGTGCTAACAGGCGTCTTTTATATTAAATAGCAGCACCGCCACGCTGTCACCTTACGCCTTTATTATAGCATAGTATAGTATTTAACTAATTGTACGCTGATGCCTGTGCGCGGCGTAGTTTCAGAAAGCACCCCTCAGTGACATTAGTTGAATGTAGAATCATATCATACAAGTAGGTACATAGTCTTCCTAACTACAACTTGATTTATCATTGAACTATTCATAAATTATTTCCCCATTATAAGTGACATACTCACTATTCAAATTCAAATCGTTTTATTCCGATTCATAAAGAAATTCACTAAATTTCTATGTAAGTATTCTTCCCAATAAAACTTGATATCATTGAGTTATTCATGAATTATTTCCTCACTTCAAGTGATATTAGTTGAATGTACAATTTCTACTCATGATTCAAAGATATTTACAATCAAGCAAAGGAGAAGTGTAAAACAGGACCTGCGAATCCTAACTCAGCCTCGTTACATAAGCCAATAAACACTGAGTAATCAGACACACCACAAGATATCTCTTCTCGATAATAGAATAAAATAATCAAATAGATAATAAGTTTATTCGCTGAGGAGCCTCAGCTGCAAATGCAGTTAATGAATTGCACATGAAGCTTACAATCCAACAACATAATTCAATGGCGAGCAATAACAACAGTTATAACACTTGTTAAATATATAACATATATGTATTATATTATTTATATTCAACATGTATCCCTGAATTTGTTAATACTCATATGTTATAGAATGAAATAGAACTAAGACATATGTTTAAGATAATGATGCATTATTATGCGACAATTGAATTTTCTCCTGTGATAATCAACCTGTTGCTTCCTACTACTACGTACTTTCATTGCATTCACCATACATATTGTATGATATACATCCTTAATTTTATCTAATGAAGTATTAGAGAGTAAGAGCCATTACCCTATCATGTTGGCTGATATTATTTAAATATATGAAGTATTAGAGAGTAGTGCCATTACCCTATCATGTTGGATGATATCATTTAAATATTTTCTCCTAAAATCTGAATACACAATTATCTAATAGATAAACTGAAAACGTCAAATAACTTCTCGATAATAGTAAGGGCCGGTTTCTTCAAAAAAGTTGATCTGAATTTTGGATCAAACCATCGGCTGGCTCAATTGAAACACAAGTTAATAAAAGTGACCATACACTGACAACTGATAGTTTAAACTAAAATTTCAGTTAAACGTTTTTGGAGAAACCGGCCTAAGAAAAATAATTTAATATTAAAAACTATTTAATTGTTAGGACTATACCTGTTTTTTCTTTCACCACGTGCTTTTGTCATCAAATGTAATAAATAGATAAATAATGATCATTTTTTAGCTTCTTATATTAATATATTTGTTTGTTTTTGTTCGCAGATTGGGCCGAATATTTTTTCCTCGGTCTATTCATGATGGAAATGTTTCTAAAAATGTACGCGTTGGGACCTAGAATCTATTTTGAATCGGCATTTAATCGTTTTGACTGTGTGGTCATCAGTGGATCAATATTCGAAGTGATATGGTCCGAGCTGAAATCAGGGTCTTTCGGGCTTTCAGTGCTTAGAGCTCTGCGCCTGCTAAGGATATTCAAAGTTACAAAGTAAGTGTGTAAAGTGCTCCTCATATACCCAAAGTATATAGGGTCGTATTTATGAACGGTCCTTATTCGAGTATTCTTGAATTTATTGGAACCAAGTCAATTAATTTCAAAATTGAAAGATCGGAATACTTGCAGGGCACTTCCTTGAAAATTCCAGTTTCATTCAAATAGACTAACTCGAGCTTGGAGTGAAAAATTAATGGGCTTATAACTTGGTGTATATGTTACTTAATTTAACTTTTACAACAGTGAGTAAGTTATTAAAATATTTACCAAGTCACCAAGTTATAAGTTAAATCATCAACAGTTCAACTGGGATAAAGACAATAGAAGAAATTAATGGACTTTAATTCAATTTCAGACTTATTTATTAATTAATTTCAATCTTATATTAATGAAAATATTTTTATCTTTAATATTGATTGTTCATTATTCAATATATTATTATTTATATTGATATTCTTATTCATTTTTTTATTGCGGATGATGCCCACATAAGAATTTTAGCTTGTGCGTGGATTTTAGCTTGTAGCTTCATGAATTTATTGAAGCAAAGACAAGTATTTTTTCTAAATTGAATGACCAGAATAATCATACTTGCAGGGTACTACCTTTAAAAGGTTAGAAACAGTCGAGTAAGGAAAGTTCATAAATACGTCTCTTATTCATTTTCAAGGTAGTTGGGTAATGTGTGATAAGTGATCAGTGATATTGTGAAATGAGAAATGATGCGAAAGAAGACAGCGATCGTCATGTAGAATGCAACGAAAAGGAGGAGGAGGAGGAGGAGAAGGAGGAGGACGGCGACGACGAAAAGGTGGAGGAGAAGGAGAAGAAGGAGTTGGTGGTAAAGAAGAAGAAGAAGAAGACGACTTACAATTTTCCCCGTCAGCTAAATCCTTCAATATCGACTACTAACACCACTTCGAGGCAAAGTGATTTCTGTTAAATTGAAGTCTGTGTTGATACAACATAGCATACGTCAAAAAGTGACGTTTGACGATTGTCATCAATTCTCAGCTCGGTCAAGACAGTCTGGAAGCGGTCTACGAGAGCAAACGGTTATCTGAGGCTTCTCTCGACTCAATATGCACTCATAGACAGCTCAGCGACTGTCCTGTCAGAGCTGAGCATCAACAACGCACATTCGTCAATAAACAGTTACATTGGCGTTTGCTATTCAAAAAGTCATGTCTTAAATTAAGTTACTCACTTCAAAAGGAAGGTGAGTTACCTATTTTTAATTTTTATTGAGATGGGATGAATAATTATGAGTTAATGAAAGCAGTATTGTAAGAATTCGAACATTTTTCAAGTACATCCTCTATAGTCCATTCACGATGGCTTGAGACGAGATAAACAAAAGCTTTGCATGTGTTTGTGTGCGACTGAAGTGGCTTTGTTTTAGCCACGACATAAACAAGTCACAGCAATGCCGAAATCCCGAATTTTGTTGTCGGGACCGTAACCAAAGTATTGACACGAAAACTTTTACTATAATTGTTTGTTCATTTAGGTTCACACAGTCGAGAGACGACCGAAACAAGCAATTTCCCAATGTGTATCTTTCAAAAAGTTTACTTAAAGATACTTATTCTGAATTACCTACAACAAAGTTCGTGATTTCGGCATTGCTGTGACTTGTTTATGTCGTGGCTAAAACAAAGCCACTTCAGTCGCACACAAACACATTCAGATCTTTTGTTTATCTCGTCTCAATCCATCGTGAATGGACTATAGGACATGGCACGCCATAGTGGAGTAGGTCGATTTCCATAAAAAAGAAAAGAAAACACGTAGTCACAGTCATCACTTGTATTATATTTTATGTATGTATTTTTTTGGAAATAAATTTATTTATTTAATTTTCGGATTGATCAATTTTTTTGTGAAATTAACAATCTTTTATTAGTTGTTTACAACTATGTTTATAGCTGTTTCGCTTTCACGCATAATTTCCTCTCAACAAATAATAAGGAATTAATTAAACTGATATTTTGACACTTTACAGTGAAAGAATTTAACTTTAACCGGAATTAGAGGACTTTAAAGGACATACTACTATTGGTTTAAAAAAATCTATCATTGAAATATTAATTACCACCGTATTGTCGGCTATTTGAATGAATTTCCTATTTATTTATTTTTAATCTTTTACTTGAAAGATGTTCAAATTCAAGTCAATTTGTAACTGATGTGAAATTATATTTAAAAAATAGTGTTTTCTTGGGAGTGAAAGCTTTTTTCACTCTGATCTCATAAATGTGAACATCGGTTCTCACTTTTGAAGTGATTCAATTTTGCATCATGAGATTTACACTGATGTAAATTGTATCAGTCAATAAGATTATTGATTTAAATTCCTTTATATCAAGTTAGTTGGTTTAAATTCCTTTATATCTTTCAATTCTAATCAGAATTTTTACATGAGTTTTTAGTGAAATTACTCGACATTATTCATTAGCAAAATAATTCTAAGTGCTACAATAAAAAATAAATAGTCAAAAATAATTCAATCTGTGAATTTGAGTCCAAAACGATAACTCAGAACATCAAAGAGTGAACTTTAGAGCCAGTGCGGCTGTTACACTTATGAAAACTCTTCACTAAATGAAACTCTTCAAGTTTTAAAATGAATATATTGACATATCTGAAAAAATTCAACATTTTTCACTGTGATTCCCAGTAATTTTTTTGTTTGGTGCTGGTTAGACCTTTTCTGAAATCCAATCTCAATCAACCCATACATTATAAGAAAATCCAATGAAAGTAAAGCCTCCTGTACACGGGGTTAGTAGTGGCGGCCAGTCGAATAGCTGTAGCCAATCATGGCTCTTGTTGTTTAACTCAATGACAAGACAAAGGCTGTGATTGGCTACAGCTATTTGACTGGCCGCCACTATTAAACCCGTGTACAGGAGGCTTAATAATTAAACTTTTCGAATCTCTCAAATACACTATGCATATTTGAAATCAAACTTTATATCGTGTGGACTGACATTTCCCATTTCATTCAATAGTAAATTGTTCACACTTTGACCAGTCCTCTATTTATTTGTTATAAAATACTCACTCAATACTTATTAGATGAAAACATACAGACAATATCAAGTCCAGAACGTCTCTAGTCATGTAAACCGACTTAGGTATAGACTGTCCAAGCAAAGAAGACCCTCTGGCAAGATGGGAGAATGATTCAAGCTCGATCAATATTTTTTCAAAAATTATCAATTTGATCTCAAATAGTAGAAAACAATTTGATTTACCTTTAAGATGACATTTATAATTCTTGAACAAATATTGACCAAGCTGGAGTTTTTTCCCATCTTGCCAGAAGGTCTTCTTTACTTGGACAGACTATAATTTACCATTTTTACAAAAGGTAAATGTTTATCACACGATGCATTTTTCGGTCGAGCTAGAAGACATTCTGGCAAATTATTTATAAATCAAAAATGCATATTATATTTTATTCTTGAATATAATAAGATATGTTTCATATTGCCTCGTTGATGACAGAAGGTGGTCCGTATTTTTGTTTTCCTGTAGAATGTTTGTAAAGAGCCTCTGGCAAGATGAGAAAATGACTCCAGCTCGGTCAATATTGGTTCAAAAATTATTTATTTGGTCTCAATTTTAGAAAACATTTTGATCTACAATTTGAGACCAAATCAATAATTTTTGAACAAATATTGACTGAGCTAGAGTCATTTTCTCATCTTGCCAGGGGCTCTTCTTTCCTTGGCCAGACTATAGCATTGAACAGCAGACATATTGCCAGAATGTCTTCTTAGCTCGAACGAATATCTTAAGTAAAAATTGTATGCTAGCATATTATTATAAGAAATTTGTATTATTATCATTATGAATAGTATATTTATCCCATCAGTTCACTTCAATGTGATCGTTTTTCTCTCTTACAATAAGAATCAATGTATTCTTCAGAAATAATGTAATCAATTATACATAAATTCAATTTGTTGTAAACGACAGTAGCAGACGCCAATGAGACTGGCGGTTGTCGAATGATTGTTATCAATGTTCAGTTCTGTCAGGACAGTGGGCGAGCGGTCTTCGAGAGCATATTATGTCGAGAGTGACGTCACCTAAACAGTTTAGTTCTTGTAGACCACTTTACGCCTGTCTTGAGAGAGTTGTCATGAATAATATTCATTGATTAAATATCAGTTTCGTTAGTATCTACTCTGCCACTGATGCTATTTTGAAGAATTGAAATCCAAAGTACCATATATTTTTAAATATTTTCAATCTATTACTTGTTTCAGCTACATTTCTAAATGCATTATCAAATGTATAAAGATTTTAAATTAATAAATTCACGGAATCGCCGATATAAAAACGTTAGACGGTTTCGTCTGTCTCTTGTTCATGACATAACCTACTAACAGCTGATGTAAAGCATCATCTATTGTCTTCTTTTGATTTCAAAACATAGTGTAGACCTAGCTAAATTCCAGCAACAGCGCTGTTAGAGCTCACAAGGAGCTCCTTTATTAACTTTTATTCAAACAACAATACTCACAATTTTGTTGCTTATCGGACGTGTTTCGGGGCTCTGAGCCTCATCTAATGAAAACTAACGCCAAGGATTTTAACTATAACAATTATTGTTACAATGTTTGTTATCAATCAATATTCATGAGGATTATTGTTCTAGATAATATGTAATATTTTCAGTGGTGTTCAATGGTTATTGATGATTGGACTTGTCTTATACTTCCTCTTGGAGTTTTCAAGACTTAATTCTAAAAAAAATAAATTAAGAAAGGGTACGTGAATACTCGTGATAAATATATGAATTGGTTTTCAATTCTTTTAAATATATAATATGTGATATTGTAGTATAGTTATTATTCTACTGTATAGTTCATTGTTCTATGTATAGAGACTGTATAATGTGGACATTGGATGTTTAAACTTTGATTGGCTATCTCGGTCCCATTGTATAAATACACCATAGTTTTGTCATATTTCAGTGGTAGTTCCATAAGGTTCAGATTGAAAATAAATTAGAAGATTGAAATCATCGTTCTAAAAAGTAGTTACAGATGATAAATAAAATTCATATTCGCAAATACTTGATAGTTTCTTATATAAAAAAATGTTTTTGTTCATATATGTGTATGTCTATAATATATGTTCATATATCAAACTATTTAATCAAAAGTACGTATTTGTAAAAATCTAAAAAAATGCCGTTTGACGCGGAATAATTTATTTCAGTATACTTTTATAGAACGCTTCAGACCAATGGCCACTATGATTATACAGTCTCTATGCACGTATAAAACTATCGTCACAATCATATTCTGTTTGTCTATAGTATAGTATAGCAAAGAAGAGCCTCTGGTAAGATGGGAAAATGACTCCAGCTTGGTAAATATTTGTTCAAGAATTATAAATGTGGTCTTAACGGTAGATAAAATTGTTTCCTACAATTTGAGATCAAATTTATAATTTTTGAATCAATATTGACCGAGCTTGAGTCATTTTCCCACCTTGTCAGAGGGTTTTCTTTGCTTGGACAAACTATATCTGTTCTATAAAACTGTTTTCACAATCAAATGCTTTGTCTAAATCATGTGGTGACTTTCGCTCATCAGATACTGGTCTTCGCTGCGCAACCTGGTGATCTCGCTGCTGAACTCGATGCGCTCGATTATCTCGCTGCTGTTCCTGCTCTTCCTGTTTATACTGATCTTCGCGCTGCTCGGCATGCAGCTGTTCGGCGGCCAGTTCAACTTCGAGGAGGGCACACCGCCCACCAACTTCAACACCTTTCCCATTGCGCTGCTCACCGTCTTCCAAGTGAGTAAATCGCTTGATTTTAGGCTGGATTTTTCTTCAAAAACCTATTCAATCATTTCAAATTGGCAATTTCCACTGAGTCGGAAAAGAGCCATAGCCTAGCTACCCTTAATATAAGGCTATAGGGGGTCGTAGACGAGACGTGTAGCAAGCCGCTTCTTACTGGCGGCTAGCTACAAGTCTCGTTTAAACACCAACAAGCCAGTTTATAGGACAGTAGCAAGCCTCAGGTAAGTAACAAGCCCCGGTACAGCTACATTCTGAACGTGTTCAGAATGTAGAAAGTGACTTGTGAACTTACCAGCTTGTAGGAGGTCACGTGACAGTCTACAGCGCTCCTAGTGACAAATTTGAAACCAGCGCTCCTAGAGAAAAGTTTTGAAACCTATTTACTACAGCTATTGACTATTACTCTAAGTACTCTAATTGTTTGAGATTTCTCATGAAAATAAATAGATGACTGCAACAGCTGTTGCGACAAGCTGACATTTAAAAGTGACTTCTTAATAATTCGTCTAAACGCCCACAAGCGCCTCCAAGGTAAGTAGAAGCTGGCAAGTAAAAAGCGACTGTACAAGTGACTTGTAAAAAGCGACTTGTACACGTCTCGTCCAAGACCCCCTTATGGCATTGAAAGTGTCAACTATGTGGAGTATTTAAAAGCATTTCAATAATTTTTAAATCAACTGTTTCAATAGATGCGATTCTTATGTGCGTTCTCACAATAATCATTGACTTGCTAATGAAAGTTAATGAAATATCTTGAAATATGCATTTCTTCTCAACAAACTCTGACCGGAGAAGAAATAGAATAGAATACTTTTATTGGCTATTAAGTAACAGATTCACAATAGGCATTGTCATGAAAACGGTATATTGTCGTGAATTTGAAAAATTTCAAAAATCGTCTGTGTTGTCACTGAAACATGATGAAATGAGTTGAAATATTCATATGTTTTCGCGGCAGATTTTGACCTGAGAGTACTAGAACGAGGTGATGTAAGAAGTCACTAAAAAGTTGGTTTTGTCGTAAAAAATTATAATAAATGCGAAAATTTGAAAAATTGTCTGTTTTGCCAATGAAACATGATGAAATGTCTTGAAATATCCATGTTTTCTTTGCTCAGATTCTGACCGGAGAGGACTGGAACGAGGTGATGTACGACGGCATCAAGTCGCAGGAGGACAACAAGATCTACGCGCTCTACTTCATTGTGCTGGTGCTGTTCGGTAACTACACCCTGCTCAACGTGTTCTTGGCCATCGCCGTCGACAACCTCGCCAACGCACAGGAGCTCACAGCCGCCGAAGAGGAACAGGAGGAGGAAGACAAAGAGGTACAACAACAAAATTTAATAATAATAATAATATTAAGAGCAGGCAATATAGTGCTGTCCAGTGGTTGAGGCAGTATTTTCTATCCAAGGCAGATTTCCCACTCTACAGAGTAATGATGTTGGCACTATAATGCTGTAGTTTACTATAGTGTTGTCCGAAAATTGAGGCAGTATTTTTTATCCAAGGCAGATTTCCCACTCAATATAATGATGTGGAAGGGTGCACTCCTTTGAAGTTATCTGAGACTGCATATATTCCTCTGTATAGAGAAGTAACAACTGAGCGAAAGATTGAGACAAGGTAGCAAAAAGAGCTAGATGGTGCTCAGATGCTCAGCCAAGAGTAGCCTACATAAATTCTAACTTATCCAATTTGTGGCTGAAGTTTGGTTCATTGTTTCCCTGAAGGTAGCATTCCCAATCCCTGAACTGCGCTTCAACTGCGCTGCTCGAGCTGCGCTTCTCTACTCATCACAACTCTATTCACGTAACTATATTATAAATTTTCACTTTGTGTTTAGGGCTATACTAATGTATAATAAATCATGAATAGTGAAAATGACTTGAAAAGGGTGGAGTTTACTATTTATTATAGGCTACATTGGTAGCCCTAATAACAAAGTGATCATTTATTTATAATATGGTTACATGACTATGGTGATGGCTAGAGCAGCGCAGCTAGAGCCGGGAAGCTCGAGCTGCCGCTCGGGAATGCAACCTTAAGACAGAGGTTTGCTATGGCAATTTTAGATCGAGGCATTGCCACAAAAGTATATGTTGAGGATTACTCAAATCCTCAGTAAAGAAAAGTATATGTTAAGGATTACTCAAATCCTCAGTGAAGAAAAGTATATGTTGAGGATTACTCAAATCCACAGTAAAGAAAAGTATATGTTGAGGAACGGAGGACCGAGTTAAATTACGTAAAAGAAAGATTTATTATCAATTACATCAAGAGGTTAATTGAGGTGTTACTTGAACGGTATTTGCAGTTCAACTGAATTTATAATTAATTCTTCTTCAGGAATACATATGGATTGTGGGAAACATATGATTTGAAATACAGTAGATTGAAATAATTTGAATAGGCGCGTATATATGAACTGTTCTAACCAGTATATATAGAGAAAATTCTTCAAGAAAATGTATTGGATGATAGATACCGTAAGTTCATAATAGTCCCTGAAACAATACATCATATTATTGGTGGTTGCTCTTCACTTGCGAGAGTTGAATACATGAAGCGTTACAATGATGGCGCCAAAGCTGATTCACCAAAGAATAGCCCCAAAGTTTATCTATTTATACTTCCTAGACCACCCGATTGTTCAGAGTACTCCTCACAATCTACAAAACCCGGCGCACTTATATAGAAATTCCTCATGAACTGTCGAAATAATTTAATTGCTCCATTTATGTCCATTAAGGTGAATATGTAATAGTGATTCTAGCAATAATTTGGATTTTCGTATTGCAGAAACAACAGATGGAGTTGGAAAAAGAGATGGAGGCGCTCCAAGCGGCCGGTGACGGCGATCTAGATATCTTCCCTCCTTCTCCATCTAGTAAATTGTGAGTACAGTTTAGAAATTTATGTATCATGTGTCTTTCAATGTCTATATTTCATTATATTCTTATGAATGAATAAGCTTTCCAAAACCGAATGTTGTAAAAATCAAGCAGTAACATATTTTTCTCGCCATACTCGTATGTGATACACAATACACAACTTTCTAAGCTAGATTTGTGTTTGGAAAATTGCTTTTTACAGAGAATTAAAGATCACCTGTTCTGAATGCGGGAATAATCATTTTGATGATTATTGCAGCACTAATCATCATCACAATGATTATTACAGCACTGAAAATCTAGTCCAGCTGTTTTTTCCGAATTCCGACGTATGAATTAACAAGTCAAACGAGCCGTCATGGCAGTTTGCTGTGTGCTTTTGTGTTGAGGTTATGTTGGCTTCAGTTGATGTATTCCGTTGTTTGAGGTTTAAATAAATCCTTTTTAGAATAGTATGACGAAAAAAATGTACATAATTCGTGTGGGAAGGTTTACAAACTCATAATTATTTACCAAACTCGCCTAACGGCTCGTTTGGAGAACATAATTATTCATATGTAAAAACGCCTTTCCAGCACTCATTATGTAATATACTATTCCGCAATAAATGCTGACATTTGCATTACTTTTGTTGCAGAAAAGGGAAGAGCAACTCAAAAGATGATGATGAAAAAAAGGCTGACGATGAAGAAGCAGAAGGACCAAAGCCAATGCTGCCCTATTCTTCCATGTTCATTCTATCACCCACTAACTCGTCAGTATAAACAATTTATTAATTAATAGCCTATAATAAAACTTGAAAGAACATTAAAACTTTGTAGTGAAATCACTGCTCAAGTGAATTAAGCCTTGCGAGACCAATGCGTCGCGAATTCGTGGCGGTGGTTCCAAGAATTTGGACTCCGATTTCGAGACAAAGGTTTCGGTGCAAAATATTCATAACGCTGGGGCACGCACACCAAAGCGAAATAATCGTAACTTGGAGCGCGGGAATATTTGAGTATTAACCTAACCAACCTAATGTATCGATAGTAGGGTAGAAGAGATACTGAAGTTAACTATAATAATGATGCTTTAATACAATAATAATAACCTGAGTTATGATATAACCTACTAGTAAGGTGCCTTATAACTGCTCAATAGCCCAATTAAAGTAAACTGAAACTTACCTGGAACATAGACAGCTTTTCCAATATCACACCAAATCTTGTATTTTCTCTTATATTCTTGTAATCTTTGTGGTTTCAATCATACATATTGGTATAATACCAAATCATCATATTTGGTATGTGAAAATAATCGCTAACAATTGCTCAGTGTTCATTTCCAAAGTGCCGAGAGTTGACTTTCTTCCTTTTTGGTTATGTCTGTTCACTTGCAGACAAAAATTAAAGTTAGTTCCTGAACCAGCCACAATATTCGCATTCGAAAAGCGCCTCAAATGCTGCATGCAGCATTTGCTGCGAATATTCGCAAACCGAATATTTCGCAACGCATTGGTCTGCGCTACCTCATACACCGCAATGGTTTTAAATTTTCGTCCGGCAAGTGAATTGAATTCGCACCGCAGCAAACCTTTGCAACGAAATCGTGTTGGTGTGCGCCTGGCATTAATCGAGTAATACCACTACAAAGTTTTCATGTAATTTAAGTAATTTATTAGATGGATGAACAACAGAAAAGTCTATAATAGGGTTAATCTTCATTTATATTAATTACTATGGGAAGAGGTAAAATATATGGCGAATTTCAAGTGCATAGTACTATGTTCTTACTCAAGTATTACATTGTCTTTGCACCTATCTAATTTTTATATTATTTATTTATTGACATGAATTAGTACACTTATTGGTTGAAAACTCGGACCTCTTAGCAAATTTTGATGAATAATAAATATTCATTGATGAATATGAGAGGTAAAAGTTTTATAGATCTTGAGAACATGTTATTTAATTGTTTGGTATTCTTCTCTCAAGCTGAGAAAATTCCTTTACAATGTAATCTTTCAATGTGATTGTCACGGTGTGTGCGAAATATTCTTAAGACTTTTGAATAATATTCTCAAGACTTTCATTGAGTTTATAGATCTACAATTTTAATTTTTTTTCAATAGAAATTGTCGTTGATATCATGTTTAGTTGTATTCTAGTCATAAAACATCAATGATACTCAAGATTTCCATTGCATTTATAGTTTTCCAGGTCTCTGAAACGTAGTGTTTCATTATTATTTATTATTATTAATGTAATTGGAAAATATATAAACTAAGTTTAAATGTTCTCAAAATGTTCAATCATTGAGGAATAGAATCAGCTGATTTCCAATATGACGCCGATCCATGAGCATTGCAAAAATATCTTATATCAACAAGATTCCTTCCTGCGTAAATCTTGAACTCTGTATCACTACTATATCAGAAATCCTTTCTTTAGATTTTTTAGACCTTAGATTCTTAGAATCTTTAGATTTTAGCAGTGATATAGTCTTTCCAAACAAAGAAGACATTATAGCAAGATGGGAAACTGTCTCCAGCTCTGACAATATTGGTTCAAAAATTCATGAATGTGATTACATCATAGATTAATGATTACAAGCATAAATTAATGTAGTCTCATATTGTAGGAAACATTCTGGTCTACAATTTGAGACCAAATTTATAAACAAAGATTGACTAAGAAGGTGTCATTGTCCCATCTTGCCAGAATGTCTTCTTTGCTTGGACAGACTGTAATTGTGAATTATTTGAATATTGTTGTGTGTTATTGATGTGTTGTGTATGATGTTCACAGGCTAAGAAAGGCCGCTCACTGGGTGGTCAACATGAAGTACTTCGACTTCTTCATCATGCTAGTTATTTGTATGAGTAGTATCGCGCTAGCTGCCGAAGATCCTGTAGTTGAAAAATCTGATTGGAATGATTACCTCAACTATTTAGATTATGCCTTCACGTGTGTCTTTACAATAGAGTTGTTACTCAAGGTAAACCCATCAACTTTTTACTGGATGTTGTGTTCTTGGTGTTCCGCTCGCTCGCTCTCTCTCTCTATCTCTCACTCTGTCTCTCCCTGTGCTATCTGTGTGTCTCTCTATCTCTTTCCCCCTTTAGAAAGTGAAACAAGAAATTAGATTCTTTGTCTCTTATTCCCCATAGAAAAACGGAAATGTAAGTACCGTATCTTCCTACATCTACCGCTAGAAAATGAAACAGAGATAAATAACTACTCTGCATCTCTCTTTCTCCCGCTAGAAAAACGGAAAATAGATTCCCCCCTCCCTCCTTTACTTGCTAGAAAATTGAAAAAACTAAGTTTGTCTCCCACCTATCCCTGCTAAAATGACATAGATGAGTTTGCAATATGTCTTCATCTCCCGCTAGAAATACAGAAAATAGTTAGTAATCTGATTGTTCTGACTGTCTCCTTCCCCTGCTAGCAAAACAAAAATAGTTTTGAAATAAATAAAAACAACCCCGCTTGAGTAACGGATCCATTGTAAGTCACCTGGTAACGCTGTCGCTACTAACCTTTCTGTTTTAGCGAACTTGGGGTCGATGTCGGAAGCTTTGTCTTTACATTTTCGACAATGTTCAATAAGTTTGAAACGTCACAAGTCACCTTAGTTGGTGAATTTTGCTGTTTCTCTCGAAGCCAGGGACTGAGCGAAGATTATTAAACTAGTATATAATATAAACTATAGTATATTATTATTAGATTTACCCACGCACAGGCCCAAGAGCCCATGTGGGCATCACCCTCAAAAAAAGAAAGATTACTATAGTTGGTCCAAGCAAATTAGACATTCTGGCAAGATGGGAAGTTGACTCCAGCTCGGTCAATATTGTTTCAAAAATTATTAATTTGGCCTCAAATTATAGAAAACATTCTGCTCTATAATTTGAGGGCAAATTAATAATTTTTGAACCAATATTGACCAAGCTGGAGTCATTTTTCCATCTTGCCAGAATGTCTTCATTGCTTGGACAGACTATACCTAGTGATTGAGGAGCTCTGTGTGACAGATTTTCACATTTTTTTTCATCCTTTTTTGTTGCAAATAAAACATGAGTTGAAAATAAAACTCAAATCTATTCAAGTTCGAGTGATCGTTATTGTCCATAAATGATAAAAACATAAAGACATTATCACAAAAATCTTCAAGATTCAATCCAAAATTAGATTCCTGCAATATTGTTGATGTTTATAATTTACCTGTTATCAAGTCTTTTCATGATTGGATTGTTCGATTTTCAAGCATTTTTAGAATCATCTCTCTCAATGTTTTGTCCTCCTTGAGGGCGATCAGAAAATTTCTTAGATTAGTGTCAATCACTTGATCAAACTAGTAATTATTCACACAAGTTTTGATAATGTCAAGTAATTATTCAAATATAATCCTATCCAAGTAATTTTGGATGAATATTGATTCATATTGAATCAAATACGATTGGGGTGGATTACATTTGATTCAAAAATAAATTAGCTATGAAATTATCCCATTGCTTTTTTCTCTATCAAGTCTTGGTCCCTTTATTTCATTGTCCCAAATGTAAAGATGTAGCTTCAGTCATTGAATTCCATTTAGAACATTCCACTCGACTCAAATGTCCCCTGGTTTCATTTCTTTGATATTATTATTTCTATAATTTCTCACTCAAGTGTTTGTACAACAAATTTCAAATCGAACTCCTCCAATATGAATGAAACCAACGTTTATTGAATGATAGGTGGGTCGGAATTGAATTGAGAAATTTGATATAATGACGTCATTGTAGTCCCCCAATCCAATGCTAACCTTGTGGCTAGAGAACTGTCATGACGTCATTATTCTAAATTTTCAGTAATCTGCACCATTCTGACTCATATTTCCTTCAATAGACCTTGGAATTAAACTAATACATGTATGGGGTTCATACAAACACGGGACGTATACTGTTTTACATAACAAACCACGTCTAGCGTATATTGATACCTTACAAGTGAAATGTCGAATTTAAGCTGGTAATTCTACTGGAGGAGAGTTTGATTGAAAATTTTATTTTTTTGTACAAGCACTTTCACACCACACATGCCTTTATTTAAAAGAGCACATTATTATCAACAGCACTTGTCAAATAATATTACTCAGGAACACTTATTATCGTTAATAGAATATTTTGAAGTAATAAATGGATTGATCGATTCTTCGATATCAAAAATTTCTTACTAGCGTATATGGCTAATAAGTGGGAAATTCTGAATAAATTCCACAATCGACATACTAACCACAATCGTCCATGTTGGGAAATTGTGATAGTTTTTTATTTTAAACACAGTGATTGAAATTTTAGTGAAATTCATCAGAAATTACTGTGGAAAAGTACAAAAATGTACGTAGCCTCTCATCTGAATTCCAATAAAACTCTACAATTAATAATCAAATATCAATATTTATTTTTTTCGGTTGGGCTAAAAATTTTTAAGCTGCAAATTTTAGTGAAATTCATCAGAAATTACTGTGGAAAAGTACAAATGTACGTAGCCTCTCATCTGAATTCCAATAAAACTCTACAATTAATAATCAAATATCAATATTTATTCTTTTTTTCGGTTGGGCTAAAAATTTTCAAGCTGCAAGAGATAATTCTCAGCATTGAAACTACCAGCTATCATGAAAATTGATTCTTGATTTTCAGAGATTGAGGTAGGCTACCGTACATTATTTGCAGAAATTAAATTTTCTACAATCAAAATTTTAAAAGGCATCCACTACAAATAAAATTTTCTACAATCAAAATTTTAAAAGGCATTCACTACAAATAAACAGATACTGAACATCATCCTCGTAGAATGAAAATATGAATATTAGGTACATCTATAAAAATAAAAATATGAATATTAGGTACATTTTGAAATCAATACTGCATTAGTTCACACAAGATGTCCCATTTCTCAACAATTCTCGATGTATAAAGTCCATCTTTCAAACAAATTCTCATTCATTTCAAAAACTCATTTCTCTTGACATTCCATCTTTCAGCTATTCATATAAATCCTTGTTAAATTCTCATAATAATTTTTGTAAATACGAACATTTTCTATTGGCTTTTGGATTCTCTGTCCTGCTTGTCTAAGTGTATACTCCTGTCTTCTTTTGAATAACTGTTTTTGAATTTCTCCTAAATGTATCTCATTTTTGTTATTACACTTCATGTGTGTGTTCAAAAAACATTCAACCTGCTTAAACTATTGTGGACTTCTATCTCACAATATATCTCCTATTACTTCTCATTCTAGATTTGATTCAACAAAACGTTCAACTTGCTTCTATAGTGTGTTAACTAACAATACTTCCTTCTTCTTACAAGCTTCAATTATGTGTTAACTAAAAATACTTTTTTGAATAAGTTACTTCTTACTCGTTTTCACAAGTTTGATGCCTTTGATTCAATGAACTTTCGTGTGGTTGAGACTTGCTATCCAATATTTCTCCATCAAACTTGTTATTTCTATCATCAACTGTCACAATCAACTTTGATTAAATTTTCAATTCCAATAAACTTCCAATTGGTTCCATTATACTGGCTATCCAATTTTTTGCATTTTCTAAGATACTTGTTACTTCTATCAACTTAAGCTATCAAGTTATCAACTCCCTCTTCCCTTCAATGTGTGTTCGAGCTTTATAGTAATAGATGCTTTCCCTTGGAATGTACTGTTTGTGTTTAAAAAATGAACCTGTGTGTGCTAATCTGCATGTAAACCTGGTGTGTTAACTGATGCTAAATACTAAATAGTATAGCAATAATTGTGTTTGGTGTTGTGATATTAGATGAGAATGTTTAGTTCCATCAAGTCTTTTATCGAAAAAAGTGATTTTGTGTTGAATAGCTCACTTGAAAGGTCTCCACACACTAGATAATATGGTCACATTATCACAGATAACATTATCTAGATAACATGGTTGGCTACATTATAACAAGTCATGTCTAGTGTGAGGTGCCTTACAATATTAGTCAGCTATTTAATTCAAGGTTATTTATGTTTGGAATTTGTGGAAAATTTGATCATATGAAAGAGAATATTAGTGTATCTAGTGTAGTTAAGCCACAGAGATACCGTACGGAATTATGCGTAATTTCAATGGTGCTTAGATTCCATCAGCAATTCCACAGGACTGGGTAAATATAAGGAATTTAAAGTTGACTTTCTGGTTCTTAAATTGGACTGGTTCTAAAAATAATGGAGAATTTGAATATTTTTCTGTTAGGATTTAGGCGCAGATCAGTCTGACCTTTCATTAATAATTATTGTTTGTAGGCTAAATTGCTAAATTATTAAATTTTCAAGCTTTATGCTCTCCTTGAAGTTAGAAAGTGAACCAAAGAAAGTTACATAATATATTCAGAATCCATTTCAAGAAAAAAAAAATATTCTCTCCATACTTTTTGCTTGTAATTGGAAAATAATATCAAGTTAGTTTGGAACTGAATGAAAAGTGGGTGTGGGTCTGGGGGTAATTACGCGAATATTTACTACTTAAAAACGATTAAGATTGAGAAGATTCTGTCTTTCGTGATAATAATTATGATAAATCTCATCAAACATTGTGAGATTTTATAAAAAATGGTACCAAAATAAATTATTTCCTCAGCTTCTTTCACATTGCACATTTAATTTAAAACTTATTTATTGTTTTAAAGCAAATTTTTATTTGTTGTTTTCAATTTTTTGAAATAATTTAATACAAATGAGTCCTAATAGTGGAAAAGTTGAGTGTAATTACCATCGGATTTATTCAGCAAGGTGAATATCGTTCGTGATATGAGAACCAGTATGACAATTTTGTGTGTGCTCTGTTGTCGTAAACTTTAGTGAAAATCTAGTCAATTAGGTAGCTTTTAGATGTGTCTTGTGTGTTTCGTGTGCTTTGTGTGATAAGTGTCCGTTCATGGATCATCCATCACAAATTCATTCAAATTACAAAAACTTTTATAACTTCTGACAATACATCACAAAAATTCTAAACTTGTCCATTGTAGCCTACAGTAATTATTCCTATTTACAAAACATTATATGATAAAAACAAACAAACATCATTTCAAAAACATAATAATTCATATCTTACAAATGTTGTTCGATTGTTGGAGCAGTAAGTTGAATGTTGAATTAATAAATAAAAAACATAATAGTTCATCTCTTACAAATGTTGTTCGATTGTTGGAGCAGTAAGTTGAATGTTGAAAAATAATAAATTAAAAAAGAAAACATTATATAATATTATCATAAGAAATTCTAAAAACATACCGTATTTTCAAATATCCAATTCTAATGAAACAATTACCATTCATACTGTTTATCCAATTATGTACCGTAATTCGTGCTAAATCTTCTAGAAGGTAATTTTAGTCTCGTACTACTCTCAATCACCTCAATTTGAAACTATTTACAATCAATCTAATCATACAAACCAATCAATGTGTATTATTTTCATATAACTTATCCACTCAAGAAAATTATTATCAACATAATAATCTTTGGCTGATTAATATTGATTAAAATTTGATCGCCTACTCATTTGAACATAGAGCTTGGATGAACTTTACTCGATAAGCATTTGACAATTAAGAATATATCTTGATTATATCATCAGAATTGATGTTATCAAACCATTAATAAAATACCTTAATTTTAATTTTGAAATACCGGTAGCCCTAAGTGTGAAGTTTAATTTTGAAACCATTAATTTACAACTACTATGTTATTATTCTTTCTATCTTGAATTCTATCAAGTGGAATATTTAGGTATTTGAAATTTTGATTAATTATTCAAAACATTCAGCTACACCTTCAACAAGTACTTGAACAACATACTCCAAAATTCATAAAGCATTCAATTTTACAACTTGTTTTCAAATTCACACATACAATCACTTCTACTGATTTTCATGTCACGAATCATTACAATAACATGTCGGCTTCATTGCATTTTCATGAACATACTTGTTGAAACATTAAACAAATTAATTGCAATCATTAATCATAACATAAGATCATGTTCATAGCAGATACTACTCAAAAACAAATGACATTGTACAGTACAGGCAGATCAACAAGGTAAAAGAACATTGACATTCATGATGATCATGATCATTTCATGCTGGTAAGTATCCATAGCATGTAATTGAAATGTATTACTGCATCAGACATTATGTGTTTTATAATGTACTAGTTTCAGTGTCTAGCCCATGTTATGATGCTAATATCAATGAGATTTAAAATGTTCAATTTTTATAGATCAAGATCAATAATCAAGATTTGATAAAATCAATCATTATTGTGAAAGTCTTTATAATTATGTAAAGTTATAAGTTTGGTTTTCTCGAAGATGAATAATCTTATCAAGGCAAATGAGTCTATTAAAAGTACTGTAGGTAGTTTACTTCTCATTCATGGAATCAACATAAGTGTCTGATGAGATATTCTTATAATCTTATCAATTCCATTCCGTATTTCCTCTGCAATATTTGAAATTAAACTTTGAAATCAAGAATAATTTAATGGTAAAATTTTAAAAAGTAAATTTTGATAGTAATTTAAAATCAAGAATTTAATAGTTACACTAAATCTAGTGGAAAACAATTGGTCATAATTTGCCAATTATAAGTAAACTGTTCTAAGAGTGGGTGCCACCACTGGGTGGTAGTGGACGGCAAACTGCCGAACGGAAAAATCATGTCCCATAAGAACAATGTTATTTTTATCAATCTCTTGGAGCAGATAGCGCAGTTATTTACGAAGGGAATTCCACGTTCTTTATGTCATTGGAAAGAGAATTAAATTCTTCAGGGGCGTGACTTTTTACTTTTTCGATTTTTAGTTCATTTCAATAATTAGAGTTGAATACTATTAAAGTTAATTAATTATACAATAATTATTAAAATAAACTTGAATGTAAAAAGTCATGTCCCTGGAGAATTGAATTCTCTTTCCAATGACATAAAGAACTTAAAATTCTGTCCATGAATTTAGAGTCTCTATCTGCTCCAAGAGATTGATAAAAATTACATTGTTATGGGACTTGATTTTGCCGTTCGGAAAATGGCCGACTACTACTGCCCACTCTCAAGTATTATTTTAAAAAATAAAAACATAATAGTTCAATATTTTGTTGAGAAAAAAATACTTTCCTAAAGTATCAGGTAGATTCTTCAAATAATATAACACGTATCCGACATCTCTTCAAATAAAACATTGCTACTATTTCATTTTTCGTTACAATCAATATTAAACCTCAGGTACACAAGTTTTTGTGTTAGTGTACTGATTTGCGAGTTGTGTTGTAGGTTCTAGATATGGGAATAATTCTACATCCGGGATCCTATCTGCGGGAATTCTGGAACATTATGGATGCCGTCGTCGTAATATGTGCAGGCGTATCGTTAGCCTTCGATTTGAGGTAAAAAAAATCGATTTCATGTAAATCTATCACACCACTAGCATCTATGATTAGCGTGATATCAGATTTTAAGATAACCAATTCATTATGAACAATTCACCAAGGAGATTACAATTGGCTCATGCCGAACACTGTTCTGCTAACTATGTACAATCAGTTCAAGTTCAAATCCAAGACATTTCATAACAAATCATATTGATTCAATGTTAATCTATTACTCCACTAGTATCTAAGATTAGCGTGCCATTAGATTTCAAGATTATCTATTCATTGAATCAGTCACAAAGGAGATTACGTGAAGCTTACGCCAAAAACTGTTCTGTTCACTCTGTACATTCAGTTAAAAATCAAATTCAGTTAAAAATCAAATACAAGACATTTCATAAGATATCAAACTCACTCAAATAACACAATATTATCATGGCGATCAATTTTGCAATTGTTCAAGAAGTTAGTTTATTTTAAAACTTCAAACAAAAAACTAACAATTTAAAAGTGACTCTTATTTTGTACTAAATTTTGTACAAACCTAGATTAAGTTTGTGGGCGGATTCAATTTCTTATCAAAGTTTTAAGATTTAGTTTTCATTGAAACAAATGTGACTGAATTCGGGTTTGTTTGTGGCTTGCAGTGGCAGTTCCGCGGGTCAGAACCTGTCCACAATCAAGTCGTTGCGAGTGCTGCGCGTGTTGCGACCGCTGAAGACAATCAAGCGCGTGCCGAAGCTGAAGGCGGTGTTCGACTGTGTCGTCAACTCGCTCAAAAACGTCATCAACATTCTCATCGTCTACATTCTGTTCCACTTCATTTTCGCTGTCATCGCCGTCCAACTGTTCAATGGCAGGTTCTTCTACTGTACTGACGAGAGCAAGTTTTCTGAGGATGAGTGCAAGTGAGTACCAACAACCAGAAATCTTATAGAATCGAATCAAATTAATTTAGTGATGGAAATTTGAGTACAGTAGAACGCCCATTATCCGTTTGTCGGTTTAATCTGCTCCTTGTGCGCTCCCACACCTGATGTTGTCATTTAGTTACGCCTAGATAATGTTTTTGGCGTCAGAAGAGACAATAGATGATTTACATCTACTGTTAGTCGGTTATATCACTTACAAGGTTACAAGAGCCAGGCGAAACAGTCCTAACTTTCTATTACAACTTGAAAGGAAATGGAACCGTGGCACACGCTTTGAATCATATTGTGCAGACCACTCACCGACTGTCCTGAAAGAGCTGAGTCTATTGTTAACGTCATTCGTCAGCTATCAAATAGAATTGTCATGTATTATGGTATATTTGTTATTTTCTTGAATCAATTTGCTCTAACTGAATTTGGAGATTCTAATCAAAATCGGAATGGAAGAAGTTTTGGGCTAACGCCTGTTTTTTTCTTTATTGTATTTTTTCAATGAAATAAATAAATAACTTGTCATTTTCTGTTTTGTATTATACAAATTCTACACAAAAAATTTATTTCTGCAGAATAAACAAACAGGAAATGACAAGTTATTTATTCATTTAATTGAAAAAATACAATAAAAGGAAAGCATAATGTTTGTTTTTCTCTTCAATAAATTTGTTCTAATTTGTTATTTTCTGTTTTTCACAGGGGTAAATTTATTGTGTAGATTTTAATCTGTAATGCTTGCTATTTTCTTGAATCAATTTGTTCTGACTTGTCATTTGTTTGTTTCGCAGGGGTGAATTTTTTGTGTTCGAGGAAGGAAGTATTTTACCTAAGGCTGAAAAACGGGAGTGGAAATTGCAGAGTTTCCACTACAACAATGTGGCTGCTGCAATGCTTACTTTGTTTGCTGTGCAAACGGGGGAAGGCTGGCCTCAGTAAGTACATTTTCCAGAATAATTTTAGATTAGAAAAAATACGCTAGTTTCATTGCTATTTGGTTGTAGAATCAATCACTCCTAGAATTGATATTTTCAGTATATACATTGCTATTTGGAAGTAAAACTACTTCCCAAGAAACATTTTACAGACGTTCACTGTGATTGGTTCAAGCGTCTTCCAATAACGGTGCTTGACCGTTAGTATGAATACTATTGCTCTTCAGGTTAAGTTGTAGTTTACCTAAGCAACCAAATTCCAAGATACCAAATACCCAAGATTGATAATGGTGTAGCAACCTTAACCGGTTTCTCGATTTTCAAATAAATCTGTAATTTGACTATATCTTGTCTTTTCATTAAATATGAGGTTAAATTACTTTCAGAATTGCTTGTTTCAGTATATCTCAAGACAATTTTCATAAATTACTTAGTTACTAGAAATTAAGAGTTTCATCGGTGTCTCGAAGCGAAATTACTGGTGAAATCTCATTTAGTATCAGCATGTTTTCATAAATTTTGTAGATATCACTTGAAAATTGAAAGTTTTATCGCTATTTTGAATAAGTGAAACTACTTTGAAGATTGATAGTTTTGTACGTATTTATTCTGAAATCACTGATTAAAACTCATCAGTATCGTTGTACTTTTAGTAATGGTGACTGAACAAGAACAATATGTTTTTCACTTTTTATCTGGTTATTTCACCATTTTCATATTATTGTTATCTTATTTCTCAAAGTATTCAATGTTTACTGGGTTGTATTACCGACAATGCAGTCACGGTCACGATACAATGTTTTATCTATTTGAGGTTTAATTTATTTTTAATCGGGTCTAGTTTACCAAAGAATGATGATGCTGTAGCAACCGATACCGGTATCTCGATTTTTAATAAATGTGTGGTTTGACATTATCTTGTCTTTTTATTCAATATTTTAATTCAGGCTCCAAAAGAAACGTTTCTCTATCTATGACAATTATTTTACAATATTCAGTAATCATAGTTACTATAGTTGAATTTAGGCTTCGAAAGAAACATTTTATATGGCAATCATATAGGCTAACAATATTTAGCAACTATTTGACAGTTATTGTAGTAAATAATTTAATCTAATTGATAATTTGCAGTACAGTAATAAAATATTAATTTGTCCAATTATTTGTGTGATTTCAGAGTATTGCAGCACTCAATGTCCGCTACTTATGAAAACAAAGGTCCAATACGGAACTTCCGAATCGAAATGTCCATCTTTTACATAGTGTATTTTGTAGTTTTTCCATTCTTCTTTGTAAACATCTTCGTTGCGTTGATTATTATTACGTTTCAAGAACAAGGAGAAGCCGAACTCCAGGATGGTGAAATCGACAAAAATCAAGTGAGTTTCTTCGCATATTTCATAAATTTCCCCTATTTTTCTTTATTTTTTCACTTCTTCAATTCAAAAAATAACCACTCAATTATTAACGTGTTTCTGTATCTTTCAGAAATGATAATATTCTTCAAATTGTTATTATAGCTACAGAATAGCTGAAAAGAATACTTAAAAATCAAGCATTTCTTGATTTCACTGTTGAATTTTTGGAATTTTGAGTTATTCCTCTGTAATTTCTTAACTTTCTAGGCCCATTTGCATCTAACACAAGAAATTCAACCTTAAATTACCTTTTAATCTTAATTCAAACAGTTCATATTGTTACAATTCATACAAATTAGAATTCATACTTGTTCAACCATCATGACCATTTTTTATAGGAATATTTCAAAAATTATTTAATCTTGATTGAAATAGATATATTACTATCTTTCGAACTTCATATTATGATTATATTTTTATTATTTATGTTATCATCTTTCTTTATATAATTATCTTTCTATGATTCTTTCGAACTATACAAAATTATCATTATATGAAAAAATAGAAAATTTTCTAGATTCTTTCCGTTTTCCCCTAAGAATAGCCTTGTTTTTATGTCAATTTCCCATTTTTCATATTCTCTTAGTATGAGTTCTTCACTTTTATTTATCAATATTAAATAAAACATTTTTCAACTTTATTGAAATTATAAAGACTGCTCCCTGTCTGATATACGTAATCTATGTTATAACAATCAATACCTGTACAATTTAACAATATATTCATTTCATTTCTGTGTCAATTTCTGAATTCTGTTTGTATGACTGAAAGTTGATAAATTTTAATTCTCTAATTACTGTGATTATTAGGACTATACAGGTATTGAAAATTCAGAGACTATATCAGACTATACCTGTGAAAATTCACAATATTCAATTCATCTGTCTTGCTCTAATTTATTATTGCTCTATATTATTTGCATTATTGGCAATCATTGTTATCATTTTGTTTTGTTTCGTTTCAGAAATCGTGTATTGATTTCACCATTCAGGCGCGACCTCTCGAACGATATATGCCAAATAAACGAAACGGTTTCAAGTACAAAATCTGGCGGCTAGTTGTCTCCACGCCATTCGAATACTTCATTATGATGCTCATTGTGTTCAATACCCTCCTTTTAATGATGAAGGTAAGTCAATTAAAAAATACTGAACAATCTGATAAAATAAATCATTTTTATGTTTGAGACTGCAGAGCTCCTTGGTGTTTGAAAGATTCATCCACGGATACTGGAATAAATCTTCTATTTAAAAAAACTTCCTAATTTTATTAAGGGGGGCAAATTGATCCAATTATTAGAAATAAGTTCCTATTTGATGAAGTATCAGAACTTACAAGCTTGTGAAGTGAGTTCACAAATCTCCCTGTTTACCCGGAGGATTCTTGGTATAGTCTGTTCATGCAAAGAACACATTCTTGCAAGCTGGGAAAATCACTCCAGCTCTGTCAATATTCGTCCAAAAATAATGAATTTGGTCTCAACTTGTAGAGCAGAATGTTTTCTACAATTTGAGATTATATTTACAATTTTTAAACCAATATTGACCGAGCAGGAGTCATTTTTTCATCTTGTCATAATGTTTTTTGCTTAAACAGGCTATACTAGCACAAATCTTCTACTTCGAACACTCCTGATTCTACCAAGGCGGCAAATTAATAAATTTAATTATTAGAGAAAGTTCCTATTCGATAAAGTATAAAGGCTTGTGAAGTGAGTTCACAAATCTGCCTAAAACACTCTTTACATGGAGGATTTCTGATACGCAAAAGTTATACAAGAGTCGAAATTTAATATGTAATCGTACAGGAAGAAAGCTTATTGACATAAAATATTCACAAGGGGTTGAAAAGTGAGATGAGCTCATTTTTTGACAATGCCGAAAATCGGGGATAGGTAACTTAGTGTTTTTCTGAACGGGCTCTCTAAGTGTTCTATAATTATTTTTTATTAATTCAACTTGAAAATGTCTAAACTAAGTTGAAATGGTTAACAATAATTTAGAATTAGAATCAACTTATTCCCAATATGGCGATGATCCATGAGCATGGCAAATGTCTCGTATCAACGAGAGCTTCCTTCCAGTATCGATTTTGGACTCTGTATCACTACTGCCAGTGAATATAAAGTATATATATTCTGTATATAAAGTATCTGTACATATTCTTTGCTACTGCTTATTGGAAATACGCCGGTTAAAGAGAGCTTTGGATCTATGACGCTCTATATCTTGGGCCGTAATTACACGATAATATTTCTATTATCATAGTTGATAATATGGAAAGAGATGAAAACATGATTTCGTAATGACATCTCTTCCCATATGATCAGATATGATTATAGAGCTATTATCGTGTAATACTGGCCTTAGTCAAGAATCTTTTTAAAAGATCAACATCAATATCTGCTGTAAATACTGGGAACTCTGCAGACCTCAATAATAATAATAATATTACATTATTTTATTGATTTATAATTTCAATATAGCCTAATATTATAGTTTTGAAAGGAAATGTATTTTATCGCTGTCTTCACGTTTACTAATTAGGCCGGTATTACACGATTGTGATCTATGATCTAAGTTCTATGATCATATCTGATCATATGGAAAGAGACGAAAATACGAAATCCTATTTTTATCTCCTTCAGATATGATCATAGAACTATTATCATAAAATACCGGCCTAAAACAGTGTTTTCAGCAATTTTGTTGATAATATTGAAAATTCTATTTCAAGCTTGTTCCTATTGTTTATAAGATTTGATTGTGTTTGTAATGTTTCATGTTCTGTCATGTTTACTGAATGTACTTTGATAGAGTATGATTTTCAATAACTTTTTTATCAACTTAATAACATTTTTGTATTTTGGAGGGAAAGTGAGAGAATTTTCTTGCACAAAAGTTGATGAATATTGATGTTTAAAGTTTAATTTAACTCTATTGAGTTGAATCCAAACTAGAAAATCTCGAGTCAAAAAATAATCCACTTCTTCGATTTTTTGGTTTTATTAATAAATTTCCTTCTCAGAACAATTTGTCTGATACAATTTCTTGTAGCAATACATGACAGAAAAAATTGTTTAATACTATTTTTCTCTTACAGCTATTGATTGATGAATTTATTGATACAATTTCAATGGAAAATAATCTTGTCTTGCATGTACTAGCATGAATTCCACTGATAATTTTGTTTTTCCATTCTTATCTTGCATGCGAGGCTTTCATTTCACAAGCTATTCCAGCTTTAATCTATCTAAAGCTCTCAAACGCTTCTCAAGAGCTTTCTAAACCTTCCTAATCTATCGGATGTGATTATCCTTGTTTTGAAAAGTTTTCATTTTCAACTTACATTTAAGAGCAGCAGCTATATGCTTCACATGAGACTGGACGTTCAGCTTTTCCAATTTCCTTCCAGCAATATACATTCTTTGCATGCATCTATATGAGTTCTGTGTGCATGTTTATTTATTTATGTTCCAATCACATTAGCTGTAACACATAATGAATTAAATTTCGCCAGAAAGTTTTTTCTACTCAATCATTATTTGCAAAAGTTGAAAAATATTCACTACTTTATCAGGTTGAAATAATTATTGTATTGGACATGTTATTGACATCCATGCAAATGTAAATCCAGATTCATTTATACTATTATTTGATATTAATATTTTCTCAATTATTGAGTAATTTACTATTTTGTTTCCTTTTGATTCTCAGAAGTTATGTAGTTGAGGATACTTGAATGAGTTCACTTCCACATTAAATCATTGTTATAGTCTGGTCAAGCAAAGAAGACATTCTGGCAAGATAGGAAAATAATGGCTTCAGCTCAATATTAGTTCCAAAATTATACATTTGGTCTCAAATTGGTTTATACAATTGAGAATAAATTTATAATTCTTTAACCAATATTGACAGAGCTGGAGTCATTTTTATATCTTGCCAGAATGTCTTCTTTGTTCGACCAGACTAGCATTATTTTATCCCTGATATTGTGTTTTGTATTGAAAATTAAGAAGCACAAAATCTTCCAACACTGTGTCTTTTAGACACCGTATCTTTTATTGAATTAGAAAAATTGGTGATGAACAATTCCATATAATATCACAAGATAATATGTCAGTAGTTAGAACAAAATATTATTTCCAATTCCCATTCTTCTTCTATTTAATCTTCTACTGTTTCATCTTTCTTCTATCCTATGCATGAAATTTTGGTTCACAAAATTGCATGCATATTGCATGTTAATGGAAATTTCTCGTTTCTATTCACCAATAAATACAAAATAACTTGAGACTGTGTTGTTAAGTCTGTTATTGATTTGAAATTTATAATTTTTAAACCCTATGTTATATATATATAGTTATAGTTATACTATGACCATGTAAATCTACTTACTCAAATGATGGGTCCTCATATTATTAATTTTCCTTTGAAATGAAATTAAGAAATACATGAATATTTCGCTCTCAAGTTTGTTTCGACATCTATGTATTCATGTTTTATAAATTATCAAATATTTTATGATGTTTTTCGATTGATAAAATGAGCTTCCATATCTCATTATTAGAATAAAATAATGAAAAAATTACATGTATATTGATTTTAGAATCTGTGTTTCAGCCCATTTCCATTGATAAGAAATCCAATAAGAATGAAAATTGCATGAAATTTGCTCCTCCACAATAATCCAATAGCATAATACAGAGTGAGCCATAAGGTTGCTTGTACAAGTTACATTAGAGTTTCATGGTACCTACAGCTGATACCATTATAAATCACTTTTATTTGCATCAATCATTTAAAAAATTTCCAAATTTATGGAATTTATTAATTATTCATTAGAATATTCATTCAATAACGATATTATTTAATTCCATAAATAATAGAATACCAATCTCCATACCTTTGGGAACGTTGATTTGTGAATAACTGAAGTAACTTATTTAAATTAGCTGCAGCATTATTATGCTACTAAATGTATGTGAACAGATCAATGGCTTGAATAATTAATATAGTCTGTCCAAGCAAAGAAGACACTCTGGCAAGATGGGAAAATGACTCCAGCTTGGTCAATATTTGTTCAAGAATTATAAATGTACGTTCTTAATAGTAGATCAAATTGTTTTCTACGATTTGAGATCAAATTGACAATTTTTGAACCAATATTGACCGAGTGAGCTTGAGTCATTTTCCCATCTTGCCAGAGGTTCTTCTTTGCTTGGACAAACTATATCAATTTTGACATTATGTGACTTACACATTATATATTTCACACAATAAGCTATGGTTGACGTGTGAGGATCTTTGAATCTTTGGATCCTTGAATCCGTCTCTACACATCATATTATTTTATTAAAAGCTGTATGAATGAATGTTGGAAAAATGAATTTCAAAAAAATTTAATCACTAATGGCTCACTCTGTAAACCAGTTTTCTGCTCTCTGAAACATTAATTTTTCTACTTGTGCTTAATTTCTTAATATAATTTTCTATGTGTGGAAATCTTGCTGGCTGTGTGTTTTTACCTGAACTGCGAATTTCTGTGTGTTTTTCTCAATGATTTCACGAATTGTGTATTGAAATATTGTGCCGTTTTTAGTTTCACAAGCAGAGCCCTGTCTATAGGGAAACACTCAAGTACATGAATGTGGCATTCACTAGTATGTTCACTGTTGAAACGTGTCTGAAGATTGTCGCTTTTGGCATCAGGGTAAGCCCGCTATCATCAAATTATTCACAAATTGTGCACACCCCATCATCTAATTGATATTATAAGTTGATAATTGACGTAACCTGGAAATCTGGACTATATTTCTTGAAATTGTGTTATTAGGCTATCATGCCTATGCTTTCTTTCACCACCTATAATATTTATTATTGCTATCAAATGTAATGGATAAGTAGATAAATAAATAAAAATATAATACTTTGTACATTGACACAAACATTTTGTACATTGATACAAACAATTTGTACATTGATAGTCATAAAATTATTTGGGAGAGAGAAAATAGGAAGGTATAATCTGTTCAAGCAAAGAAGACATTCTGGCAAGATGGGAAAATGACTCCAGCTCGGTCAATATTGGTTCAAAAATATTAAATTTAGTCTTAAATTGTAGAACAGAATGTTTCCTACAATTTGAAAAAAATTATTATTTTTAAACAAATACTGACCGAGCTGGAGTCATTTTCCCATCTTGCCAGAATGTCTTCTTTGATTGGAGAGATTATAATTAGATTACAATCCAGGTAACCAATCAAGGTAATATAATTACAAATTTAATTATATTGTAATTTAATTTCCTTCGAAAATAGGTTCAGACTTCACTGTTTCTCTCCCGTTATGACTTCTTGTAACTTTTATTTGAACATACTCATTTATTCATTAACACTGAGACAACGGGTTTCCCCAAGGATGTCTCCTTCACATAACAGGTTATACAATACAAATTAATAATTCTTTCAAACAATTGTAGAAAGTTGAAAAAGGTTTCGAGTTAAGGGTAAAATGTATAAATACTAATTTCAATAACCTATTGACAACTTATTACTTTGATTTGAGGAGTTTGAACAATATTGTTCAAAGTTACAAGTTTTTATTTGATGAAAAGAATAATGTAAAAATGAGTAACACCAATTTCAAACTTGAAATGTATAAATTATTTATTATGTTTCAAAATCTATTGTAAAAATTTAAAAAAGGCTTAGAGTTTCAATAACACTGATTAGAATCATCTTTATTACTATTTGCTAATGATTACTTTGGAGTAATACCTCAGTGAAGATTACTTCGGTTTGAACTCTTTAAACGATAATAATTATTGTTGAAGAGGAAAACGTTCTCGAGTTTCAAATTTGAAAAGTAAATCAGATATAATTTTTTTGAAATTTTAGAGCTTTTGGAAGTGAAATTTGTTCAAATTAGCGGGTGACGATTGACTGTCATTCGTGCTCAGCTCTGTCAGGCTAGTCTGCAAGAGCATATTAGCATAGAGTAACGATAGTTGTATCAACTTGAACAATTCTTTATGATATTAGTCCAGCATACTGATCCGACAAAGCTGAACATAGATATCAGTCTTAATTACTTATAAACTGATTGAATCATTAAAACGAAACTCAATGAACTTCAGACACTGTACGGTAGTTCTAAACAAAAAAAAATACAAATAAAGTAACTCAGCAAGACAGTGATGTGCAATCAAAAAACTTCTAAGATGTCATAAATTGAGGAAAAATAATGATAAATCTAACAGATTGCAGTTTCCTTTAAATTTTTTATATTTTAATATCTTAAAACATCAACATATTAAAAAGAAAACATTTTAAAGAATACTGTGATTTATTATTTTCATTTATTATAGGCTACATTAGTATAGTCTGTCCAAGCAGAGAAGACATTATGGCAACATGGAAGAATGACTCCCACTCTGTCAATATTAATTAAAAAATTTGAAGTTTGGTCTCAAATTGTTGATTAAAATATTTCCTACAATTTGAGATTCATAATTCTTGAACCAATATTGATGGAGCTGGAGTAATTTTTCCATCTTGCCAGAATTTCTTCTTTGCTTGAACAGACTATAGTCCTAAACATCCAAGTAAAAAATGATAAATTTGTAACTAAATTAATTTAATCTTTTAATTGAAAGCAGTGTGCTCAAGGAAGGCTTTATTGTAGTGTGTGTATAAATTGTATAGACTAGCCTAGAGGCTTAGTTGAAAATTTATGTTCGAAAATTGTTGAAAATCTTTGAAGTTTGTATTTCTATAGATGCTAGTGGGGTGAGCATAATTTGTGTAAAACAATAGCAAAAAGTATGTAAATAAAACTTAACATTCAAATCACTTTTCGAATTGATGAAATACTTTTCTAGTATTCTGTGAGTAGAATCCCCCTGTGTAAAAAACTTGATTACTAAAATCATTCCAGTCTCACAAATTACTGAAGGTAAGTGAGTAAAATAGTTTCTAGAGTATTGTAAATTTTGTAATTTACAAAAATCGACTCTCATCAAGTAATATTCATTCTAGATTTTCTATCGAGATTGACGCGTAGAAGCTATGAACATTCTTTTATTACAAAATTAATCGTGTTCGACTAGGAACCACCTTTAGATCCTTAAATTTTGATTTCTTCCAAACTAAAATTCTCATCGCACTCATTATTCCAGGATTGTTATTATATTTCAGCATGGTTTACTTGGAATGCTTGCATTATTACCTTGATCGTGTCTTAGTTGCTGCTTATTTTGTTTCCATTATACGTAATTCTTATTTTATTTTCCTAATAAAATTAATTTGTTATGAATGGAATTCTCTAACTCAAATACATTTCTTGTCTGAAAATCGGAAATTCATAAATACAAAACGTAAAATATCCTTTATAAGGCATTATTTTATTCATGAATATAATATCATAAGGAGGTAAAGCTAGCTAAATAAGATATTGTTGCTACTCTATTGTAATGACTTAATTAATAGCAGTTCAGTACTATTTAATTGATACCTCCTTTGGGAGATTGGCTTGTCGTTAGTAAAGATAGTCATTCGTTTCCTGTCTGTGAAGGAATAGTAATTGTTGCATTACACTACAACTGATTAACTGCATGTTATTCAGAGGTGTTCTGCGCCGTCACTTAGTTACGGAAGCTAGCTTATGGTTGAGAGGATCAACGTGCTAACCACACGTTACCTCTATCTTGGTTGATGATCATTCACCTCTGCTGTATAGTGGAGTGAATATGAAACTGGACATCAGCTGGTAGGCCTAAGCCCTTCATGGGCTGTTGAACCATTGATATACATTATTCAATTTAACTAGAATGTATTTAGTGCTTTAATTAATTACTTCTGTTCTAATCAACCAATTACATAAAATGTATTTGAAGTTATGAGAATCGCTGTACATATATGTAATGCTTCACAAAATTTATTATCAATATTATTTTGCCAACACTGCTTTGATTGAAAACTTGATTTATGTGTATGTACTAATTAAAATTATCTTTTACAGACTACTTTGAAATAGTTGATAATATTTGAATTTATGGGTGCTGTTTTTAGCTGTGAAATATCGAAAGGATGTGTTTGATAACTAATTTGTTATAATTATTTATTATCTTTGTTACTGTGAATACTTTTTAGTGTAGTTTCTAGATTGTGTAATTTTGATCGAATTTATATTGCTCATCTCATACTTGTGGTATTAAGTAAAAAATTTCCAGACCAAATTAAAAAATTCATATAATTAATTAAACTGCATTTGAAACTAAACATTACTATTCTACTGCTGTATATCTCATAATCATATGACAATAATTGATTAATAGACAACCTCAATACTGGAGTATAGTTCTTTAGTATCTGGAGTATAGGATCTTTAGTTAATTCTATTTCTGAATCTTCTTATACAACCAATAAAAATGAATTATCACAACAATCATTATTTCTTACAGAATTAATAAATATTTTCAATTATAAAATACCGTACTTGATATTTCTTCTATTGGTCGTTCAATCAATCTTCAAAGAACTCTTGTACTGAAGTATTCAAATGTATGTGAATTTAAAACTTCTTTGAAGTATTTCAATAAATTTACTCAAATATCGCCTTGATATAGAAACAAACATAGTATTTTCCATGTATATATTATTTTATCTTTATAGTAGAATGTAAAATGAACTTTGAATTTTTAAAAAACTTTTTTTACTCCAGTAAAAATGAACATTTAATTCATCATGCTTTTGTACATAATACTATTTGGGCAAATCTTTATATTTTTCAAACAATGTAAGCTACTTGATTGAATTATATCTATAATCAACCACAAAGTGAGCAAATTGGATACATTACAAAAGATACAATCATATTTTCGATGTTTACATATTTATTCAAATTGTTTCATTGATCGAATTCATACTTGATTGGTTACTTCAGATTTTCTCTAGTAGACTGAAATGTTCTTTCAAGTCTTGTATTAATCTTTCAACCGAGATACAAGCCATTGATTTCAGTATAAATTCTATTGGACAATGAATTTTCAAACATTTTAACAAAAATATTTAATTCAGTCACTCTTTGTAAATACAAAATAGTCAAATTTCCCATACACATTACAGAATATAAGATGTGATGGTCGGTTGGTCACTCGGTGAGGATGGTTGCTAGGTGATCTTGGCGTTGAGTCACGAACACTGTGGGCCGCTCTTGGATGGGTGACCAGTGTTCAACCTAGTACATATTGGCGAGGTGGAACCTACCTGTAAGGGTTTCCCCACCAATGAAAGTTGCCGGCCTCGGTGGCGCAAAGGGTTCGAATCCCAGTGGCATGGCTGTTTGTCATCTCATCAATCACCTTAGCACTCAAGATCCATTACGCACAAGCTAAAATGCTTATGTGGGCATCATCCGCAATAAAAAAAATAATAATAATAAAAAATGAAAGTCTTTTCTTTTAAATATGAGATGAGCAATGAAGTTATTGTGTACATTAATTGTAATATATTGAAATTATTCTTTTAGTATTGATTAGTTTTGTATGATATGTGTTTTTGGCAGTACCGTGATGCTCCACCCCTGCTAGAAGATATCCTACAGATTATGAACTTGGTCTTCACCATTTTATTCCTTATCGAGTGTATATTAAAAATCATCGCTTTTGGATTTAAGGTGATGAATCTGTCATGATAAGTATTGCGATAAGAAACTGTTCAAGCATGCAATTTTTATTAAAGAGCAAACATTTTTTGCGAATGCAATAATTTAAAAAAATGAGCAATCAATTTTTATGAATGTAATCTTTGAAAAATAATTGACTAGATTTCATGTGCATGGACACAGATATAATTTATGAGAAAATTGGTTTAATTATGCAATCTTAATCATTTTGATGCTTATTAATATGGTATTGAAATTTAGGTACATTACTATAATGCTCAATTACGCCCGATTCTAGACGTTTCTTCTATTGAAATTGAGAAATTTATTTATTTGTACAGATAACAGTAAAAATAAAATACACTAAACTTCTAGAAAGTCTCATCTTATGAGTAATAAACAATAAAACTCACCTCTCAAGATACAAAGATAAAACATGATTTGAAAATTGTTCAATCTGACTTGAAATAATCACTTTCGTTACAACTAGAAAATTCAGCTTTTTCAAATTTCTTTGTAAAGTGTGCAGTATTAATCGCTCTCATTTATAATATCAGCTTCTATTATTTTATAAATTCTTTTAATAATGAAGTTGAATGTATTGAATCCTAAATATGGATATTTTTAATACAATAATCCAGTTACTCTTTCGACTGTAAATTGTATCATTCACCATTTCCTTACAATTTTATTCTATCTAAAAAATTATGCTTCTGTATAATTCAAGCCAATTTTTAGATTAAAATAACGTCTTGTAGGAGGTACAAGATACGTACTCTTGAAGACATTTTTTATTTGGACTTCCTCAAATATTTATTGTAATTCTAGTATCAAATAGCAAAATTTATCTCAAAATTTAGTTGAAAATGTCTTCTTAAAATATTATTTATTGTATCAACTTGCAAAATTTATCCAAACTACGAGTACATTAAATTTTTAGCTGAAAAATTTAGTAAAACGTACTCATCAAAATATTTACAATCAATTTCTCGCTCTAGATTCAAACTCATATTTTAATATTGCCTTCCAAGTAAATATCATAATTTAGTATGCGCTTTTTTCATCATTTGAAATAACTTAGTGAAGCATCACACAATTAAGTATTTGTAGCATAAGCATTGCGAGCTAAAAACTTTTCACTTTTTCTCCACCACAATAGTGGTATAGATTCTAGATTAGCATGAGAAAAAAGTTTTCTTTTTCATTACTGCCATTCAATAATTTGCAGTCGATATTTTGAAATGATCAAGTATTTAGTAAAAATTTTATTAGACTATGTAGTTCACTATGCTTCTTGAGGCGATGCTCTATATAACATTGAGAGGTAAGTTATTCGTATGCCTTAAAGCACCATTAGATAGACTGTACCGTAGGCCTACCACGCGATAGTTGCTGAAGAAATTCATAGTCGCTTTTTACTAAATTAATTATTTTGATAACGGTACTTGATAATATAATGAGTCTTATTAGTTTCAATAGACTATTTAACTGACTAATATAATGAGTCTTATTAGTTTGAATAGATTATTTAACTGACAATTATTATCAACTGCTTATTTTTACCTATAACAATAATTTTATAGTAAATTGCACTAGATCTAGATATTATCAGCCTTATAATTGATAACCAAACACAAAATGTAATAATAAATATTTATCCACCTACCGTATAATAAATAATTAATATCAACTTGTCTGCCAGGAATAATAAGTTTTTGACGAACTATTAAAGTGCTGTGTCATAGCACAGGAAATTTTTATTCTGTGTTGTTCAATACATAGTCTAAAATAGATTAGTGTTCGATAAATATAATATTTATTTCTTAAGTTCTGCCCAATAATAGAACATTCAAGTTATATTTTCAAATTTATCAAGTAATATTTGGACATGTAGGGTATAGTGAATTACATGTCATTACTACTTTCTTGCTTTATCGTGTAATTATAATCTCTGATAAAGTATAAATAAGGGAAAGTCGTCTTTGATAAATTCATATTTTATCCATAATACTATAGAAAGTCGTGATAATAAGAGATAGTCGTGATATGGTCAGGTGGAACAAGAAGATTTGAATTTATTAACCAACTATTCGAAAATTTGAAGTCAATTTTCTATTTTATTAGTTTCTGGCTTGAATTTCTTGTTCATTCTAGAAAATTCTCAGCAGTTATTCATCTCATAATTAGAGACTACAATGATTATTCAAGTGCAAGTTAAATTTTGGACAATTTTAAAATTGGAAAGAGTTGTGAAATGCTAGAAGAAATTATCTGCGATTTTTCATAATCATTGTAAGATGAAGTAGTATCTATTTGAAGTATAAAGAACATAGACTTTCTTAGTTAGAATCATATAGATGCTGGAGAATGATCTAAAGCCCGGTCCAAACACTCGAACTAGAAAACTTGAAATATTCCAAGAATAGAAACTAACAATATCGAAGTCAAATCGAACAATGCAAATTTTTAGGCTCAAAATTAGACGGACTTCTTAAACTTCCAATCTCAATAACAATTACTGGGCAATATGAGGGTGAATTCACACCCAGATAACTCAAAATGTGTTGGGTTTGTTGTGAATTGGTCTCATCTACTCCAATGCTGAAACCGACCCACTTGTTTGGAGCAAACAATATGTCGTGATGTTTCATTTCATGTCCAGCGTGAACGTGATGAAAGTGATGAACTTTAGAACTTGCCATACATTTCGCTAAATGACTACAGTTTGACATCAAGTTTGAGTGTTTGGGCCATGCTCTACTCTCTTCCAATGTCTGTACAAGAATTTCAATTATTTTTCCATTAAAAATTGTCTACACAATTCAAGTAGTTCACTCACAGCTCGTGAGTTGAGTGGGAGAGGGGGCTCTTGTGCCTCAACTTCGCCCACATCACTTATGTAATTTACTTAGTGGAAAAATAGAGACATCTATCTATCTATCTATCTTTCTGACTCATGTTAAGTAGTGTTAATATGGAATTCAATTCATGAATCTAACATTTGTATTGTATTTTGCAGAATTTTTTTAAAGATCCGTGGAACGTTTTCGATTTTATCACGGTGATTGGAAGTATAGTGGATGCGTTAGTTCTCGAATTAGTGGTGAGTTAAATTTTTTTTACTCTAAATAAAAAAAAATCCAACTAAGTCCTACCGATTGGTTGTTATGTACTGTATAGTCACTTGAAAACGCATGTCATTGTAAGTGTATGCAAAATCATGTAAAGTCCATGTCTTATTGTTCATTAATACTTTTTGTGAGGCTTTGTCTCTACACAAGCAATTCACTCTGTTTAAGGACTATTGGTTACATTCGATAAATGTAATCTCAAAGGGATGGTGAGATTTTGTTCTTAATACTTACGGATTTCATATTATTCATTCTAATATACAACTACAATTATTAAAAAATTATTGAATAGATTATTATCAGGACTCGTTCTGAATATGATTGAAATCATGACAAAACTTATCCGATTTGGACAGTAAAACATTTAAATATAATAATAATAATTTCCATAACTTAATTTTATGATTTTCATGAAAAAAGGTCTAGAAATTAAGGGTGTTGCCGTTGATACGTTTTAATAGAATTGAAAGCATCATTTCTAGTTTCGAAAAAAGTTCTCATCTTCATCTGGACTCTGGAGGTTCAATTTTTTCAAAAAATCAAAGTAACAATATAAAATTACAAAACATTGAGTAGACCAACATTAATAAAAATCGTTAATTAGGGCTCAATTAACAAAATACCGTACCTATTTTACATTCGCGCTCATTGTTTTAATTTGAATAACTTCTAAATAATTATTTCAAAGGTGCGAGGCTCTTATTACATTTGGTAAGTTATTTTCAAGATGAATTAGATGTAATACCATGTTATAAAATAGTACAATTTTCAGTGTTTTTTTCAAAGATCAGTTGAATTTAATTAGAAAATGTATAAAATTTTCGGGATTTAATACTTGACTATTATTTTATTGGAAATTATTCAGTAATTCTCTTAGTTCTCAGTGTGTAGGTAAAGTAATTTTGATTGAGCAACTACCAGTATAATATTGTAAAAAAATTAATTATTAGTGATTGTGTACATAAAATATTGACAAATGTACATTTCATAGACATATCTCCTTAGTAAAATTTTAAAATCACATTTCCATTTTTAATAAAAGTAAAAAAGCCAAAGAATTCATTTTTAGAACCTATTAAGTTGATAATATTCAGCTAGCCAATTCCTCGAATCAGTGCCTCATTTTCATGTGTTATCATAGTGATAATGGACAGAAATATTTAGTTAGTTAAGTTTCTCATTCATTTTTTCAACAAAGAGGAATCACTGTTATCTTAACCATAATAGAAACTTTATTACTGCAATATTCCAATTGCATTGTTCCACGATTATACACATACATACTATAATAATTTAATTACTCAAAATTGACAATTTAAATCAACTAAAAATAGGTAATCTTATACTAATATCTAAATGCATAAATTATCCAATTCTACGTGATTTCATAATATAGGTAATAATGATTTGCAAAACTCACAATATTAAAGTCTTTCTCAAAAATTGTTTCTAAGACCTTATCTGAATATTTTTCCAGGTCTATTCTGATACCATCTTTTAAAACCTATTTTCCTTGTATATTATTATTATTATTTTCCCTTGTTTCCCCCATATTTTTATTTTAAAAGTTTTTCAATCCTCGGAGCAAATAGTTTTGGCAAAAATTAATTAATAATAACAGCCTTATGTCCAAAATTTATATGAAATCTTATTCAAAAATATTCTATAAATAAGGTATAAACCGAATTTGGTTTCATAAGTTTCCTTTATTAATTTTCATTCTAATTCAATTAATTGGATTAATGTTAATCAAGCTTGATAGCAACAGATTTTATCCTAGAATCCCAAACATTTATAGATTCAATTCAATGTGTTCAGCAGCTAAAAGTGTTTTCTTTCAATGCAAATTTTATATGATTTGTTCCAAAAATCACAAGTGCTAGCCAATTTTCAAAATCAGCTAATTATTTTCAAATAATCAACCCATTATCATTATAGGAAAATAATGTTTCTATGACACTTTTGCCCTAATTTTATAAGAATATTGAAGTATAAGTTTAGAAAACGGTCTATCAAAAATCATTTACAAAACGTTACTTGATAAACCAATATGCTTGCTGGTCTTGCATGAGCAATATTAACACGTAAAAATTCAATAAATTATCAAACAAACTTATAAAAATGTATCAAATAATTATAATCAATTAATTGGCACGTAATTTTGACTGACTCATCAATTAAAATACAAAAATGTTCTTGCACAGCTGTAAAATTACTCTCAACAGAACTTTATTTTGTATTCTGATTATTATCAAAGAATAGAACTGATAACAAACTTAATCTGTTGGTCTGATAACAATGTTTCAACAATTTCTATAGATCAAAACTTAAATTTTAAACATAATTTAATTATTTTAAGATACTCAGTATATCTCACGATTAGCCTAATAGGAAATGGAATTTGTTCTCATTTTAATAATTTCAAAATGAAACTTTCATAATTTGCTGGACTGTAATTCAATATTCATGATATTTTGGAGATGTCCCATTCGATCATGTATTATTAATAAAAATTTCAATGAATATTCAAAATAGAAGCTGAATTTGAGACACATAAAAGTTTTATAGTGTTGTTTCTGAGCTCCAATGTTTTATAGTGTTTCTAAAAACTATTTTCCGATTATTCTCTTGTGAAGGATTCCTTGAGAGATATTTTAATTCCAGAGTATATTTTTTTGAAGGTAGAACACTGTCAATCGCAAGCCTAAAAATTCCAAATTCTGTTAAAAATTCAAGATTGGAAGACTCAAGGTGTTTGTTATCCTGGAATTTTGTTTTAAAAATGGATAAACCATTTTCATTCCTCACTCAAACACTGTTATCAGAACCTCAAGGGCCTGCTTTCCTTAAAGTGTTTTCTTCAGTGCAGATCAAATATTTCCATCCTCACTTCTGTAAAGCTGAATAAGTCTAATGCGCATGCGCATACTCTTCCCGAATCACAGACCGCTCACAGACTATCCTGTCAGAGCTGAGCATGAATAACAGTCATTTTCCATCCTCCAAATTGAATAAAATATGAAGTTAACATGTATAAAAAACTAGTGTGCGACACAGTTTGAGAAACAATCACTCAAGTGTTGGAGCTAAACGTTGTTCATTTCAAATGATCTTTTGTAGACCCAAGGAGACTGCTCTGACCCAACTTGGCATGAACAAAACAATCATTTTCCATACAACAAATTGAGAAATTCTTCTATAATCATTCAATATTCAGTATTTTGATAACCATCCTTCCCACTAACCACTCGCAATACTAGGATTATTTGAGCATCACTTTCAACCTTATGTTCTCCCTTTTATTACTTTGTAATGTACGGTACGTTCTAAATGGGTTTTAAGACCTAGTATTCGAATAACTCTATCTTTCTGTTTAAATTGTGATAAATGGACAACATCTTGTCTTTTCACTCAATTATATATTATCATTCAGCGTATGCTTCCATATATTTATATATATCCATATTTATATATTATATATCCAACTCAATTATATAAATGGATTCCAATAGAAATCACCCAATATCCATCAATCAGTCATCGACAAATTGATGAATTATTCTATACTTATTAAACATGCAGTACTTTGATTACAATCCTTACCACTAACCACGCACAATACAGAGATTATTTGAGCATCACCCTTAAAAAAATAGATGGATCTGCACTGTATAGAACTCTGCTATAGTCTGTCAAGCAAAGAAGACATTGTGGCAAGATGGAAAAATATCTCCAGCCTTGTTTGAAAAACATAAATCTGGTCTCAAATTGTGGGAAACATTCTGATCTACAATTTGAGACCAAATTTATAATTTTTGAACAAATATTGACCGAGCTGGAGTCATTTTCTTATCTTGCCAGAACGTTTTCTTTGCTTGAACAGACTATAAGAAAGGTGTAGCCTCCAGATATAATATGCAATCAGTTCTTTTCATGCAATACTTTACAGCACAGTTCCACACTTAACTTGATGTCTTGTAAGTGATGCAAGTGTATATACTACTACTTTGTATTGATTTTAAAATGGCCGAACTATACTAATTAGGTGAAGAAAATTATGGGCGCAGGTGGCAAGAAACGAGCTAGCACGTCTCGTAAGTGTGGACAACTCGAAGAGGTTAGTGTCGAGTCTAGAGGTTGCCACCCAACCTAACCTAACATCTGATGCACTTCAAAACTAATCAACAAATATGATAATTAATTGAAGCTTGTCCATAGTAGATTATTTCTGTACATTACTTGTGCGCTTAACATCAAGTAATTAAATTAGGCTGGCTCGTTGGTTGCTCAGTCGATTGTTAACTATTCTACAGGTGTTCTGTAAGTGTCGGTAAATACTTTTTGGTGTTGTTGTACATGTTGGAGCAGAGAGGGAGGGCTCTGTGAAGAGTTTTAGTCCCCCTTTGTAGCAGAAATGGCAGAATTGTCTAAAAAATTCAAATTTCTACTGAATTATTCTAGTAAGTAACTGTTGAATACAGTATTTTCTGTGAATACGTATCTTATAAATAACATTTCTCAATATAACACTTGACAAATTTAAACGATCCTAATTTGAAAATGTGAGAAATTGTTTGAAATGAAAATATTTTTGAGAAATCGAATGAAGCTGGTTGAGAGCTTCAGGCTGCAAAGGTTATTGAGATGTTCTATAAAATGAGCAAGTTTTAAAATATTAATTTTGAAGTTCAAATATAAGTTATTTTAAACTATAAATAGATGATTATTTTATTGGCATAGTTACTTGTATATCAAATTCCTTAGATTTAGTAGAGTATTCAAATTTTAATATGAATTCATCAAATTCACCTAAGAGTGTAATGTATATGGTGAAAAGTGTATGGAAATCAGGTGCCTCTTCATCATAAAAATTTGGTAGTTAATCAGGAAAATTGCTGATGCTAACTGGATTGTAAATTATCATTATTATTTAGTCTACCATATAACTATTCAATTTCGAGTGTGTGGTCTGCCTTTCTCCTGTAATACAGGCCTTCTAAATTTCATGAAATATGCCACTATTGGAAAAACAGAAATACGGCAGCTTATCAAATTTTAACTTGAAAGATTTAAATTATTTAAGACAGGATTTATTAGGCCTACATATTTGGTGCATTCCTGCTTGATCTTTCTAAGGGACTCCACTCTCTGTTTTGAATAGTAACGTACAGCAACATAATATAGAAGTATTTTTGGATAACTACAAGACACTCTGTAACTATTATACTTATGGCCTCGCTCGAGCTTTGTGCCAGCTAAACTTTGGTCTCGGCATCTATGATAATTTTATTTTTAATAACTACATATTTTTTAGTTACTTCACATAATAATTGTGTATTATCGTGATTGACGTCTCAAATTTTGTATTATCACATATTATATTTTTCAATAAATATATATTATCGTAATGCGGCCGCTTGTTGTAAAATTTAGAATTTTTCTATTGTGTAAAATTATCAATATAATCTCACTGTAAATAGTCAAAACGCATCAGGTATGGTTAATAATATATCCGCCAATCCCAGACTGGTCTAGGGATACAATACGAGCACATTGTTTATTACTAGTTCATTATTTCACCACAAGAATGCAGCTAAAGTTCGTGGTTACATACAGTACCTATAAACGTCGCACAAGGAATGAAAAATTATCTACCTGCCAAAACGATGAATGCGGTAAAATGTTCTGTGTATATATTTATTTGTGCTAAATGTTTCATTCAATTCATTATTATCTTCACCTAATTCATCCATTCATCACCCAGAAGTGTTTCTCTTCACCAAGGGATGTATACAGATTTTGAAATTTCAAATTTTTCCAATCTCATTCATCAATTTCTATCATTTTTTGTTCACTATTTATATTCCAATTGTCTCTGTACCTACACATGCTAACACTTTTTTCATGCTCACTACTTTATCATTATTTCTTTGACAAATAAAACAAACTAAAAACAAATTATTCTCAACAGTAGGCTGTAAAATATAAGTTATCTACGATTTCACAAGAGATAATCAAATTTAAGCACTGTAACATGATGTCATCTAATAGAGATCAGTAGAAGGATCTCCTTGAGCTGATTCTGTTGGATAACATCATTTTAGAGCACATATTAGACTAGATAATATCAGTAATATATGTCAGACACGATTACAAAGAATTTCTGAACATAACTGTCATAAAACTGATAATAATAATGAACGTTATAGCCTACTATAGCCTAATAGAAAAACTGATAATAGCCTACAGTCTCTGTGTTCCAATTTTTTCAAACTATATATAGTAGTTTTTTAAAACTATATTAAAGTTTTTAAACTATATATGTTCAATCTTTTGATCTACAGTTTAATACAAGTATAAACTGCAGTTTATTGAACTTGGTTTAATGAAAATTGGCTTTAAGTTGATCAAATTTTAATATTTGTTCCTTGTGAAATTGTTTTTCAGTAATATTAATAATAATTACAGTAAACAATAACTGATATCGCTTGCTCTAATGCATGAAATACAGTAATTGGCTGAACATAACAGTAAACAAACACTAATTTGGCTGGCAGAAAAGTGCAATTTATGGTATCAATAATTTTTGCACAGCTGCATAATTTATATTTACTACAATAACTTGAACATAAAATATTTTTCTCATAGCCAATGCACATATATATGAATTTGATGGTAGATTTTTTGAGTAAATGTAATTTTTTGATAATAAATTGCATTGTAAATATCGCACCAGCGCTTTTTATGAGAGCTGAGGAAGGTTGAGCCAGAACCAACAGTTTTCACTACACCAGAATCAAAATCAACAGTTTGCCCTACTACTGAAGAAAGACAGGTGGGATTTTTGGGGGGTAGGCAACTATTTTATTACTATTTGGACACATTTTAGAGGTTAGGGCTGCTTTCGAAATTTAGCTTGGTCATTTTTTCAATTATCTAAATTTTCTCTGGAAAAGTTATAGTGCTTTTGGCCTGCTTTCGAAGTTTAATTGGGCTATTTTCAAAGAAAATCAAATCAATTCCATTTTCCAAAATAATAACACTAATTGATAATCACATATCAATTTCATGATACATACAACAAAATAATATATTTAAGGAACCCCCTACAAGACTATACGTCTATGTGTAGGGAGGTAATAAGGATGTTTCAGGACATACTTTAGAATGTTTTCAGTTGGGTTATTTCTTAAGAAGCGTTCATAATTAATGTTTCTCTAGCACTGTTAGTATTTTTGAGACCTTAGTTGAGGTGTTTTTTCAAAGGAATTTAACTTTTCCTCTGGCACTGTTATAGTTCTTTCATGATACAGTACCAAAACTTCATTCATTTATGTTAGTTATCAACTTACTATAAATGCGAAGTTAGGACTCACAGGTTCTCTCTTACACTCAACCTTAGGATTAGATACCCTATTATTGAAATTTAATTCAATATTTTTTAGGAATTTGGTTACAAAGTTATTATAACTTTCAAAGCTTAGTTGGATCACTTTTCAGAAAAATATTCAACTTTTTTGGCAAAATTAGTGGCTTTCTAAGTTCATTTGGGTTATTTTTTTGGAGCGACTCGACTAAACTGTTTTGAAAGTTTAGGTGGGTAATTTTATAGGTAGGGTACCGTACCCAGCTGTTTGACTTTTCTAGCACATTCTGGTGCTTTTGGGCTGTTTTAAAAGTTTAGTTGGGTTATTTTTTAGGAGCGGATCAACTGCTTTGAAAGTAAAAAATTGGGTCTAGGTAGGGTAGGTAGGTAACTTTTTCTAGGTAGGGTACCCAGCTGTTTGACTTTTCTGGCACAGTCTAGTGCTTGTGGGCTGCTTTCAAAGTTTAGTTGGGTTATTTTTTAGGAGCGACTCAACTCGCCAGCAGCTAATGTAGCCGGCCGTCCAGTCGAGAGGCGAATCGAGGTGAGAAAATCGAGGCTTCTCTAGCAAATTGCTGCTTTGATCTTCATTTTATATTGACCAGTAACTGACTAACAACCGCCCAGTAAAATAGTACACTTTACACTTGTCTTCAAAGGAAGGGCCCACCTTGCATGGAATAGAGTGGTTAACTTTGACATTAGGGCAATTAATGTATCAATTCAATTTATTATTCATTCAATTCATTTAATTTATTATTGAAATAATAGGTCACAGTAGGTATAGTCTGTTCAAGCAGAGAAGACATTCTGTCAAGATGGGTGAATGACTCCAGCACGGTCAATATTGGTTTAAAAATAATAAGTCTGGTCTCAAATTGTAGAGCTGAATGTTTTCTACGATTTGAGACCAAATTTATAACTTTTGAAACAATATTGACCGAGCTGGAGTCATTTTCCAATCTTGCCAGAAAGATGTCTTCTTTGCTAAACCAGACTATACGAATTTGTGTAAATATCATTATTATTCAGCATATGGCTTTTAATTGTGGGAAGACCCAAGAGTTGTTCCACTTCGCCAAATAACCTTATTTTCCCAAGATGGGAATATGAATAACCATGCAGGTAAAAGTTCTTTTAGACTTTTAAATTGTCATTCTATAATAAATTGAATAATAATTTACAGTAGGTACCTGTAAAATCCTTCTTATTCTAACACGTTTAGTTTCATACTCATAAGAGATATCTTTGAAAAATAAATTTTGAAATTTTCCAATATTTTTGAACAGTCTCGTCGAGCAGAGAAGACATTCTGGTAAGATGAGAAAATGACTCCAGCTTGATCAATATTGGTTCAAAAAATATAAATTTGATCTCAAAGTATAAAGCAATTTTTTCTATAATTTGAGACCATATTCATTTTTGAGACCGAGCTGGAGTCATCTTCCCATTTTACAAGAATGTCTTCTTTGCTTGAACAGACTATAACTGTCAACAAAACTGATTATTTTCATGATCCCTTCATATAATGGAATTTTTATTATCTCATAAAAAGATTAACAGATCATTCTTTCAGCAGTAATCTGGAAGGTTAACAAGATTGAAATTTATATTTAATATATCAGGAATAATACCCACAACGTAAACAATGAAACCGACCACCTATTTCATGCAAGAAGGCCCCTATTTTGATGACAAGTTTACTGGGCTATTAATTAGCTCTGAGAACGCTTTCGTGTGCCATTAACTGCATTGATCAACTGAGCATTTCCGGTCGCATTTTTCAAACGAATTCATAACCCTGAATTCATAGTCTTATAGTATCTGTCATGTTTTCTCTCTCAGTATTAGTCTCCGACGTTTTCATTTCTTACTAGCTTACTCCACTCCCGTATAGAAACCCTCTAGAATTACTTACTACCTGGTACCTGTTTCATGCAATTTAGAAGTTCTGTGAAACCTGTATCACACCTGAGTGAATTTTAGAAGTCTTGTAGAACAAGAAAAGTTGAACTTAGTGCCTCGACTACATTATAAGCCAAGTCAAGTTGATCAAGTAGATATGGGTTCGATTTAATGGTAAAGATGGCAAGTCAACATGTTGGCAAGTCGACTTCACTTGTGTAGAGCATAATTTAACATTGAATCAAATTCAATGACTTGATCAAGTTATAACGACGTGTATTCGAGGCATAGCAAACTTCCTACAGACTAGCTGTAAAAAGTGACATCATGAACATGTTACACAATCGGAAGAAATAGAAACCAAGCGAATTGCTATGAAAATTTTACTCCAATTTTTGAGAATATCTTTTACCGTACTGCTAATATTCATAGATTCATAGAATGAAGCTTGATAGAATAATTTTGGTTTGAATTAATTTCAGTGATTTTTATTCAATAATCGAATTAATGATTTTATTTAAAAGTCTGGTTTCAACTTTTTCTTCCTCTACAAGACTTGATTTTTTTAATGGGCCTCAGTATTGCCTACTCAATAGCTGGTACTAAATAGCTGCAAGGGTTGTCCAAGCAAAGAAGACATTCTGGCAATATTGGAGAATGTCTCCAGTTCGGTCAATATTGGTTCAAAAATTATAAATGTAATCTCAAATTGTGAGAAACATTCTGGTCTACAATTTGAAACCAAATTAAAAATTTTCAAACAATTATTGACCGAACTGAAGTAATTTTAGCATCTTGCCAGAATGCCTTCTTTGCTTGGACAGACTATAATTATAGCTAACGATTGTTGGTAGCTACTACTACTATTCAGCTATCTAGTAGCAGCTGGTGAGTAGCAAAGTGCGACTTGGAACGGGAAATAGGTGGGCACCCACTAGACATTACTGTAGTACTGCAATCTTTTCATGTCTAGAGTGTGTTGACCTTTATCCTGTATTACAGATGTTCTAAGATTTTATGAAACAACACCAGTACAATTATTGATTAGCTTTCAACCCATTAGTTAGTTGGATAGAAGACCCTTAGAAGTCTGTTCGAAGCTTTTCTCTTAACCTGAAGAGACCAATGAAAACAAATTCTCTCTTGATAGAAGTAATTTTTGAAATCCTATCAACTTTAAAAGCATTATTTATTCCATCTTAGGCCTTTGTGGCTTTTAGTGAGTCTGGTAGATGATTGTTAGTGAAATCAGTGTTGAACTTCTCTTCAGACTAGAACTATAATCATTTCTTGGAATCCTATTCAGAGGATTTAAAAATTTAAATCATGATTACAGTCTATCCAAGCAAAGAATACATTCTGGCTAGATGGAAAAATGACTCCAGCTCGGTCAATACTGATTCAAAAATTTATAAGTGTGGTTTCAAATTGTAAAGAAGAATTTTTTCTACAATTTGAGATCCAATTTATAATTGTTTCACTAATATTGACAGAGTTTGAGTCATTTTTCTATTTTGCCAAAATGTCTTCTTTGCTTGGACAGTCTATTACTATAACATCTCGTTTAAAACCTCCAAATAAATTCATCAGTTCGAATGAACTTTGTTCTTTTAAAGAACGTTTACTCGTACATTTGGATACATGTATCAGATACTTGTTCGAGAAACAACATATAACACACAAGATTTAATGTTGAAACATAATTTATCCATTTTTTAAACTTGAGAATAATACAGCCCATTGTTGAAGCTCAGGCAAATTGTGTGGTACATCAACAGATACAAAATTTTTGTTACAAAAATAATTTTCCACTTTTATTAATCGGGGGTCCAATACTAGAAAACTTAAAATGGCTTACTACTGGCCTAATATAGCTGAAGCCAAAAAAATTAGGCGGTTTCGTCCGTCTCTTGTACGTGAAGTAACCTGCTAACAGCTGGTGTAAAGCATCTATTGTTTCTTGACTCCAAAAACATAATTTAGGCATAGCTAAATGACAACTGTGACAATATCAGCTGTTGAAATGGACAAGGAACAAAAGAAACCGCCTAACTTTTTGGCGTCAGCTATACTTATCATAGTAGGGTTCAGGTCAAAAACTCAAGTAATTTCATATAAATTTATCAAACACTAACTACCTTTATTCAATATAATTATCAGTAGACAATCTATTCAATAAATGTAATAGATTAAAAATTAATTTCATTCATAATCTCAATGCTTCATCATAGACTTTATCATCTTTTGCATGCTTCTTCCTTTCCATCATAATTTGTACATTTTCTATTAACATACCATTATAGTTCGCTCATGCTGAGAAGACATGCCGTTTCAATACACTTTACATAATAACAAAGTGTCTTCTCAGTTTGCGCGAACTATAAAAGTTTTCTATTTTCATCTCAAACCATTGCATTCTTAGCCTCTCCTCACTTTTGTATTTTTATTCATTGAATCACTTTAAATACTTTCTAAACTCACAATTCATATTCTTCAATAGTATCAAAATCAGTTCAAGATCCATTCTCCTTGTAACGTTTCCCTTGCTGAGAGGTAGGTGAATAGTTTAGATTGGATTTTACTAATCTGATATTTAACTGCGTTTATATAATACCGTATATTATATAGTTTCAAATATTAGAGCTCATTCATTCATCTGGTGCATATAAATCAAGAAATCATTGATCACTTATTACAACATTAATTTTATGTATACGTCACTCATTTGTTGCATACTTTAAGTTATTCAGAGTTTATAGTTTACGCTGATCAAGTCATTATTGAAATTCAAGCTGCAAGAATGATACTATTTAGATTTATATTTGCTTGTATCGCATTCATAAATTCACAAAAAAGTGATTCCACAGCTTCGAGATAGACTTAGTCAATGTGTAATTATAGCCCGTCCAAAGAAGATCCTCTAGCAAGATGAGAAAATGACTCCAGCTCGGTCAATATTGGTTCATAAATTATCAATTTTATTTTAAATTGTAGGAAACATTCTAATCTACAATTTTAGACCAAATCCATATTTTTTGTTTGTTTGTTTATGAGGGTGAAGCCCACATGAGCTCATAGGCTTGTGCGTGGGTAATGAGATGGATGATAGATGACGACTACTTTTTTAGGTAGTCGGGACCGACAGCTTATCGTCTCCTCCGAAAGACGATGTGGCCGTATTTATGTGATTGTGCTGTGGTCAAAAATTGTTCCCCGCTTGGGACTTGAACCAGGGTCCACCTGGTTATCAGACCGGCGCTTTATCACTCCTCCAACGAGCCACCCAATTTTTTTAACCAATATTGACCGAGCTGGAGTCATTTTCTCATCTTGCCAGAGGGTCTTCTTTGCTTGGACAGACTATCGTAGAGCTTGCACCAAAACATAAGGCGGTTGGCGAATGACTGATATTAATTCTCTGCTCTGTCAGGACAATCGGCGAGCTGTTTGCGAGTGTACATTAAAACAAGAGCGACCTCAACTCTACTAATTTGTTCTTTAAAACAGCTTCAGACTGTCCTGACAGAGCAGTCATTGCCAACTGCCTAAATGTTTGGCATCAGCTATTATATCAGTATGTAGGCTGCTGTGTAGCAAATTATTAGAGTCATTAGTTTTGAGAGCAAACATTTTAATTAAAAAAACATTTTGATTAAAAAATTTTTAATAAAATTTGTGGACAGATATAACACATAATATAACTACGTTAATCAGTTCGAATTATATACTTCACGCATAGATAATCATTCAAATGACTTCCAATTGAGTTTAGGCTCTATGATAGCAATGTTATTGAAAAATATATGTCTTAAATAACCTTGCTATGATAGTCTATTAATTTAAAGTTTTTTTAAATATAATTCCGCTGTTTGTAATTATTATTTTAATATATGATAGTAAAATCAATTCCAAAGTAAGTTCATATGGATAATTACAGTCCCTTGCAGATTAAGAAGGTTTTTATTTTGGCTGAATGTTTCACTTTTCTAAAAAAATTGAATAGGAAGGTTCAGATAATCTTTCAGTCATGTATGAATGCGGTGAAATATAATATTTTTATTCAAATCAATCGATCTTTGTTCGTATGAAGCTCATCATAGAATATTGATTTCCAAAGTCATAGTAGAAAGATGAACTTCAGTCATTTCTGATCATGAAAAAATACGGAAATTTTTAAAGTTGAAAATACATTTTCATAAATACAAAATACGCAAATGAACACTCTAATTGTTGGGATTTGAAAACTTCTGCTTCACAAAATTTTACAATGGAAAATTCCACAAATTTATAACAAATATATTTAGATGCAACTGAATACAACTAAAATGACAAATTTTAAGAACAACTAAAATTATAAATTCTCGCGTTAGTGAGCACATAGTATATGCACCTGTAGATTTCAGCTCAATAGAAAAACTTCAATTCAAACAGAAACTACTTCACCTCAAGCAAGCCTTGATAGAACATTTTTTATTTCAAATTCGACGAGACTAGATAGTCCAACGATCCATTTTGTAAGATAAATTTTGTTTTTCCTTGAAACAAATTCTATTTTATGTTCTGTAGTGTATATTGATGTTGCAAGTGCTGAATGCTATGTAATATAGTTGTATATGTATATCATGTTTCATTGTTAATTCTAGTAGTATTCCAAATGCTATCATTGAATTTGTGTTATACGTCTCAACACTCACTAGTTTCAATAATAATAGAAAATATACGTTCCTACTTGCATAGGTACTGAACATTTATAATTAATTTTCATATCCATGTGATTCGAAGCATTTAGTCACTGTATGATTGGCATGCTTTTGCATTGAACAACCCTAATAGAACAGATTAACTATAGAGACAAATCACGTATAGTTTGTTTTGGATAGGAGTGATATTTGAGAACCAATTATTAGCGTTATAGCAGCTTGCCAACTACTAATCACTAAAGAAATTTCATAATCTAAACTTCATTTTTAACACGAATATTTAAGCCTGATAGAATAAACTTCTATTGCATTCCACAAATTATGCATTTATTTAATTGTAGATTGTTTTGCATGAAGATGATTTGAACGACTTGAAAATCGTGGAGCAAGAAATACTGCAAATCTGTTCGAATTTGATAATCATGAAATTTATTTATAGTATTGAGAACTCTCGCCAATTGATGAAAAATGATACCGAAATGAACATTATTATTAAATTGATCACAATAAATACAGTGAAAGCTGTTATAATAATACCGTATTACCTATTGTATCAAAAAGTAATGAAATAACCAAGAATTGAAGTGTAGTTTCAGATTTCTCACAGTTATCTCACATGTTCAATTCTACTATTTTAAAACATATTTTCTTAAAAATTCATTATTTTCCCATTTTACAAACACTTATTTGTATAAAATAGTTTTAACCCCATGAAAATCTATTCTATGGTAAGTGTAGCCTAATTAGATGAGATTTCAAAAAATCATGAAATATGGTTTGCATCGTGCATGTTCATGTCAGTTTAGTAATTTTCTAATATTCTAGAGTTTTGCACTGAAAATAGTAATTATAGTATAGTATTTTTAAAATGTTAAAAAATCAATTATTTTACTACGATTCACAAAATACACCTAAAAGACCTCTGGACGTCACTATTTCTCCTCATTACCAAAATATTTTTCAATTTTCGAGTTTAATTGAGTTTATGCATGCCAGCACCAATTTAGTACTGTGTATTTTGATAATCCAATGAAAAATTTCAATATTAAATTGCTTGTTGGCATCCTAAAATTTGAATGGATAATATAAATAAATCAATTTTTATAACTTGAGTTGTTTTTAAATTTTGAATAGCAATATAAATCATGAGATTTAACTAGATAATTTTTTTATACTAAACGTATTATTATTGAGTTTATCCTCATTTAAATATTGCATATCCCGTTTTCTCCATTCTTGAATATAAACCGGAACTTGAAAAACTCCCCTAAAGTAATTCAATTCCACTTGTAATGAATAATTAGTGTTATAGTGATCAAAATCAGTGTTATAATAAACAATCCTTCTTGAAATAATTTTAATAGTAGTTTCTAGAGTGTGAAATAATCTATATTACCCTATTTTTCTTCTTCTTGAGCATCTACTGTAACATTTTGAATATTTTTGACTACCCTTATTTTTGGAAGTTGACACCTTGCTTTAATCTATTAACTAAACAATATAAACTTAATTCCTGTAGAAATAGTATTCTCAATTTTCAAATAGTGCCTACTTGTTTTGTAATCTTCAATTTCAATATTTTTCATTTGTTCCTAGTCCAGAAAAATTATAATAGTTTCCATATTCATTAGAAATTGTAAAATAGTTTACAAAATTTTCAAATAATTAGAGCTCTCTTGAAGTCAAAGTAGGATTTTGAAAGTTTCAAGTTTTAATTATTTGAAATTTTTAGGTAGTAAATTAGCTTAAGTATGAAAAATTCAGTTATGATCCAGGGGATTTTGATAAACAGTAATATCGATTATATTCATTTTTTTAGAAGTATAATTGGTTTTTCATCTCAAAATACCGTACAAATATTATTTTTTAATAGTTCTATGATACCATACAGTACAGTTGATTTTATTACAGAATATTTTATTCAATGCGATTTGTTTATGTTAATTTTATTTCCAATTTGGAATTCCAGAGATTCAAAATGTATAAAAATAAGAGTGACATTCAATTTCATGGAAGCCAATTAAATTTAATATAATTTCCATTAGAGAGCATTTGCAACGAGACTCCCATTGTGGCGTGGGATCAATCGAGTTCATACATTTTGTAAGGTTAAATTAAATTAGTGTTTTTGGGGAAATTCAATAATTGGGATTATAATAGGTGGTAGCCGATTGAATATTGAAAATTCGATTAATTGCACTAGAAGCCAATTGAATTTGACCGCCATCAAAATCATCTATTGGTAGGTTTATAATTTTTCCAAGCAAAGAAGACATTTTGTCAAGATGGGAAGATGACTCCAGCTCGGTCAATATTGAATAAAAAAATTATAAATTTGGTCTAAAATTGTTGAGCAGAATGTTTCCTATTTTTATTTAATAAAATTTTGATTCAATATTGACCGTACTGGAGTCATTCTCTCATTTTGCCAGAATGTTTTCTTTGCTTGGACAGACTATACCAATGCAACTATTGCGCTCTGGCAAAAATGTTCCAGCCTAGTAATTCAACATTTGAATTTGATTGGCTTTCATTGGAACGCCTAATGATCCATCAATTATTATGAACTCTATGGAGTTTTTGTTTGATTTTCATCATCATAATAATTTATTCGATTTTTGACGTTCATGAGTCAACTATAAAGAAAACCACATGTTGTAAAACTTTTCAAAAGCTGAGCAATAGGGCTTTTCAGGGCTATTTAGGGCTAGAATAGTGAGGGCTGTTTGATATTTTAGCTATTAACCAGTGTTTAGCAAGCTACTTATTGCGCTATGTAAAAATATTTGTGTAGTAACTTTGATGCTTGAGTCTAGGCTGAAGCAATGTGTTAGAAAACCAATAAGTATGTATGAGATGAAGCCGATGCTTGCAGTACAGTATATCAATGTGGCAGGGTTATTAATAATTATTATAAATTATAGTCTACATTCTAGAACATATTATTTTCTCTTGATTTCAAAAATGTGTGAACCCTTTCTTCCAACCAGAAAGCAATCTGAATTATATTTCAACGGTAATTCTGTATTTCAGCTCTCCTATAGAAAAATATTAAATTCCATTTTAAACCGATCCATTGTGATTCCTACTTGTAGTTCATAGTTCAGAGAGTAGAAAATATCTTATTCAATATAAATATGTACCGGTAGCCTAATTCTCAATCTCTTGTATAGATGACTAGAATACCACAGAAACTAGTTTACAAATTGTAATTTGATATCGGTTCTAATGTTTCTCCTAGTTATGTGTCAATATTCATTTTTATAGTTTAACTCTTCTATAGAGAAAAAGTCAGTGTTCTATAACCTATTGAACAAAAACAGGAAACTTCTACATAGATGGAAGTTTCTATATAGAAGTTTCCTGTTTTTGTTCAATAGGTTATAGAACACTGAATTTTTCTCTATAGAAGAGTTAAACATAAAAATTAATATTGACACATAACTAGGGTATCCCAAAAATACTTCGATTTCACTGTTCCTTTTCTACTAAAGGTGTCTTCATTAACTTATACAAAATGTATTGAAATCTCCAAATTATTTCCAACTCAATTCGTTCTATGTTACTTTCAACAAAATTAGTAAATTTTACTATTATTCCCAATATAATATTGGGTTTTTCTACATATTGAGCAGATATATACCTTCAATTTCAGATCATGTTAGTCGGTCCTTGAGGTTTCTCAAACTCTTGTACTGAAAAATAGTTTATTTCAATTGACTTGTGTTACTAGTATTGTGGTTTCATTAGAATCCCCCAAATCAGTATTTTACACTAATTGTGGATTTATTTATGATCTCAGTTTTCAAAAGTAGAGAATTTTAATAAATCAGGCTATTTGTTGATAACTTCTATCAATTTCAAACAAATTTATTTTGTAGTTTTTCTTATTTTGAGTTCTCGACTTTCTGTTATTATTGTTCTCCAACGGTTTTTCTCTTCCTAATTACTGTATTTAGTTGTAGAAAAAATCATAGATTTTAGAAGTGTTGAATGTTTAATCTGTTACTAATATTGTGTTCTAGGACAACTCTTTCAATGTTGGATTTTTGAGACTGTTTCGCGCCGCAAGGTTGATAAAATTATTGCGGCAAGGATATACGATAAGAATCCTGCTTTGGACGTTTGTGCAGTCTTTCAAGGTGATTAGAATAATTTCAAATTTTCTCAACAAATATTTCTCTCATAATTTAGTTTATTTAGATTATCAATCTCATATTCTTCATCCCAATTTTTGTCAGAAAATCATCGGGAATTTTTTGTCAATGGCGCAACAGCCCTATGAAGGGCCTAGGCCTACTAGCTGGTTGCCAGTTTGATATTCTATTCCCAGTTTCATCGGGAATTATTTTGGCAAAAAAATGAAACTTTATTAGATTTTCTTCTTAGTGTTCCATTTATCTTAGGGCTACTTTTTTCACTGTTTTTTATTTATTTTATTTTTTTAAAAATAATTATCAAAGTACCCTTTTCCAATTATTTTTTCAATGCACTACATGTATCGACTATTTATATGAAAATGACTATGGATAGTCGAAACATGTAGTGCATTGAAAAAATAATTGAAAAAGGGTACTTTAATATATAAAATAAAAAACCAGTAGATTTGCTTCATACAGAGCGACACATGGGAGATGGACGGGTTTCAATCAAATAATACTCAGCCAATTTTAAAATTAATGCATGTTTTTCACACAAAATCAAGGCTCATTACGTGCCATACAAGTTGAAGGTACGATTCCCAAGAGGCAGCTCGAGCCGCGCGGCTTGAGCTGCCCTGCTCTAAATTCGCTTTCCAGCTCTAGCTGCACTGCTCTAGCCGTCACAATTCTATTCACATAACTATAATTATTTAGTCTATTATTAGGGCTACCAATGTACAATAAATCTATAAATAGTGGAATTCACCCTTTTTAAGTCATTTCCAAGTGAATTTCACTATTTATTGTTCTTGTATACTTTGGTAGCACTATTAACAGAGTGAACATCTATAATATACCGTGGTTAAGTGAATAGAGTTGTAATGGCTGGAGCAGCGCAGCTAGAGATGAGCAGCTCAAGCAGCGAATTGAGAACTGGGCAGCTTGAGCCGCGCGGCTAAAATTAAGCCCCGCGTGGGGGATTGTACATTCAGAAGGTTAAATCATCTACAAGAAACAGACAAAACATAAGTCAACTTTTTGGTGTCTGTTATAATATTCATGATAATTATTAGAATAAATTCTAGAAATTTAAAACCCAATTGATAAATAATTGTGTCATTTATGGAATTAATACTCTGCATATGGACTTATCATATCATCCCTGCAAGCAATAAGTTAGTTGTATTCATTATACTATTATAGTCAGTCCAAGCAATGAAGGCATTCTGGCAAGATGGGAGAATAACTCCAGCTCGATCAATATTGGTTCAAAAATTATAAATTTAAGATCAGAATGTTTCCTACAAGTTGAGACCAAATTTATATTTTTTTAATAAATATTGACCAAGCTGCAGTCATTTCCCATCTTGCCAGAATGTCTTCTTTGTTTGGACAGATTATATAGGCTACTATCATTTAATGAAAAGGCTTTTCATTGATAAACAAATATCTGATCATTTTTTTATTTTCCAGGCCTTGCCATACGTTTGTTTGCTCATTGCCATGCTGTTCTTCATTTATGCAATTATTGGAATGCAGGTAAGTGATCGCTAATTGTCAATTGCACTTTGTTGTCATTACTCCTTTATTTCAACTAGAATAAATAAGCAAAGAACATTATAGATGTTCGCGAGGTCTTCAGTGGTCTTAAGGACTGAGGTCCAGATTATTTAAAATTTTAATCAATCATAATAAATGGGAAGCAAACTTTGTAATGAGAATACCGGTACTCTAAGTAGCCTATCAACCTATTGAAGCCCAGACCTCTTTTAAAAATTGAAATTTTCTCAATTGAATGAAAATGGCACGTTCAATGTGACTCGTCTGCGGTTTGAAGTAGTGATCAAAATTTCACAAGAATTTCCTATACGATACCTAATTCATGTCAGTAAAAGTTCTCTTATTGCATTTGAAATGCACAAATTTGCTAGGAACCTAGTTATAATTTTTCTGACCAACTTCAATTTGGTCCTAGATACAAAATTGTTCAATTCTATTTGTTCATTCAGTTTATTCGTTCAATAAAATTCAATTTGTAGTCTATTCAATACAATATTGTATAAAATTCACTACTTACTACAATTATTTAATATTACACTGCAGTTTTGGGTTCTTGTCGAATATTTAGAAAAATTTGGTAGGAAAACTTACTTTTGATAGTCAAATAATTTTTGTCTCAAATTATAAGAATTTCACTTGATATAGGCTACAATTGAAAGATTTAGGCTACCCATAATTGAACAATAGATTTGAGAGACAAACTGTTGCTTAGAGAGGATAATTTTTTGCAGTGTATTTCATTTCTGTGATAAATTATTAGTTGATTATTGATTTCATATTCAAAATATAATCGTTTTCTCAATGATTTTGTCATTTGTGCTATATCTCCGTACATTTTTATGTGTTTTGACTTTAACCCTTGTGTGTTTCATGTTACACATTGGTATGGTATTCTTAGTCTTAGCTACAGATATTTATGGATTTTTTCTAACCCCCATTAATTATTTAGATTGCTAGATTTTATTTAGTTCGGTGTTAGTAAAAGGGCCATCACGTTCATTCACTGAATACCTTCATCCATTTTTTATTATCTCATCTTTCATCCTTTTAGAATTTCGTGTCTCAGCCTCACTTCCTAAGTATACCTTATTCTTCCATTGTTAGATGTCTCATCTAATAATCTTTTCAACTCATATATATGCTTCTCTGACTTTTCGAAAGTAGAATGGGATAACCGTTAAAGTATATTCCCAAATTCCTTGATATTGGAAATTTATTTTATGGGATCAATTATTCTTTCTTTTTTCGCCTTTGTCATCTTTTGAATGCCAATACTGTTAAATTAAATTATATTGTTAAATATAATTGAGTACTACTTGCTATCATTTATTCATTTAATCATAGCTAAGTATAATTGAAAAGAAAGCCTCCATCTCAAACTTTTTTTGTTCTTATAATTCATTCATGTGATAAATTTAAACAACTCATATTATCTGGAATAAATTTCATTATTCAAATTTCCAACTTCAGTCATGATTATGTAAAAATACATTTGAATTCATATCATTCTCATTTCAAACTAAGGCCCTATAGTGTTTTCTTAGATAGGTTAGTTAAACTAAAATGTTCTATCATTATTGATTTAGCAATTTTTAGTATTGTCCCTTGGAAATAGTATATTCCATTAGAATTTACAGTTCGATCTTCCAAGGTTAGCATTTTTCCAAGTCCATTATGATTATAGTAGAAGGCAACTATATATAGCTCGTTCACTCTACTATGGCTTCAGGGCTGGAAATGAATAAAAATATTAATGTCACTAAAAATTTCCACAATGTAAGAACTATCAAATTTAGTTATCGGCTCTAGAATATTAACAAGTCCTTATTATAATAGATGTAACTTATTCTCACAGGAATTGTAAAAATTCAATTGTAAAAAGCAGGAGTAGGGCGGTAATGCATAGACAGTCCAAGTAGCTACCTATATTGGAAGAAATGTATCGTTAGGCTACTCATATATAATTTAGACTGTGAATTTGATCACTGTCATAAAATTCATATTTATCCAGAAATTTCTAAGCTCAACCACACTTAAGGGCAACAGAAGTGAAATTTTGATGTTTTATTGTTAAAATATTGAAAATATTTCATCATTGTGGATTTGACAATGTTTGTTCTATACTAATACATAGAAAAACTCCAGCAATCAGCCTTAGCAAAGTGAACGTCCTATATTAATCAATCAATAATCTTCTACGTTTAGATATTTTTCTACAAATCTAGTTTGATTCAACTTTTATAGGCCTAGTAGTACTGAAAGTAGGATTTTCTCTGAATTTAGTTCTGTTCGTAGTAATCAAGTTGAAGCTCGCCCAAGCTGAGAAGAGACGCCGTCAAGTACACTTCACGTTATAACGGCGTGTCTTCTCGGCGTGTACGAACTGTAGGGTGGTTTTTTAGTCCTGTTACCCTGTTTTACAATTTTCGTACTGGGTATTGGCCACTCACTGAGGGTGGTTGCTTTGTGATCGTGGAGTTGAGTCACGAGCACTGTGGACTGCTTGGATGGGTGACCAGTACACATTGGCGAGGTGGAACTTACCCGTAAGGGACTCACCACCATTAAAAGCCATTGAAATTTCCGTTTTATAAATTACATAAAAATTGGGTAACAGGTATAAAAAACCAACCAGTAAGTTACTTTGATATAAGCTTACTTAGAACGTCAATGTTGTTTATCAGGTCTAGGATCCCACTAATAATTTATTCTGATCTAGCTCTGTAGACTAATGTTTAGGAAGTAAGTTACCAACTATGGCGTTGATTTTATTCGATTAGTTAGGACCCAATGTTAGTTACAATGCATGGGGTGGTGTATCTGTTATAAGGTATTTGGCAACATGAAGTTCATACCCGAACAGACGGTCAATCGCCACAACAACTTTCAAACGTTTTTCGGCGCTTTGTTGCTGCTCTTTCGGTGAGTCGCAGCCTACTAAAACCACCCTGTCAAATCCGCAAATCATCAAAAAATTACAAAAAAGTCTGGTTTGTGTTTGAGAGAAGCAGAAAATATATTGCCTCTTTATCGTAATCAATGTATTGGCCACTCGGTGAGGATTGCTGATTAGTGATTGTGAAGTGTAGTCATGAACACTGTGAACTGCTCTTGATCGAATTGGTGACCAGTATTTGGCTAAGTATAGTCTGTCGAAGCATAGAAAACATTGTGGCAAGATGGAAAAATGACTCCAGTTCTGTCAATATTTATTAAAAAATTATAAATTTGGTCTCAAATTATAAAAAACATTCTGTTCTACAGTTGGAGACCAATGATTATTTTATCATAATTTAATCAACAAAGTTCATCATTGAACAAAGTTCCGTAGCCTACTGGTTAGTTCATTGTGATTCTTTGAACGCCCAACTTATTGCAGAATATTTTTCATGTTAATGCGAGAATATTACTCATCTATGTCCAATTAATATTCATATATTCATTTATATTCCGATAAGTTATTAATAGTTTAATCAACATAATTTAGTCTTTATCTATTCTCATCAAATCGAAGTAGCTGTAGTTGAAAAAAATAAATAAATTCAATCATCATAAAATGACGTCATTGCATTAACGATCTGTTATTGGATCTGTTGAATGACATCATTTAATGGATGTTTAAATCAATTCGATTTTTGTCCAACTGTACGTATGGCTTTTATTAGGTATATCTTGTGTTAGAAAAAATCTCAATTAAATACCCAGTTATTTATCAATCATAGTCTCATCAACATAATAATAGTAACTTATATATAACTGTACAGTAGGCGATTATTTTTGTTCAAAAACCACTACCGTATAGGTCTTTCCAGACTCAGAGGAAATTGTCAATTTAAAATGAATATTCACTGTAATTTTTTCCAGAAAACATTAAATTGAAAAAATAGAGAGTTTTCAAAACAAAATTCAGTGTAAATTTACTAGTGGAGAAACTAATGAATACATAACACAATAATCATATTATCGACTAATTTCATCAATTCAGATTTCCCCAGATTGATAGCATGATAAACAATTCATTCAATAAATTTTGATGAGATGCGGATTTGATGGGGAAAAAGATGAGCGCTGGACGTGTACTATCCCTCTCTGTTTAGTGCTTGATTGTTGCCTCCTATTGGTCTGTTGGTTATTCTTGTATTAATAGATTTTAGTAGTCTACCGTAGGAATCCAGTGTTGTACAGTATATATTATATATAATAATAATCATTGTAAATCTTAGTATCCATAGAATGTTATACATGTACAGGCTAGCTAGAAGAAACGATACTGTGTTTTGTTCTAGATGGTCCGTGGTAAATTTTTTCAATAATTTTGTTTCAATTTGTTTCCCTACACCCTATCCACTAAATGGTGAATTTTAACATCTACTAATACTTGAAACTTGATTTTTCACATCCTTATGGAACTTGCAATGGATGTTTCTAAATTTTTGAGAAATTTATAAATAAAATGAAAAAAATCAAATACCCTTTTATTAAACTTTAAAAGTATTATTATTCACAGACATGTTTCGAGACTAAGCCCATTTTCAATGACACTCGCAACATGTCTGTGAATAATAATACTTTTAAAGTTTAAAATAAAGGTATTTGATTTTTTCATTTTATTTATAAATTGTTTTAAATAGCCCTAAATTTAGAGTTTAATTTTTAAGAAACTATACAATTTTTGTACACGAGTAGACTAATATTTTATTGAAAAATTTGATTTATTTCAAGAATCAATATTTTTATTTAGCAAAAATCTTTTTACTTTCTAAATTAATTCCAACTGCTTATTTATCAGCAGGCTGTATCATCTCCATGCTCACTAAGCTCAACTCAACAAAATTAAACTTGGTTTGAACTTTGGATCCACGGATAAAACTGTGGTTATAAAGTTTAAACCTGGTGCATTTTTAATATCTTGGAATAGCTGATGCCGCGAATTCAGGTGGTTGGCGAATGACTGTTATAAATTCTCAGCTCTGTCAGGACAGTCTAAAGCTATCTTCAAGAGAGAATTAGTGTAGTTGGGGAAGCTTTCGTTCCGATTTACTCTCGCAGACAGCTCGTCGACTGTCCTGACAGAGCTGATAATTGAAAATTAATATAATTCATTCGTCTACCGCCTAACTTCATAGGGTCAGCTTTATAAATGAGGGTGGTGTTTATTAGCCTAGACGTTTTATACAGATTTTGTCTACTACATTTATATCAAATATAGAATTCCCCATTTAAAAAATATTTTATCGAAATTTCTGGTTGAAACATTGTGCTAATTACTATGGACTCATTATTGCATGGGTACTTGTATTGACCTAATTGTTGTCGAGTTATGTCTGTGCACTTGAGTATTGTGTTATAAATAATTGCACCCAAACCCACATATTTTTTAGGCTAGCTGATCAAGGCAGATTTCTACTTTAAATAAAATATTATTATCAGTTTCTACTGTTTAAATTCTAAGTTTAATACGTTAACAAAATTATAAGATCAGTTGCACGAGAAACCACTTCAATGTATAGATGGCGCCAAAAATGTAGGCGGTTGGCGATTGACTTTAGTTGATTCTGAACTCTGTCAGGACAGTCAGTGAGCTGTTTGTGAGAGTACATCAAAACGAGAGCGTCCCTAGCAATACTGATAAGCTCTCAAAGATAGCTTTAGACTGTCCTTACAGAGTTGAGCAATGATAACAGTCATTGGCCAAACGCCTTAACTGTCATAAAACAACTTCTTCCAAAATGATATTTTTTTCAAGTCCATAAAATGACATAATTTTATGGCGCTCAAATTCTATTGAATTTTTGAGCATCTCTATTTTTTAGTCCATAAAATGTCGTAATTTATTACTCAAATAGGAGTTTTGGTGTCATAAGAAGAAGTTTTGTTTAAAAACTCCTTTGGTGTCATAAGAAATAGTTTTGCTTCAAAACTCAAATATTATATTGAGTTTTTGTGCAACTGGCCAAAATTTATTTGTAAGTTTTTCGGGAGAAGCATTAGGAAGATTTAAACCGGTGGAGCGAGGTCTTTTATAAAAATTAAAGTTTGAGTCTCAGGTACTTAAATTATTATATTAACTTTAATAGCAACTGATTTCCAATCTTGTCTTTCAAGTCAATATCGGTAGAAATCTGCTTGAATCAGACAAAATTACAACATTTGATCTTAGATTTGTCTATACTAGTTCTACTATTGTAATTTGATGACGGTGCAAAGTCTCATGATATTACTAGCTGTTAGAATTCACCTGCCCTAACCATGGATTTGTGATGTATCTCTAGTCTAGTGGATAGATCAGTGTTCTAGTTTGGATGGAATATTTGATTGTGTGTAGTTGACACTGTTTAAATCAAAACTATAATCAACGAGGGTATACCGATGGTTCCATAGCAAACTTTTCAAAAGAGGTAAAACCTTCCATATTGTTTCAATTTATTTGTTAATTAATTTTTTTTCTAAGAATGCAGTGATAGAGTTACTCTTGATCTACTTTGTGTGTATTTCTTGCATAATTTATAGCAAGAAGCTAAATTCATATGCTTCTGAATATAGAGATTGTATAATCAATCTCTGATTATACTGTCTCTATACTTATAAGCACTAATAAGCATTTTTAAGCTTCTTTTTACTAATCACAGGCTTTGGACGTCCGGATTTTTGCCATCCTTATGAATTTCACCATATTGAACAGAACTCAGAAAACTCATGATGTGCCTCTGCGCACATTATATGTTTGCCAAGCTTCCTTCAATCTAGTAAAATTTATAGGGAGAGCAAAAAGCCGTAAGTCCAAAAACGAGACGTGGTTTGTAGAATGGAGGTAAAATGCACAGAAAATCGACCAAGTGTGTCATCCCTTATTTACAGCTTCTGGTATAACTTTGAAGCAGTGTGTATAGTCTGTTCAAGCAGAAGACATTCTGGCAAGATGGGAAAATGACTCAAGCTCGGTCAACATTGGTTCAAAAATTATAAATTCGGTTTCAAATTGGAGGAAACATTCTGCTCTACAATTTGAGTCCAAATTTATAATTTTTGAAGCAATATTAACCGAGCTTGAGTCATTTTTTCATCTTGCCAGAATGTCTTCTTTGCTTGGACAGACTAATACAATTCGCGGGCACAAAATGCAAGTTGTAGTTGTGTGGAGCAACGCAAATCAGCTGACCAGATTGTGCGTTGAAAACTACAACCTTGTGTTTCAATTGAATCTTGTGACCGTGTTTTGTAGAAATGAAAACCTACCTTAACTCTTGCACACTTTTTTTAATGGAAAACTACCGAACTTTTTGAGTCTGCTTTTGGAACCTCGGTATACACCCGTAACGAACAGGATAAGTTGTAGTATTGGTGGTGTCTGAACTCGATGTGCTAGCAGGATGGATTTGTATTGTATGACTGTATGTAAGATTGCTTGTGACATCCCGCCTGACCGTTGATATTATTCCGTGGCCTTGCCTTGCACAGGTCTTTGGTAACATTGCGCTCGACCCCGACACTGCCATTACACGCCACAACAACTTTCAAAGTTTCGTACAGGGACTGATGCTTTTGTTCAGGTAAGTCTCGCAACTAACTAATTTCTGTCGATTTTCATCGTTTTCTTCTTTCATCAAACTGAAGCTGGACTTTCAGTAGAGCCTCCTGTACACGGGGTTAGTAGTGGCGGCCAGTCGAATAGCTGTGGCCAATGACATGCTGTTTAACTCAATGACAAAGGCCTACTAATGAAAGCTCAGCTTCAGTACCGGTACTCATGTTGCATTTTTCAAAGTGATATTTCTTTTACTTTACATAGTTTTGAACTACTAATTTCTTCAATTTTCATAATAGTAATAAGATAAATTACATTCAAATTAGTACTGCATTCATATTCATATTGCATCATTCAAACAAACATTATTCCTTTGATTTTCATAGTTTCAAACTCAATTCTTACATAAATCTCATTTCACAATTTAGAAGCCTGAAGAGCTTCATAAAGTTTTGAAGTCTGCACAATTATTACAGAACTATTAAACTCCTATTAAATGGGCTCTTGATTAACTTTGTAAAAGCTCTTTAAAACATTCGGGGCCAGCAGTTGCACAAAAGAGGATTGGAGCTAATCTTTGATTAACAATGGGTTAGATAACATTGTTAAATTAAGATTAAGCTCAACAGATCTTTGTGCAACCGATGGTTTAAAAGACTAATAAATTATTGTCTACCTTTTCTGTTGATTTCCTTCTGAATAAAATCTATGAGATACAGTAAACCATAAATTTAATTTCATTCAATATGTTCTGTTAGAAAAATAACAAAGCTCTAATTTTCAATCAATTGTTACCGGTACTTGGATATTGGCTAGCTATCATAAGGCTCCTTACTAATATTTAGATTTGAGAATGAGCATAGACATTAATAATGAACTTTTCTTGGAAAATATAGATAAAAATTTGTTTTAAAAAACCTAATTATTTAGATTCTCATACGTAATTTGTAATCTGAGCCAAATTATCAACATAATCTTATAAAGAAGTATCACAAAAATTTGATAGTCCTATGATACAGCTCACAATAAGATAATAGGTATCTTATTTTCAGCTGATCATCATTTTAACAGGACTTGTAAACTTTTATGAAACAGTACATAATTAATAATAACTGTATAAGGAGGTTTTTAATTTATTCAACTCAAATCCTTACTTTAACTTTCATTTATTTTAGAACTAAATCCCTTCTACAGTTGAAATACAAAAATACATATTATATAAATTTAGGTGACATAAAAACAGTTTTGCTTCTTCCCTTAAAAACAATAAAAGCCGTAAAACTACCTAAAGTACATCTAATATGAACAATTGGCTACACTAACCTTAATTGAAATTATCAATGCTATTGAAACTCAATTATTAAAAAATAGATAAAAATTAAAAAATGGCAGTGATAACCGGTAAACCAGAAATAAATAAAGCACTTTAAATTTTCTATTTAAAATCTTGTATAATAAAATTGTTGAGATCATGATGTACAATATTATTATTATTAGAAGAGAATAGTAGTTGTGGAAATTATTATAATCGAATATATTATGTAGATTCCTTGGTGTCATAGTAAATTGCAGTAGGATAGCTGTTGTACTGGTTCATTGAAATGTTTAGAAATTCCAAATAATACTTTTGATAATTAAAAGTGATTAAATAGAAAATATTCTTTGTATAGTTGACTCTCGAATACATTATTTATATTTGAATACCCTAGCAATCAAACTTATTTATTGAAATTGAAGCATGCTTCTAAACTCTTCAACCTGTGAATTATTCTAGTCCTTAGTTTGATACTGATTAATTATAATCGTTTTCTAGTTGAATAATAGAAAAACACAGATTCTTCATTATTTCATCATTATTTAGGAATAAAATTCATCGATCAGGAATTGAAATTTTATCATATACATCCCCTTCTCTCATCCTTACGTTATTTTATCCTAATTCATGGTACTCAAATATTACTAAAAATAAGTGCATGATAATATTATCATCTGCATGAACCATATAAAAACAAAATCCTAATTTCTCATCAATTATATGCAATTTAAATCTATTTTTAAAGAACCACAGAACAATAATTTCAATTTTAGAGTGAATCAAGTTATGTTTAAATCAATAATTTTCCCAAAATAATATATTTTAAATTTTACATTTAAATAAATAGTTCTCTATTATTCAACATATTTTTTAATTACTTTGATTTCGTAACTTTCTTTTCGAAATATTTAACATTCAATCATTACAATTTTTTAGATTGATGGAAATTTTCAACTGAAATAGTAACCACAAAATAGAATCTATAGGTAGTTCTCTCTATCTTGATAGCCTCTAATTTACCAATTTGTTCGTTTGAAATATTAAATTCCAATAATTAACTATTTAACTAAATTGGGAAGTTTTGTATTGTATTATTCTTACAGTTTTATAAAACGAAATTTTTGTTGAGAAGAAAAACCGTGGAAAAATTTATGTAAAACGATTTGGACATTATCTTCCCATGAATTTTTTATCATCATTTTCAATTTTTAAAAACACTTCAAGGAAACAGTTCTCATAAATTAATTTTGTTATTGTTAGTAATCATCCATCACGATCTTGAGTCCATTCATTCGGTATTCATTCATAAACTTCAAGTCTCATGTAAATATAGTAAATAGATCGTACAGCAGGCCCAGGTTTGTTTATTAATTATTGTAACTAGCTAATATGTAGTCAAGTATTGAGAAAGATCTTCTTCCTATTATTCTGTACTTTTGATAAAACCTTTGTTGAAAATTTAATGTTGTACCACTGAATGCCTAGACTCTTGTGTTGCATAGTTATTGGTGTCAAATTGGTATGCATTTTGTAACACAAACTTGAAATATTACTCAAATTCACAAATTGAATCTAACATAAGTTGATTATATTGTAGATAATTTATATGATAACACAGCAGATCCTTGAAGAAAATACATTTTTATTTGAACTCAAGTAACTTGATAAACAATTGGTGTGTCTGAGTTAGACAACTGTTGCATGAAGAAATACATTAAATATATATTTATCATCCTTTGAAATATCAGAACTTGAAAGAAAAATGAAAGTTAATGAAATATTTAGGTACCAATATATTTTGATTTCAACTTATCTTTAAAACTTGAATAATTTCGAGAACAATGACCGAATCTTTTAAAAACATATTTCTCTAGTAGCCCTGACTATAACAACAAAGATTCTAAAATTCCATTGCAAAATATGGGAAAGCTGTAAAAAAAATTAACTTCAGTCTTGTGTATTTCTTCTAAAATGTCTTTCAATATAATGCACATAGCTTGCAATCACATTTAAAATTCATCAATCAGTAATGAATTTTTCAAACTCAAATTAATCAATTAATATTTCATGTCATGAGAACAGCTCAGGTATTTCAAAACTCAATACTTTTATGGTTGCAAAGAAATTTCAATGATAAATCAGGAACTTAAACTAGTAATAAACATGCATAAACTAAATTCTACCTTGTGCATAAGTTAAATAAAACTAGGAACGTCCATGGGAACAGGAATAGTCTGTGTTTGTACTAACAATGATATCTACTTTTATTTATAACTGGTTCATTCTGTCAAGGCCCCCAAATTTGAAATTAATCACTGTACTTCATCAATAGCAAGGTTTTACAATATTTTAAAATTTTCATATTATACACTTAATATAGTCTGTCCAAGCAAGGAAGACCCTCTGGCAAGATGAGAAAATGACTCCAGCTCGGTGAATATAAGTTCAAAAATTATTGATTTGGCCTCAATCGTAGGAAACATTCTGATCAACAATTTGAGACCAAATCAATATTTTTTGAACCAATATTGACAGAGCTGAAGTCATTTTCTCATCTTGCCAGAGGGTCTTCTTTGCTTGGACAGACTATACAAGTAGACCTATTTATAACAGAAATTATTCTTCCCTATTCTGGCAAAATGAATCAGTTATGCTACAAGTAGATCCACTACAATAACAAGATAAACTAAAAAATATTATACTAAATATAAAAAGTATTGTCTTTGATAGTAATGAGATCACTTGCCCAACAATTTCTTGCGACTTTTCTTCTTCTTATCTCCACCGGCCGCATTGTCCTTTCTAGCGATGCAGTACTTGCAAAACCAGTCGTTGGATTCAGGAGGCATTTGCAGACCCACACACACCCAATGGTACCACGCGTCACAGCTGTCACAGCCAATCATAGGGCTTCCATCGTCCTGGCCCTTGCAACCCGGGCAAATCCACACCTGGTTCCCCTTGTCGTCATAGTAGTAAGGTTGAGGTTCCTCTGCAGAATCAACCTTCTTTGGTTTTGGAGTGAAATTTGTGGGAGGTTTCCTAGGTTTTTCATGAGGGGTAACAGCTGATGTTGTCGTCGACGTACTACTAGATTTCTTACTGGATTTTGGTTTGGTTACCTGTGAGGAGGTAGTCTTATCTACTTCAACATTGTCTTCGTTGGGGTTCTTCACTGGTTTGATCACAATTTTGCGATGAGATTGTTCAGTAACTTGTTGCGGTGGTTCGGCGGCTAGTTTCAGAGTAATCTTGGGTACATTTCCACTGGTGGACGGTTTTACTTCACTAACTTTCTCATCTTCTCTTTCTTTCTCGCGTTTCTCACGTCTCTTCTCCTTTTTCTCACGACTTTTATCCTTCTTCTTAACACTCTCCTTCTCCTCCTTGTTTTTCATCTTGTCTTTCTTGTGTTTTTTCTTCTTGATCTTATCCTTCTTATCAGATCCATGCTTCTCTTTCTTTATCTTTTTGTCGTCTTTCAGTTTGACCTTGAATAATGGAGGGGGTTTATCAGTAGTGTTGGTTGTTGAGGTTTTTGGCAGAAACTCGGGAGTTTCAGGAGTGGGGGGGACTTCGGTGGGGGGTGAGGCCGGTAGAGGGGAGGGGGGTAGTAGTGGTGAAAGTTGAGATTTTAGTGGTTTCGGCGATTCGTCATCTTGTGGTAGTATAGTGGGTGTGGTGGGTTTCGGTATGGGCACCATGGGTGGAGGAATTAAAGTGTTGAGTTTTTCGATGTTGGGCTTTGGAGTGAACAAGCTGGATATTTGAGGCGGTATCAATCCAGGACCCGATGGAAAGTTCTCAAAAAATGAGAAAACTGAAGGCGTGGGAATGAATTTCATGTCTTTTAATGGTTCAATTTCGGGTGTTCTTGGTTTCTCGATGATTTCTTCTTGCTCAGGTGATTTGCTATCGAATTCAGGACTAGCAGGCGGTAATTGCTTCACTGGTTTTACTTTTTTCACTTTGGTTTTATCTTTTTTGTGCTTTTTAGACTTATTTTTCTTGGTTGGGGGAATAATGACTTCTGGTGTGCGGGGCGGACCTGGGGGTGAATCGAATGCACTTTCATTAAATATATTATTGGAAGAAAGTGGTGTGCTTGGAAGAGGAGAATCATCTGGTAATTCTCGGTCCATGTAACTATCTTCTACAGACTTCGCCATTTCTAGTTTACTAGATATTTTCTCAGGAACAACCTCACTCACTGGTTCAACGTCCATTATTTCATCATTAAAATGTTCCAATCTATCTTCCTTGACTTTAGAAATTTTCTTGAAAATATTCAACTTTTGTTTATCTGGTTCAGAAGTGATTTTGACATCTGCATCTTGCCGACTTGCATCATCATTTTCTTCAGAGTTTCCACAGACATCAATCTCGTTTTCCATGGAGCTGGACTTGAACAAGGGTGCATTTTCGATAGGTTGAGTTTTGTTAGGAAATTCATTTTTCACTTTGGAATGCTTGCTTCCAGGAACCTTCTTACGTTTGATTTTGGGGATTTTCGGTAATTTTTTCATAGCACTACTGAGAGTGGGGTGATTAGGTTTGAACGATTTGAGTGCTTTAAGTTTAGAGAGCTCTTTCATACCCACCAACTTCTTAACTTTGGAGTCATCTTCATCAACCAATTCAACTGTTTCTTTTGGTTTTGTCGCATTGTCTGTCTTTTTGGGGATTTTTGTTGATTTTTTCTTTGTCTTCTTTGCCTCACCCTTAACATCGGGTGGAACAGTCGGATAAGATGTGCCCGAACTGCTGCCTACCGAATGAGTTGCTAATTTACTGGGAAGTGCAGGAGTGGTGGCTTCTGGGAGTTTTCCTTCACGAGCTGGAGAAAGAAATCCAGATGTGGTCATCATGACACTGGAGATTTCACGAAGAGGACGTCCTTCTTCCTCATTGGACAGTCTAGGTTGCTTCAATTGCGGGGAGATTGAAGAAGAAACAGGATCTCCAGGTCTTTTGAAGGGACTTGACGGCGAACCAGGCTCATTGCTGCTTGTGTCTACAGTCAGTGCGGTCGACTTTGGTCCATAATCTTCATTCTCCATTTCAGGGTGCATTGCTGGAAGATGCTCGTGAATGTGTACAGGACGTGTAACCACTTCTCGACTGCCTGGTTTCAGTAAATTCAGATGAGATTCTTTGCTGATTGGATATTTGGGTACTTCCCTGTGTAGTGGTATCTCCGACACATACTCGATATACTCCTGAAGGTCGTTGGTGTTGATTTTCATGTCTTGGAAAGCCAATCCTAGATCGTTGAAGGTGGGCTGAGTGTGGCCGAACTGCTCTGCATACCTGTGAGCGGTTTCTGCCACTTCTGTAATGTAGCCTTGTAGAACTTCGGTTAGGAGTTGTAGGGGAGTGGTTTGTATTGAGTTCCATCCGACAGTTTCACACATCTGGGCAACGACTATCCTCAAAATGCTTGCTCCGTAATCCATGTTGGCCATTGTTACTTTTTGAATCAGTAAAAGCGTTCCAAAATCATCTAATAGTTACTAAAAAATGGAGAATTACGTTAGCTTTGCTCAGCTTTACATCGATGAGTCAGTTCTACTACATTATTTATAAACAAACATTGTTCAAATTCGTACCGGGTAATTCGTGCACTTCTAATGAAGATTCTAGGCTATTTTGAATGATCAATATAGCATTTCAATTATAATTATCATAGTTTTCGGATTATAACACTAGGAACATTGATGTTTTATTTTAAAGTTGATTATTAGTGAATTCAATTGTATCACAAGATAACGTTGGAACAAAGAATGTTTGTACACTAAGAAAACACGAATTGAACATTGTTTTCTTCAATTCAATTCGCAAACTCAACTTTATTTGTCTTATAACTTCTTATTTCCACTAATAAACTCACCAAATCCGAATTATTAGTTGTTCCGGTTTATAAACCACTTATGAAAACACAATATAAACAAACAAATCGGAGATTCAAATCGCAAAATGCTTTCTTCTTTATTCAACGAGTTTAGGTTAGGAATCGATTTTCTTGTCTGTGAGCCAAGTCGACATGAGTAGGTCGACGATAGTATCGTTTGATATCGATGTTTCCGCAGCACATCTATAAAGACGGGTGACTTTACATGACGGAATCACTGACTATGGAACATTCACTGACTCATTCACATTCTCTGTGACGAAGTGTTGAGAATCATCATGTTTTATTTTTCACATACCGATTACTGTTGAAATTTGGTACTTTTTGATAAATACAGTTTCTACTTTTCACAAATTACTATGAGCCGGATTAATACAATTTTTTAATTAATTGAAATTATTAGTCTAATACGGTATATATTATTGGTAAAATATTGTTTGTAGATAACAAAATATTTATTATTCATTGAACAATTTTAAATTTTTCAGTACTTATTATCAAGACCGTTAATAAATTGAAGCTTCCTGGTAAATTTTATAACTTCAGGTTTTGGGCCCAACAAAAGCATTTTTAAACCTTTGTTTTGAAAAGTTGTTTGCTTCAAGTTGCTTTTCTCTTCAATTTTAATTTGAAGTTCTTTTTATATTTTCATTTGCTCTTGTAAATTAATTCCATAAGGATCTGCTGTAAGGCTGTAATAAATCATTTTAGAGGTATGAAATCTATTAACTTGAACTTTATTTATTCAATTTTTTTAAAATTATAGCCTACTTTCTAAATTATATACTACTTTCTCCATTTCTAGGCTATGTTTTGTTAAGAGACCTAATATCAAATCTTTTAAACTTGGTAAAATGAAAAAAAACACATTAATGTAAACCAAAATATCAAAATTCAAATCCAGAAAACCTTAATATACTTACTCACTTCCAATTCTTAAACTCAATTTACTTTTTCCACATCTGCTCAACTTGAAACTTCACTGTGTTACATAATCAATAATAGAAACGCTGCTGATTAGGGTGAACATGGTTTTACACTTGAAACTATTAACAGTTGGTGTACCCCAGGGCTCTATAAAAAGGCCCTTTTTCTAGAGCCCTAGTGTACCCTATCGATGTATTGCATGTATGTGTATTTGCATTTTGTCTCTTGTTATAATGATAATAGTACTAAGTTAATGTAAAAATATGAATAGCTGTATAAGTGTTGGAAACACACAAAGTTATGAGAATTCAGCCTCCATGTCTATATTTATGCAAGCTACATGTAGTTATACATCATAATTTGCACTATGATAAAAATTTTTGTACTATAATGTGTTTGTACATAGTACATTTTTTATTACTATGGTTCTGTTGTATATTTTTCCATGAATCATAGATGATAAATTATTGTACCGGTATATCACAAATCAATAAGATTAAGTACGGTAGCGGTATATAAAATATTTGAATGTTTTTCAAATATATAAAACAAATTTCTTTCTCACGTTTATAGAATCAACTTGAATTAAATGATATATCCAAAAATATAAATTCCATATTGGAAATGATTTTATTAAACTTTCACTTGCAAGTAGATATAGATTTTTCTAGCATAAGTCAGGGGTGATACAATAATATGAATATAATACTGGTTGTATTCCCCTTATAAAAAATTTAAATGAACTTTTTTAGTAAACTCTAAAGACTTGTAAGTTCTTATCTAAATAATGTAATATACAGAACTTTGTTGCCAACAGTGGGATATAATATGACACGATAGCATGATAATAGTGTACAATATCTTCAATAAAATAATGATATTTATGCCGGGTAAAATTCAGCAGCGTCAATATTATAATCTTGAGTCCTATTAGCATTCAAGGTCTATCAACTTGAAACTTTTTCAATAAAGCTTGAGTTAGGTAACTTTTTAATTTATATCTATACACAATTTCATGTAATTATATATCTTTAAGCGAGATGCTTGCTGCAGCCCAGCATAAGTGATCACAAGTTCTAATATGTCTTTTTATGATTCCTCCCTTACCATAGGTGTGCCACGGGAGAGAACTGGCCTTCAATAATGTTGGACTGCATAAAGAATCGGCCCTGCGCCGCCGAGGCCAAGAAAGAGAAGGACGAGTGTGGCTCCAACCTTGCCTATGCTTATTTTGTATCTTTTATATTCTTCTGTTCGTTTCTGGTGAGTGAAAGTCAGTTTTTATTCCTTATTTTTCAAATATATTTCTGCTGTATCGAGTTTCACTTGAGAGCAATTCTTCAACTGTGAATAAGAGTGAAAATACTATAGTTATTTCACACACAAAGCCCTTTTTAGACAGTGGGTTTTTGATACGCATTAGTGATACAGAGTCCAAGAATGATACAGGAAGGAAGCTCGTTATTGATGCGAGACATTTGCAACGCTATGGATCTCCACTATATTGGCTGATTCTATTATTATCAATGATCAAACATTTTGAGAGCATTTAAACTTGATTTAAGTATTTTTTAAGTTGAATAATTAATAAATGGGAATAGTAAAACTCTCAGTTTCAGAGAGCCAATGGTTAGCCCATTTTTCCAAGATTTTTAATTTTGGACTTTGTATCACTGCTGCTTATATTATTGCTCATTATAATTTATATTATATTAATCTACATTATAAATTATATTAAAACGAATTCCGCTCTACCTCACAGACATGAGACATCTGGCAGCAATTGTACTACATGAGCGCAATGCATTCTAAGGTTTAGAAGAATTATAGAACAAAATAAAACACATTGTTAATTTCAATTATACCGTTTATTTTGGTACAGGACCATGGTTTCGTGGCCACACAAGTCAGACACATTTTCAGTGCGTTTTATTTCATTATGGAACGATTCTACAACATTCGACTCAGTCAAATTTTCAAGAACTATAGAAATTATCAAATTAATTAATTTATCAATATTATTAATAACTTACACCGGTTTCGGTTGCTACGCCATTATTAATTTCTCACTCAAATAATCTCTTTGATTTGTAGTATTTTTATTAAATATGGATAATTACTACAATATCACTTTCACAACTACTCAAAAAATGTGAATAAGAGTTTTAATCAAGTCTCATCTAGGCGAAACAATAGCTTGCAATCTTTCACAATATTTTACCTGTGTAACTTATACTGTATTTCATTTTATTTTCTACTTTATTACAATGTGACTTTGTCGTTTTCAGATGTTAAACTTGTTCGTCGCCGTTATTATGGATAATTTCGATTATTTAACTAGGGACTCATCGATATTAGGAGCCCATCATTTAGATGAATTCGTTAGAATATGGGCCGAATACGATCCAAATGCTACGTAAGTATTCTAGATCTTCGTAACACTAATATTCATTTCAAGTTACAATAATTTCAAATCAGCTCTCGCTTGTACAATCGGATTATTTATCATTTGGAGAAGGCTCACTTATTCATTTTTTATTTTAAAAACTGAATTGATACAAATCTCACAAACTTTCAAATAATATTGTAGCTTTTATCCAACACAAGACAAAAATAGCATATAAGCCTTTGATCAAATTGAAAAATTGATTGCACGTAACTGTTCACCAATTTTGAAGAACATCTAAATTTAAATAATTCCACCTAGCGTATTCTTTGAATTCTATGACTTCCCATCACCTTATAATTTATTTTCAGTTTCCTTTTTGGCTACGACGTATGTTGTTGGACAAAAATAAAAATAACAGTACCCTTTTAGTATGTTTTAAGAAAATATTGAATTTTTCTAGAAAAAATCTTTTATAAAATTTTGAAGAAATGCTAAAAGAGTTCTGTGACTTTTATTTTTATTGTAATTCATTATCATTTGAACAGAATGTATCAAAGTAATGTATATAAGTTATGACAAAATTTCAATGTGTTTAATTTTCGAGCTCTAAATTTCCAGTCAAAATTTAATTTTTTCGGCCATGGTGTAGTGAATTTGTGAAGTGTTTTAGTTTTGGTTGTAATGATGTTTTGAAATCAAACAATTTTGTTTTAAATTGACTATTTTAAATGAACTATAACCCACATGGTTTTCCATGTTTTCATTCGTGAAAAATGAGGTTATAGTATTGCGAAGTGGAACAACCCTTTGGGTCTCCCCACTAATGAAAGCATACGCTAAAAAAAATTTGAACAGAATCTTCATCGAGCCTTCTAAGCCACAGATTAACAAGACATAGGATTAAAACGCTCTCACAAACATTTTATAGTTATTACAGAATAACAGGATCGTTTATATTGTAATTATGATACAGGCGGATTATAATGAAAATATTTTGGTCTTCTCCAAGAACACTATACATTTAAAGGAATTGCTGATGAATATGAAGAGATTAAATTATCTCATTATCCATGAAGAGCCAGTTATAATAAAGTATATTTCTAAAAAGTCATATATAGCGTGAATTATATCATTATTTACTTAATTCTAATGCTGAGAACTCTGTGTCAAGCACAGGGTTTGCAAACTCATGTGACACCAAATTTTATTTTGTGGTAATTTTTGTTTTTTAATAATTGCAATATTTGTTCTATATGTAATTATGTCAATAAAAAATTCTGAATTTCTAGTAATCAGTGGGTAATATTATTTGTTTGTTTGCTTGCAGGGGTAAAATTCATTATACCGAAATGTATGATATGTTAAAAAATATAGATCCCCCTTTGGGGTTCGGTAACAAGTGCCCTAACCGACTGGCTTACAAGAAGCTGATTCGCATGAACATGCCGGTGGACGACGATGGCAAAGTCAACTTCACAACGACCTTATTCGCTTTAATTAGAGAGAATCTTAGTATTAAAATGCGAACAGGTAAGTGGCAATTGAATACTATTCGAAATATTCAGATTACATAGTGGGGCATACGTCAGTCACTATACCCTATTCACAATCATTTAAAGAAACAAACTTTTAAAGCAAGTTTGTGCGTATTATGGTATAGTCTGTCCAAGCAAAGAAGACCCTCTGGCAAGATGAGAAAATGACTCCAGCTCGGTTCAAAAATATTGATTTGCTCTCAAATTGTAGATCAGAATGTTTCCTACGATTGAGACCAAATCAATAATATTTGAACAAATATTGACCGAGCTGGAGTCATTTTCTCATCTTGCCAGAGGGTCTTCTTTGCTTGGACAGACTATAGGTCTTCTTCTATGCGGAACGGTCGGCCGCAGTCGAACAGCTGTAGTGATCGTGAATAGGGTATAGTGCTCTAACATTCAGTTATTCTTCTACTAAATGATAGGCTTTGTCCATTTTATGGAATTCCCCATTGAATTTATTCTCATTATTATTAACAGGTCACAATTTCATGTTTTCTGGGAGTTTTAATAAAAATTTGCATCCCTCATAAATAGGTTTGTTTTCAAATAGCTTGTTCTCAAAAGTCTGTGTATTAATGTTGATATTGGAATGTTTATACACATCAATCATCCCAGTTTCTAGTAATATTAATGATGAATTATCAATGGGCAACTGTGGAACTCTACTCAAATTTTACTGTTACTCTTCTATAGCTTAAGCTACGTAGCTAGGTGGTTGGTGAATGACTTGGCTCATGAATGAATTCTCAGTTCTGTCAGGACAGTATGCCAGACTTCATCGTAACTGAGTGTCCCCAGCTATATTAATTCGCTCTTGAAGACAGCTTCAGACTGTACTAACAGAACTGATAACAGTCATTCGCCAATCGCTTAGCTTTGTGACGTCAGCTATTTTTGATTCTCTATAATATTACTAGAGCTTGTATTATCAGTTTATACCGAAAATATAAGATTTCCTCTTTTTCTGTAATAGATTATGATAGAAATTAGCATGAAAGATTTAAAATTGACAATTATGTCTCAAGATAGGGATTATTTCTAGCAAATAAAATGTGAGAACGCACACAAGAAACACATAAATTACATTGAAACAGCTGAACAAAAATGATTTCAATGATTTGAATGGACCGATTCTCCTACTCTAGTTATCACTTTCAATGATTATAGAGGAAGCATATTATTATGGTAGTACCTATTTATGTGGAATTGTATCTGATCAATAACAAATGTGGAAGATGTTTTTTCAATTTTTTAAATATTTTTTATGTAGCTGAAGAGATGGACCAGGCAGACGAAGAACTGAGGGAGACCGTCCGAAGTATATGGCCTCTCCAGTCCAAGAAGATGCTAGATCTTCTAATACCAAGGAATGAAGGTAAAAAACCAACATCCCAATTACAATCAATTCATAAATGTTGGAAGTTGGAAGAATTATTACATATTGATATACACCAACTGCTGGAATATTATTATTGTCTTTCGAGGTTTCCCAGTTGAAATTTAATTGGTTTAATTATCTCAAAAGGTTTCATTGCTGAAATTTGGTAAAAATCTATCCCGAATTTCCCAGCAAGTTTGCTGGCGAATATAATGAAATTCATATTGTTTCTTGTATGAATAGTTATCAACAATCATCCAGTTTTAAGCCGCGGACACATTGGATATGTGAAGAGGTCCAGCTTACATCAAAAAGTTGGGTGGTTTTGTCTGTCTCTTGTACGTGTTGCAACCTACTTGCAGCTGATGTAACGCATATCTATTATATCAATTTCAAAAACATCATTTAGGTCTAGCGAAATCAGAGCTCTAACTGACAACATCAGCCAGCTGTTGGAACGCACTACAAATAGCAGACAAGACTGCACAACTTTTTGCGTCAGCTAAACCAACTCTCATTCAATAAAACCAAGCTTGAATAACATGAACTCCATTATTTCAATGATGTCCGGTTTGCTTTGTTAAAATGTAACTTTTAAACTGAATTTTGGACATGGTAGCCTATATCTTCTCACTCAGTAGCCTATCATGTATAGTCCAAGCAAAGAACACTTCTTGGCAAGATGGGAAAATGATTCCAGCTCGGTCAATATCGGTTCAAATATTATAAATTTGGTCTCAAATTGTAGGAAACATTCTAACCTACAATTTGAGACCAAACATTCAATGTTCTATAATGATCTATGATTTGAGATCAAATTTATAATTATTTACCGAGCTGGAGTTATTTTCCCATCTTGCCAGACTGTCTTCTTTGCTTGGATAGATTATAGCCTAAGATATCTTCTCACTCAATAGCTGATCATGTATTTGTCGGCCCAAGCAAAGAAGACATTCTCGAAGATGGGAAAATAACTCCAGTTCGGTCAATATTTGTTCAAAAATTATAAATTTTGGGAAAATTTTGATCTACAATTTGAGACCAAATTTATAATTTTTGAACCAATATTGTCCGAGCTGAAATCTTTTTCCCATCTTGCTAGAATGCCTTCTCTGTTTGGACAGACTTTTCTGATTTGAGAAATTGTTTGATATTGTGCGATTCGAATGATGAGAGTGTGCGCTATGTGTTCTCAGATTTGGGGAAGAATAAGTTGACAGTTGGTAAAATTTATGGTGGCCTTCTTATATTGGAAAGCTGGAGATCGACTAGGTTTGGTCAATTAGAATCGGCTGGACAGCAGGTCAGTGCTTCAATTCAATTAAAATCATTTATTTATTTATTTTTGTACAAATTTATTCTTGTTGTGTTTCAATCAGAGTTATACGATGTGGTTTTAAATGTTGATAAATCTGCTTAGCAGAACATCACTGTTGCAAAATCATACAAACATCAATGCCATTCATATCAACCAAAATAATAAATAGAATCAATTTTAAAATACAAAACATCACTGTTTTAAAGTCATCAACATTCTTCCAAATCATAAAATCATCATTTCAGGATACACGATTTATTCATTCTCGTGATTGGTTTGGGAATTAATAATTTATTGGTGATAATGCAATATAATTATTCATTAAATCATCTGAAATAATTCTGCACAATAATTTTCCTGGAATATAAATCAGTTTACGTTTACACTTTTACAATCGGTTTGAAAATCATAATATTAATATTGCATTATGAAATTATCTTGACTTTTCCATACATTCTCAGTGACACATTTCTTACAATGATACATTTTCTTGATGATGAGTTTCCATACATTCTCAGTATATTTTTTTATGATATTGCATTGTCTCACACTATGACCATACATGGTCGATTTTTGTGTTCTGTACCGCATGCGGCCAATGCTCAAGCATAATTATGAAGCATGCTGTTCAGCATACAAGAGTCGTCCAAAAGCGGACATTATTGGGAATATTGCGAATTACTTTTATCAGAAATATTGTTTGTTCAAAGAACTAAAACATTTTCACATTCCACTCATTACCCTAACCTGATAGATCAAGTCAATTTCAATTTTTTTCTTTTTGCATTCGAAGTCTTATATTCTACTGATTTCTACTTTCCAAAAAGAAAATCATTCATCATTTTAATAGTGTATTCTAATAACACTAGTGGAAAATGATTTGCCAAGCCTCTACAAGCCCCATCCCTTTTTTATAGGTAATAATTTTCATTATTAATAAAACTTGTAGGGTGTCTATTACTATTATTATTTCAATTTAATCCAGTTGAGACTAATGATATTTCACAATAAAATATTTGTACTTCAAACTAGGCTACCTTTGGAATAAGGATCTGTTTAACTGTTTGAATTTTAATACAATACTTCGACCAAAATCACTTTTCAGTACCAATTTCTCATCTATTTTAATTATTTGGTATTAAGCTATATTTTATACAATAGATTATCTTACATTTCCTTCTAAAATTATTTCTCAATAATATAATTTCTTAATAGAGTTGGTAGAGTGAATATAGATGTTGTTGAACTCTTCCAAAAAATTGGAAATAAAGTGGAATTGACAATGTTTTAAGTTTCTTTAATCAATATATTTTTCCTCAAGGGACGGTTGTACAAACTTTCAAGTTGATATTTGATTACTCATAAGAATCAACATTTTTAATTGGAGATTAGCTTGACATATGTTTGTACAACTGGGTCCAATGCAAACAATCCACACATTCATTCATGGAATTTCCCATGTCACATCCGAATATCACATATCATTCATTTAGATTTAACAAATTTTTGGTAAAAAACTACTTCTAAACTCTGTCCAACTTCAGTCTCACATGCTTGAAATATGCTGTCGCTGCTTCTGTTGAGCTATATATATATTTTTTCCAAACAAAATGTGTCGATGTGTATTCTATGTTCATTTATCACAAAGGGTATAAATTGCGGTAGTTGTAGAACGATAATATATATTTGTTATTATTAAATTCACAAAATAAATTATATTTATGGAAGTTTTAGAATGAACTAGTCTATGTAAATTGTTAGAACATGAGATAAATTAGCTGATACATAGCAGTTAGATAGGAAAATGCAATGTTTTAACTTCCACGTGAATAGTCAATTCTTCTAGTATACACTCCATGAATTATAGTACTTGTGTCATTACTTCTTTGCTGTAATTACTTTTTTGTAAAATAAAATTTCAAAAATAAAATAATTGTTCTCACATCAAAGTTGATCACGATTAAGTAGATAACGGTCTTTTTGAATGATGATAAAGGAGTTTCTAATTGAAAATATTATTATTATCGTTACTGGGCTAATCATTGATAAATTTTCCAATTTGATTGTTGAAAAAAAACTGATTGAAACTTTCTATTCACCTTTGTCCAATTCGCGAGGTTATACTTGCGTTCAAAATATGAAAGTTTCCATATTGAACATTATGAAACTTTGCACATTCATGTTGCATGCAATTAGAATAATATATTATCTTTCCAGTACCGTATTTTATTGAGATTCAATCTATTACAAGTATTTGATAACTCACCCAATCGATTTTAGACTACAAGACGTAAGTTAAGTCATAAGTTGGATTATTTTTTCAACAGAAACTTTGCAACAATATACGGTAGGCTACCGTGTTCGTTACAGTAATACTATTTAAATACTTAATTTATACGTCCTGATTAAATAGCTTTCCTTACAGCATTCAAATGTTCACAGGGATTGCAGAAAATGTAAAAAAATAGTCAAAATTTAATATTTTTGGCCATGGTCTAGTGATTTTGTAAAGTAGTGTTTCAGTTTATAGTAGTTGATAATATTTTTGAAATGAAAAATTATGTTTCAAATTACTGTTTTAAAAGAACTATAACCTACATACTGTGGAAAATGCCCCCATCTATGGAAAATGATTTTATGGCGAAGTGGAACAACCCTTGGGTCTCCCCACTATTGAAAGCCATACGCTTAATAATAAAATAGATTTATCATACTTCTTCATTATCTCTATGTAGTAGAATTATCGGGATTGATTTATAATAATTATAAATTATAAACAATTATTGTAGGTAGACTAAACATTACAACAATTTCAAGTAATGACACAAGTGAAGTACAACTGTCACGTGATCTGCATTTATACCCGACACCACATTTTATTAATTTATTTCACATTTTGACAATTTTTGTAAACTCACACCTCTGCCTCATGTCAAACGTCTATATCTATATATTCTGTTTTTCAATAGAATACATATTGCTATTCCATGTTGAGTCTTACCTGAATGTTAGCACATACTCTGCATGCGTTGTGTTACCATATACATATATAGATTAACGACATACATTGATATTTATGTGTAACATAGTAAATGGTTTGTATACATATCGAAATCCGATTTTGTCTATGTTCCTCTGTTGTCTCACCCTTGTTGGAGAAGATTTTTTAGGGATTTGTATGGAGAATGGCTTTTTATTAACGTTTATACAGGTAGAGTTTTTATATGATGGCGGCTGAAGAGAGCCTTAATTGAATAAGATTAATGGGTAAACCATTATTTCAGCCGCCATACTTTTAAAAATCTACTATGAAATTGTTTGAAAACAAGCATTTGCCATACACATCCCTAAAAACTTCTACTATACAAACTGATGAATTTTGTTTCAATTCTCTGACAATTCTATACCTGCAATAATTATAATCAATTTTCTTTCATTCAAAATTTTATCTAGTATTTGTATTGAATCATTCAATGTATTGAAAAAGTCATGTTCACCTCTGATACAGAGGTAGAAAAACTCAAATCCATTAGAAACATCTCTGATATGTATTTTTTACTATTGTATTATTTCCACTCAAGAAATCAAGAGACAGCTCAATGATGCAAAGAATTTCTATTCTATTCAATCTAGATTTAATAATTAAAAACTGATGTTGATTAGATAAATTCACAGAAATATTTGGGGTTTCTATTACATTTGATGTATCAAGTTCATTATCGACCTGATCTTTTGATAAAACAACGACTTCTCAATAATTTGACAGTAAGATGAAAAAATCCATAAATCTGAATTTTCAGCAGACTACTTGTGAATTTAGGCGGTTTTTGAATATTTGAAGAGTAAGAACCACAATATTCAAAAAATAATAACGTCCATAATTATTTACATTTTATTTTTTACTATAATTATTAATCTATTCTAATTCCACGATTATCCTGGGTTTAACTCACTTTTGTGAATTGTTTACAGAAAAGTGGATTGGAAGACAAGTTTTTCAATTTTCATGTTCTAGTATTGTTTGTTTTCAACATATCAGCTACTTTTCACTACTGAAAATCTGTTCAGTACATTAGTATCAATCTTGCTGTAATTTACTGCTATCTTTGCAGATTTTTCTCATTATATTGAACTTTCGCTTTTATTACTAAATTCGATATCGATCAATTTAAATAGATTCGTTTAAAACTTTTATTCCCCATTCCAAATGCATTGACAAATTTTGGATTGGTTTCAAACTGTATCTATCTAACAATATATTATTCTTTGCGAAATCTATTTATTTCAATTGGCGCTTCTCTATTTGAGACATACACAATTCACTTAAATCTATGACTTAGTGCTGAGAAATATATTTTATATCAATATTTCCATCTTTAGTAAAAAATGCTATTAAAGTATTCAATACTATTCCAGATTATTATTTACTAGAGTCCTGTATTTTATTTATAACTTTTCTATATCGTTTAAAAACGCTTAATATCGCTTAACATCAATTAAAGCATAACATTGTTTAACAATAGTAAACGTTGAACGTTCAACATTTCAATATCCCATCTACATGTGAATTTTAATGTCAAAATAATATATTGAACTTCCATAAATAGATACAGTTGCGTTGCAATGGAATAGAAATCGGCAGTAACTTGAGCTACTTGATAAACTATCAATTAATTAGCTAAAGATGTGACTAAATTGGTTTAACTGGTTATTTAAACTGGCCAAGGATCGAAAATAAGTTTATTATTGGAATTTCGCTTTTGTTATTGTAATTGAACAAAATTATCATTTTTTGTCCACCTGTCTAATGTCAACTAGGCGTCTCAAGGTGTGTAGTTGCTTAGCTTAGAAAGAACTGTATTACATAACAAATTTCGTGAATAATGTATTTCAATTTTATTTAAATTGATTTTATACTAGTAAATAGTCCCTATTAGATTCATTTAACTATAAGATCCAAGAATTTACCAAAACGATTAACATGTCAAAAAGTGGAATCATCCATTAATAGGTAATATTTTCTAATGTATCAAGAATTGTTGTAAGAATAATTTGATTACAATAATGGATTAATAAGTAATAAAAATAATTCTTCAATTGAATATGCCTACAATACTCTTCATTGAATTTTGTTGTTTGTGGCAAAATTCATGTTAAAATTGAATGAATATTATAGTAAGTGGTAAATACAGTGTATATCAAATTCAAACAGTTTTTCATCTTTTATCAGATTCTCAATGAATTCGGATTGCAAACTTGAAGTTTGAAAAACATCCGTTTTGGGAAATTCAAAATTTCAAAATTTGATGAAATTAGTTAATAATTACTGTATTCTTATTACAAGAAATTTATTAAGTTTTTGATTCTTTAATTCTATCCGAAGTTTAAAAATTGATGTTAACTTTATAATTCGATTATTATTATTTTTGCAACGATAAAATGATCATCGGATTCTTATTACATGTTATCCTATGAGATTGCATCTTAGCTTGGAAATGCGAGAAATCATATCATCCCTTATCCCTCCAATATTTTTGCTTCCAAAAATTTGTTATGTAATGCAGTTCTTATTAGGTTATTGTGACCTCTGTGTATGTGATATCCCATCACAACATAATCTTCCATCACCATTTTTTTTATGTGTCTGTATGTAACAATATATCTATTCGTTTATTTATTTTTTGTTTGCGTTATTACTGATTTCAAAGCGCTGAAAACTTACATCTTAATCATTAATTATTTCATCATGCTCATTTTAGGGTCCAATTGATCGAATTTCAATTATTATTAATTTAGTTACTAATGCGAATAAATTTATTGACGATACTATCAAGTTTGATTACCTTCCAATGCCTATTTAAATTATTGTAGTTCATCGCAATAGACCTAATCGAAGGTAAACTTAGCAATTTTTCGATTTTTACAAGTATTTTTGAAAATATAATTTCTCATTCTTTGAAGTATCAAAATTATAAATAAATGTTCATACTAGCGTTGAAATATTTTTCAGCTTAGTTTCTATAATACAGCTCATTTACAGTGCTTTATCTTATAGTACTATCCTATAATTTGAATTTCCATTTCGAAATTTAAAATTGAATTATTGTAAGCTCTTGCTTTTTAACCAACTATGATCACTCATCGAGTCAAATAGTATGGGCTGACTAAACATACATAAAATACCTTCTTTTCGAAATACTGTCATATTAAAAAGGATAACATAGAATGCTTGATAATTCTATGTTATTTGGAGTTACAGAAGAATAAATTTTGATGTTATTTAAGAAATAATAATTTTCGATCATAAATTAACACCTCAAGCTCTCCAAAATAATTGTTAATAGTGCATCTTATTTCACCTCTAAGCTACAGTTTCTTGATTATGCAAGTTATTTCAAATTCAACCACCCTTCATCTAATTAACCAAGAGATTTTAAAAGATTAAAGTATTGTACCGAATGATTAAATTGATCAGAGTCGGCCAAGTTTGCAACTTTGCTCCACAAAATCCCCTTTTTTGATTGACGTTTTTGTCGTGCCAGTCTTCAATGTCCGCATAAACCTTGATAATGCTCGAATTTCAATCCAATATTCCAATATTGAATATTTACATTGCACTACAACTAACTCAAAGCAGAAATATGTTTTTAACATTATGAATAAAACTATAATTCATAATTCTCCTTCTGCACCCCAATACAGTTTTCTTTTTTTTTATTATTTAAGACGAAAACCTAAATTAATGAAACAATGTATCATTTCGTTTCCAAATAGTTGCTCTAACTCAGTTTTCATTTAAATCCTGCTAAATTCGTGTAGATTTTCAACATGAATAAATCGATAATCTTCTCAGTTCGTTTCAAACAAACGTTTGATTGCTCAATTGTTTCTAAACAACCGCTAGAATCATGTAGATTTTGAAATCATTTATTAGACTGAGGGTTGTGATGGGAGAGAGAGAGCAAGATTGAGATAGTGAGTGAACGAGAGAGAGTGAGAGTGAGTGAGAGTGATGGATGCATGGGACAATAATAAAATGTGTTTGATTTCAGGGATTTGGTGATCATAGTCCTTCCAATGCTAATGAGGCGGTAGTATTCTTTTCTAGATTTCATTCTTTCTCGTACAAAGTACTATATCTCTTGTAGACGAACATTCTCTAATTAAAATGCTTTTTTAGTATGAGAAAGAATTTTTTTCTAATCGATTTAACGAACACAATATCAGTGTGAATATTTCAGTAAGCAAGTTGGTGGCATTTAACGAATAATTTTTAGACACCATTCATTTGCGCAAAATAATCACTCTTCAGTAACTAAACCTGGAACTAGCTCACGCTTCTAATAAAATGACAAATTGTATGAAATATGGAATCAAATTTCACCGGCATAAAATGACATGTTTTTGTAGTAGTAGATGTAATATTGAAAGAAAATACAACTTTACTGTGTTCCATGAGTGAATTCAGTCAGTACCTTGCCCCCATTGCACTACTCCATGATTTTTGGACTTTTGATTTTTGCTTTTCTTATTTTTGCCATCCTCATAAATTCCATTACATTGAAAGGAACTTGACAAACATATAATGTGTGTTTGCTTACATCATGTGTTGGCTAAGTTCCATTTAATCTAGTAGAATCTATAATGGCGGTGGAGGTAGGAGTTACAATATTTTATACTGGCGGGTCGTGCCCACGAAACAGGTGGAGTGGTCGTACCTTTTACTGTACAGCAGCACTTCACCTGTTGCGTGGACACGTGCCGCCAGTGAATATTGAATATTATTATTTGTACCCTGCGTAGGTTGAGATTGATTCCTCTTTGTATTCTGATATTTTACTCCAAAATGTCTTACCGTCCTTATAAATACCATTAGACTGAATGGAACATGACAAACACATTATGTGTATTTACTTATATCATGTGTTTTGCCAAGCTTCATTCGCTATATTATAGTTTAATTCGTAAGATTGAATTACTGTAACCACTCATTGAATAGACTATGAAAATTTTAAAAAAAACATAAATTTATTATTATATCGAGAAACCGGTTTCAGTTTTCACATAACTACAATAATTATTGTTCCTCTTGAATTCTTTTATTAGTACCCAAGGTTTATAGAATATTATATTCTATACACATTTATTTATACCACTTTTATATTATACCCACTATTAAACCTTTATGTCCATACTTTTTCGATTTTATTGTTCGATACAGATGCAATAAATCAATTCAAAGTAATAAAAAATTCGTAAAACCCAACTCTTCTATGATCTTTCATTTTTAAGTTGCGCGACTTTTCGTTAAACCTGCAGCATACAAAAATCGACCAATTTTGGACATAAAAAATTATGGTTCACAATAAATTGATAATAGTCCATTAACTATAATAATTTAATAGAATAAACTATAATAATTAATAGATTTAATAGATTTGTGGTATAGACTGTCAAGCAAAGAAGACATTCTGGCAAGATGGGAAAATGACTTCAGCTCGGCCAATATTGATTTAAATTCACAAATTTGGTCTCAAATTGTAGGTTAGAATGTTTCCTACAATTTGATACCAAATTTATAATTTTTTCACCAATTTTGACCGAGCTGAAGCCATTTTCCCATCTTGCCAGAATGTCTTCTTTGCTTGGACATGCTATAGCCAAAAACATCTGCCCTCCCTTTTCGATGTGGATAACTATCACACTATAACAATACTGTTACATAATGTCATTTTATGTAGGTAATATTCATTTTTATTTCTTACAATTGTGTCAATATCTCTTGTTTGCGGGTTGAAGTAGGCCTATTTTGAATCACCCCTCACCATTCAAAATAAATATTGACACCTGAAATAATTTTGCACTAGAAGCACCACTCTATAGCCACTGAGTTTCAATTTAGCTGGATAATGTAAAGTAATCAAATCATTAATCATGTAAATACCTAAACCATGTATAGCATAAATTATTTTATTTGAATTTACATAAATTATTGTCCTTAATTGTTTTTATAATATTTTTGTTCCTGATAATTTAGATTTTTAAAGTAATTATTCAAGTCTTTTCGTGATTGTATGTATAACACAGACCTCAAGATAACTGGCGGTTGGCAAATGATTGCTATCAATGTCAGCTCTGTCAGGAAAGTCTGGAAGCGGTCTAAGGAAATTGAACTATTCATCTAAGGTGGGTATTACACGATAATTGTGTATAATCATGTACACAGGGTATAATCGTGTAATACCGGCCTTATGTTGCTCTCGACTTAATTTGTTCTAGCAGACCTCTCGCCGACTGTCCTGACAGAGCTGGTTAATAACATTCATATTATAACCGACAGATTTGTTGGAATCTGCTATACCTGTGATATTTCCCTACTTTTCTAAAACTCTTCATGCTCTATGTATTTGAAAAAGAAAAATGCGTTTTGTTCAGTTTAATATTGTTTCGAGTGAAAAATGAAGATAGTTTTGAACTTCAAATAATGAAATTTTTAATTTTAATGCTAATTAAAATTTTTCCACTTGATGGATAATAAATTATTATTTGTATGCTATTTAAATGCTTACCAGAATTATGATGTTTGTCCAACTTATTGTGAACAGTTGTGCATTCAATATCACTCATGAAAAATAAATTGCTCAACAAATTAAATCAGAGCTAGAATATTTAAAATCTAATAGATAAATATATTTTCTAATTTAATTTCTAGTAATTGAGGTGCCACCTTAAGTCAACTAAATTCCTTAAACAATTAATTGATTACGAAAATAACGTATAATAAATGGTTAATTTCGACTCGTTTGAATCATACTTATTCGGGATAAAACAATGATTTTCCAATCCAATATTGACCTTTATTCAGTAATAAATCTAAATTATAAATATGTATATTCATACTGATATTGATCGATTAACGCTGAATTTCGCCTTATAACTGAATGCCTCATAAGCTAATTGCATTGCTCTTTAGTTATTACTCAATTTCTCTATATTTCTACTGTACTGAACGTGTTCAAATTCATATTTCCCCCTATTATCTACTCTTAGAACAAATTTTTATCGATAATAATCGAATATGTAACTTATCTTTATTTCTCATCAGATATATCAATTAACAGTTGCTGATTTGCATCATATATCTATACTTTGTTTAATCTGCTAGAAACTTTTAGACACAAATCTACTTTTGAGTATTATTTCGGATTTCTAATAGATCACCAACAAACTAGACAAAATACATTTATTCGAAATATTTAAACTGCATGACGCTTAAAAATGCACTACTAAGCTTTACCAAAGGAGTGTATTACAGATTTGAAATTATTAAATTTTTTCAATTGTTGAAATTTTATGGCCTCACATAAGCCATCAACCATCTCCGTTTGAATAAAGTTTCAAAAAAGTACTAAACGTAGCTCAAACTTGGTTTAAAGTGTAGATCTATAAACTTGGTTCATACACTGGAACGTATTTTTAAACCAAGTTAAGCTCAGCTTTGTGAAACGGAGACGGTACATACAGGCTCAAGTCTATTGGAATCTATATGTCTGGTACAAATCACAATCTAGTTGAAAAACTCTCATATTTTCTTCATAACATAACATCCTCATTATCCACTAACCATTTTTTAAATAATTATAATTCATTACTAGATTGATAGAACAATCACCACCAGATAATGTAGTTACATAATATTTTCATATACCGATATACCGCTCTCTTATAGTCCATACAGCTCATTATCTTTTTAATAACTATCCTGAAGAATTGAATTACCTATTCCTTTTGATAACTTCCTGTAGAAATGAATTAGGGCCTGAAAAATAAGTTAGGGCCTGTTTCTGAATTTTAATTTAGAAACCGTATAAAAGAGGCAAAACAAAATACCGTACAATATCGTCAAACAAATACCTACACAATATATTCTTTGTATTTTGTTGTGATTTTTTACAAAACTATGTTTAATCAAATAGAATTTCTGAAACAAATTTCTCTCACTTGGATACGAGTTTCAGGAAAAAGGTTTGAATATCAACTTTCAAATTTCAACTTTCAACAGGCGCTCAGTTAGCATTGAAACTGTGAAAAGCCAGAGAAAAGTTTTTCTAAAATTTACACCCAAATTCTCGAAACACCTCTTTACAGATTCTATCTTAATCAGAATTTTTTAATTACATCGGCATGAATAAGAAGCTACATCCAATAAACCCATAATACATTATGCCATTGACTCTATCGCTGCAATAGAAAATTTCAAATATGAAACTACACACAATAAACACATTGTGTCATCAACTCTATCGGTGCAATAGAAAATATAAATTTTTATATCAAAATCTTGTGAGGATCACATTTAATTCACATTTTCCATTCATTTATAAATACTGTAACATAAACAATGCCAAGTACATAATTTGTTATATTTTATTTTTCATCGATTTTATAATTTGGGGAAAACTCCTTACATAGAAACATTTATTTATTCTCTGTTTCAAATCACTTTTTAGAAGTTTATCAATGAGATTTTTTCATCTTCATACAGTCTTTTACCTTACTATACACAATTCCTCGCACTGTGTAAACCTCCTATAGAAAATACAATTAGCCCAGGCAAATTAGACTAAAAAAGGCCTAGCACTTAAAAAATTATTGATGGCTGGAAATGATCTTAAACCACTGTGGACATCTCAAATAAGTTTAATATGAGTTTGCGACGCTTTCTGAGTGGCGCGTAATACAGGGTGTCCCTGTAATTTGTTCATTTTCTAGTTTTTTGCCACTCACGTCAAAACCAAGCGTCGGACAGAAAAATTTGTAATTGGAATGTTTTAGTGAATAAAGTTCTTGAGCGATTGATATCAAATCCAACCCCCTGTGATAAGCGACAACCGAGTTATGAATTTTTTAAAATGATGTATTTTTTGAGAGAAATTGAAATTTGACAATTTTCAATTTTTGATTGTTTATATCTTCTGTGCGTTTTATTAGAAATGTGAAATTCAAAATCCCTCTGGGGATAATTTTATCCTGTACAATTCAAGACCAAGTAGAACTTTCTATCTTGTATATTTTTTGTGCTAGAGCTCTCAACATATTTCCTTGTACAACAAAAAATACAATATTTTCAACAATAATGACCAAAATAAATCTCTATATCCTTGTATTGGAGTTTTCTACCAAAATATTTTCTATTAGATCATATTTCAATATAATACCCACCATACCGTCCTCAATTCAGGCTATTTCCAGTTAGAAGGACTCTTTAAGGATAATAAATTAAGGACACCTGTAACATTCGTAAAATTCAATGGATCCCCAGAGGGATTTTGAATTTCACATTTCTAATAAAACGCACAGAAGATATAAACAATCAAAAATTGAAAATTGTCAAATTTCAATTTCTCTAAAAAAATACATCATTTTAAAAAATTCATAACTCGGTTGTCGCTTATCACAGAGGGTTGGATTTGATATCAATCGCTCAAGAATTTTATTCAATAAAACATTCTAATTACAAATTTTTCTGTCCGACGCTTGGTTTTGGCGTGAGTGGCAAAAAACTAGAAAATGAACAAATTTTCCATGGTTTTCTGGACACCCTGTATTACGCGCCACTCAGAAAGCGTCGTAAACTCATATTTAACTTATTTGGGATGTCCACAGTGGTTTAAGATCATTTCCAGTCATCGATCATTTTTAGGTGCTAGAAGTCTAATTTGCCCGGGCTGAATAGCGTTGCATTGAACCAATTTGGGCTCTGAAATGTCATCACAATCGTTATTATTGTTGTTGGTTACACATTATAGTATACCGTCATACACATAAAACAATGAGCATAATACACTCCATACGTGTTTTACCTATTCATTGTCTAGTGTAAATATTAGCGTAAAACTTGACGCATGTTCATTTTCATAAAATCCTTGCATGTTTTGCATCAAGTGTACCTATTTGCATGCTTGTAAATATCCAACAATCTCCAACCTTGTGTTAACCATTCATTTATAGCCTAGATGAAAAAGTTTAATATTGTATTTGTTTACTAATAGTTCAAGCTAAAGAGGAATTATTTTATAGGCCAACTTCCCTTGTATATTTTTACCGCTAAACAATAATGCTGTTTTGATGTTGTTATTGATTTTTCTTGTGAACAACCAATGTTGTATGTATGATAAATGTGTGTACTTAGATTTAGATTGGTATTGTGAAAAACATATTGATACTGTTTTGCTGTTTTGTAAAATCGAGCTGAAACTTGCTTATTATACGACTTGAATGCTTGTCAGTATATCTATATCTATTGAATGGATTTGTATTTCGTGTACCTAATAATGATGTTATTAAATAGTGTAAAATGTTGAACTCTATTATTTTTATGCGATAATTTGTGTTGTGTTGGAAAATTGAAAAACAGTTTGTTGAATCTGCATTAACTTGAAAAAATTAAGGAATTCAATTGAAAAAAAAACTGTTAAACTCTGTTGTTGAAGCCTCTCTCTTGTAGTAAGAAAATTCATGAAGCTTCATTAGTTTCAAGATATTTCTGAAAAATTATCGAAATTCTGTAAGAAGGAATTCCTTGTAGTTTTAGCCTTATGTAGAAATGGAATCATGTTGGAAAATCAAATTTGAATTAAAAATTGAAGTTAACACATCTCAATTACATCCTGTCAACCTTGAAGCATGGTCAAATATTCAGCTTCAGTTTAAAGTATTGTAAACGTTAACTAAGAATCCCATGATATTAAGAATTGAAAATCAATAATATGAAATTGAATTAAAGGAAGTAGCAATGCCGATTGGTTTGAGATATAGCTTTATTAGACAATAATTCACGAAGAATAAAATCCCTCAATGGAATCACAGGCCATATTCAGTTGAGGATTTTATTCAGGGGGCCCTGTTTCTTTTTGACTTACGAGTCTTATAATAAAGGCTGTCATATCCTATACTTGGTGTACTGTGCCCTTTTCCTGTTTCAAAGGTCTTACAAATCCTCAAGACTGAATAAATTCCTCAACTTCTCTTGAATAATAAGTCTAATTGTACACTGGGCGCGCTGCCTGTTTTGCTTCAGCTTCCCTATATGCCTATACCGTCTATATATTTTTTAAATTATGCACAATTGTTTTTTATATAACTTACTTGCCATCCGGTATTACAAGTCCATTGATTCATATGAGTTCAATGATTACTTTTGAAATGCAGAGAGCAAATAAACAAAATTTAATATTAAATTATTTTACAATTCATTTAATAAACAAAATCAAATATCAATTTATTTTACAAATTATTCAACATTTTATTATAATTTATCTATTAATAACTGGATAAACAAAATTAATTTGCTAAATGAATGAACAGAGAGAGGCGATTGGTTAGGAAGTGAGGTTAGGTTAGGAGTTGCACTCTAGCAGGCCGTTTGTGTGTCCCACCCCACAGCGCTCTTCGTTTTTTAACTGCCTTCTGGACGTGGCTGCCGGCACATGGGCGGCCGGTGGAGGAGCGGGAGGGGGAGCTGGCAGCAATGGCGGCCGAGAGCCGGACGACGAGGCCAGCTGTCTGCTGTCCAGGCGCAACACCGCCAGAAACAGGCAAGTCCGTGTTTCACACCTGTAGAACAGTGTTGGTCGTGCGTTTTGTTTTGTCACCTCTCAAGACATCTTTCATCGTTCTGTTTCAGTTCAGTTTAAATTGTTTTTAATAGAATAGTCATGTGTTTTTTGTTCATGTTTCACACCCATAGAACAGTTTTGGTCATGCGTTTTCATTTGACACTCCTTCCTACACTGGTCACCTGTGATCTATTTCTATTTAGTTTACATTATTTTAGAAAAATATTCATATTTGTATTGTTCCTTTCTTAATTCATCCAGACAATATAGTGCTGTGATTCTAGTTTTCATTACATTTTCTAGTTACATATTATTTTTTTCAGCTCATTTCACTCAAGTTTAGTTTTTTATTGGTTTTCATCACTCCTCTCATTATATAATTTGATCACATGCATTGTGTAATGATTAATTTTTTATGTTTTGGTCCATTCTAGTTATATTTTCATCAGTTTTTAGTTTTGTATCATAAAATATAATAATTTAACCATCAATTGGGCTAGTGAATAGTGTATGTATAATATTGGTATTTTATTCTTTATTTCTTGTGTTTCTATTACTGATCTTTTAACAATTTATGTATAATTTTCTACTGCTGTTACTCTCCAGTTTATGTGGTTTATAAATATTAAATTATTTTCAATTTTATTATGATTTATATACATCTTTATACAATTTTTTATACAATCAAACTGTTTATATTAGAGTTTTATTATTTTACCCTCTATGGTCAACATTGTTATCATAATAAGACCTATAATTCATGTTAAAACTATTATTAGTTGACTACATTAGTATTTCTCAGGAGAAGTAGCTTTAAGTATACCTTTTTTGAATAAGTTATTGAATATACTTGAGTGATTTAGTGAAGCTCAAGTGCTAAATAATGAATTATGTGAAACTAAATAATGTATTATGACATGCTATAAAATTCTATAGGTACTATAATATTCAACCAAGAACTATCGTTAAAACTATCCTGCATTGAAGATAACATGCATTTTGCTCTTGCTTGTGAAGTACCTTTTAAAAGCTAATTAATTCCTCTCCAACTAACAATATTATACAGTACTAACGAGTATTCTGCTATTCTAACATGCATGGAAGAATGCATGGTTGAATAATATGAGTCTACATATTTGGAGATTGAATTTTATTCTTGTCTCCTTTGAGTTTTGTGTCAATTTTTAATAAAATTTATTATCAATTACCGTACCGTACCAACTTTATTAATTCTGAGATGGAATGAGTATTAGATATTGCAGTACACCAACTGCTGGGTATAATTATAATAATAATTAATTTTAATCATCATTTATTGCTGTATAAATAGACAAAGGACTCCTGCGCAACTGCAAATATCGACCAATGTTACTAGATAGCAGGCGAGTTCCGTTGAATGAAACTGTTCAAAAACAAACTGTTCATGAAACTGTGTCCGGTTGAACAGGTCCATTCAACGGATCTCGCCTGCTATTATCTAGTAACTATAATACATTAGTCGATATATAGTTCATTAGTCGATATTTGCAGTTGTGCAGAAGTCTTTTTTCTATTTATGTAGCAATAAATGGAGATTCGAATTAATTATTATTACCTATATTTATTCAAACTTCGGCGTTCTTTATAATGCATGTAGAAATAGTTGATCTATAAAATACTATTCAGAGTAAAACTAGACTAGAAGATTCTAGTCTGATCAACTCAGTTCTATGTTGATCAACTCATACATACTTCCAGTTTGATGGAAAAGTTATGATGAAAAAATAAATTTGAAAAATATAACAGTTAAACACATACATAACGTTATAAAACGTATAAATACTACATAAAAGCTATGTGATTATAATTTATTCCAGTATTTTTTATTCAATGAACTACAATATTTTTTTCTGTTTCTTTTGTTTCAGAGGGAAAAAGGTGAAGGATTTGGCAGTTGGTGACGTTAAACATGTTTAACATGATAATATTGTGTTGTCTAAGAGTGTATCTATTATTAGTATTAGGTGAAGTCAATAGCAGTATTAATAACAGTGTATCGCTCTCATGGTAAAAAAGTAATCAATAGAAAAGACAGATTATTATAATGCAATTGGTGGTATGGTTCACACACGCTGAGAAGACACGCCATCGCAAAACATTGTTACGGCGTGTCTTCTCTGCTTGCGCGAACTTTACAAAACTATAGAGTAGGACTCAACTGCTGGATAGACCCTTTCTTCATATTGCATGTAGAAAAAGTTGAATAATAGAATACTTTTCAGAGTAAACCTAGACTAGAAGGTAGGTGATCAACTCATTCATAGGTACTTCTTGTTTGATGGGAAAGTTATGATTATATTTTACTGACAAATCGCCCTTCCACTGACTCATGCACAAGTCTAAAAGTTCGTGTGAGCATCACCTTTGGAAAAAATTTTTTGTGAAAGAGGACTAGTAATTGAAGTTTGAATTTGATAATGAAAAAAAATGTCTAAAAGTTCGTGTGAGCATCACATTTGAATTTTTTTTTGTGAAAGAGGACTAGTAATTGAAGTTTGAATTTGATAATAAAAATTTAACATCAAACTCACTTGAAAAGGGCTGCTTTCTAGGAGTAGAGATACATTTGAACTTTAATACAATGATAGTTCGTTTTTAAAATTGAATTTATTTTCCCAAAAATTCCTCACTGCAGTTGGAATAGTAATAATAAAATGAAAATACCTGGAACTTCTATAACTTCTTCCTAACTAAGACTATCTACTATTTATTTTAAGAATTGGTTTGTAAGAAACCCTCGAAACCAACTATAAATAAATTTATAAATCCTTGTTGAGAAGCTTTAATTTTAAAATTTCAATCTTCAAGAATCCCTTCATTGAAGCAGCAACAAAAAAAACGATGTAATGTTTAATCAGTATAATAGGTTTGAGGCGACTCCAAACTCTTGAACAGTTGAGTCGTGACATCCTGTTATTTTTCAAATCAATGCTATAGTAGTACATTAGAGAAGAATAGCTGATTTAATTCAACAAATACCATGACTTAACACATATTTATCGTAAATACACCTTCTAATTTCCCCCCCCCCCCCCCAGTTAATAATATAATATTTATTTTAATCTATGAGTCTCCGTAGCTTATTCCTTGATGAATACCATTTTAATTTTATCATTTATTTCAAAAGAAGTACCTGAAGGTAGGGTTTTCAAGCGGCAGCTCGAGCTGCCCGGCTCTAGCTGCGCTGCTCTAGCCATCACAACTCTATTCACATAATTATATTATAAATGTTCACTATTTTATTATGGCTACTAATGTATAATAAATCAAGACTAATTCAATTCGAAATAACTTGAGAAGGGTGAATTTCACTATTGATTTATTATACATTACTAGCCCTATAATAACATAGTGAACATTAATAAATAGTCTGTCCAAGCAAAGAAGAAATTATGACAAGATGAGAAAATGTCTCTAGCTCAATCAATATTGCTTAAAAATTATAATTTTGGTCTCAAATTGTAGATTAGAATGTTTTCTACAATTTGAGACCGTATTTATAATTTGTGAAGCAATATTGACCGAGCTGGAGTCATTTTCCCATCTTGCCAGAATGTCTTTCTTTCTTGGACAGACTATAATATAGTTATGTGAATAGTGATGTCTAGAGCAGCGCAGTCTAGAACAGCAGAGCAACTGTCGCTTGGGAATCTTACCGTACCTTAAGGATGTAAGTTGATCACCATATCTAAGCCTTTTATCGTGGTGTTGAAAGTATCAGTGTTAACGCAGATGTAGGCGTTCTAGATTAGGTGAAATCTTAATTAAATATATCCTTATTATTATAGTTGAAAAATCAAAAGTCCTGCTTTTAAAAAGGAGTTGAAATTCGCTGCTTGAAACGTATTCATCCAAATCTTTCATTCTATATCATAATCGTTTTCTCAGTTGGGATTATATTGCTGAAAAACATTGATGCTTGCTAACAAATTTGAAATTCATTTGCGGCCATTAAAGATAAAATTCATCAACTATTAGTATCTATTTCTAATGAAAGTTTAAATCTTACTCCGTTCTTGGAAAAGTGTAACCAAAATAATTTCAAAGCATCCATTCTCAAACTAACATTAATAAACTATTTTATTTATTGTATCATTCCTAATCTTATCGTTAAATTTCATTCTACCCATTTCATTCCAAACTTTACACCTTATCAGATTTTGAAAAAGTTATTCTATTCTTATAATCTGTCAATTATTTTTTGTGAACATTTGTCAACAGTTGAGTTTCTCTTGCGATCTTCAAATTGAAATGAAATTTCAAACGTCCATTATCAATTTCCATCGTCAATGTTTTGCATATTTCTCATTAACAAATGTGATATTATTGTAGGTTATTTTTATTTTGGAATACGTTTTGAATACTTGAATAATTTCTTTTCTGGCCTATCGCTTAACATCTTCTATCCAGCTCAACCCTTAAGCTGCTAATTTGAAGGCTTATTGCAAATTTATCAAGAAGTAGAATCTAACTAGTTAGATGGAATTACTTTCCTAATATAATATTATTCAAATGTTGATAGCGATTCTCGCATTGAGCAGCTTGAGAAGTAAGTTCTGAAAAATAATTCTTCTCTTTAATATTTTTTCTATTTCGAAATCAATAACAATTTTTGTAGAAGTTTATTTTTTTGAACTCAAAAATTGAATCTGATTGGATGATGACTAATGTCATTTCAGTCATGTTTCTCCCACAATGAATTTCTCTATGATCCCTAAAATTTGTTTAGTTTATAGAAATTATTAGATTTCACTCTAGAGTAGGAGATGAGATTCCCAATTAATAATTTTTCAATTTCTGATATTAGATTAGGTGAGAATTAGATTATATTGTAGATGATCTGTCTGAAATGATTCAATGTTAGAGCAGTTAGAATGAGAGAGGTACTCAAATATAGAATAGTGTAGAGTTAGTGAGATATTCATGAGCTATCACAAATTCATTAAAGATTAGTGTCACTTAATTATAACAATATTTTGGAAAATTACTTTACAATGAGGCTTTTTTGGAAAATATTTTATATTTTGGAAAATTACTTTACAATGAGGCTTACTGATGTTTTTGCAAGCTTAATTCTCTCCAATTTCATTGAAATATGTGTGTGGAAATTGAATTCCACACTCTCTCAGATTTCTGATACCGCAGCTATTCTGTTTCAATTTTGAATTTCAAACACTAAAATTCATTATTATTTTGTAATAGTTATGAATAGCTCACATTCTCTTGCAAAAATGTGTGTTGATAATGTTATTGATGTGATAATCTAACTTTTATATCTAGGAATCATACCGAAATAATAGTTCGTTATTGTGTTGTTCATGGGTATTTTGACATGTGAAAATTAACAATGGTATTTCGAATCATAATCAAGCACTATACTTGGAAACATTTTGTTTTAAATACACCTGACGAAAACTTAAATTGTTTCAGTACCTAAAGATTGTTATTTATATTCTCCCATTTTTGATAGCTCATGTTGTCAATCAGAGTGACTTTGCTCATCTAGCTATGCCTAGATAATGTTTTTGAAATAAAAAGACACAATAAATACTTTACATCAGCTATTGTTAGGTTACATCACGTAGCCTGTAAGAGACAGACGAAACCACCTAACGTTTTGGCGATAACTATACAAGAATAGTATCGATAGAAACCAATCTCTCAACAAATTAATTCCAGTCTATGTGTTGCCAAGTATAAGATTGCTTTTAATGCAATTGCTTGGGTTCAATAATCTCAATTCTGAATATTGTGTCAATTTCAACTCCACTAATAGCATGGAAGTCTCTAGTCTTGATCGGTGGTTCTAGCTGAACGGACAATTCCAGTCAACTTTTATGAATATTTTATTCAGTTCTTTTTTCATCCAAGATATACAGTGTTTCAGTTGAATACGAACAGTACCTATAATAGAGAAGGTATTACTCAATTTTTCAACATTTAACAATTCATCTATTTATTTATCTATATAGTATTCGAATTTTTTTTCAACAAAAGTTTCAAAGTGAAAAACATTATGAGATATTATAATAGGCTGCTATACCATTCGAGAGTGGCTGTAATTCGAGAGTGAAATACCAAGTGAAAATCGTTTTGATGAATTCACATTGATAGCATCAATAATTCCATTGGAAAACGTTGTAATTGTTGTAAGATGTTGCTCATTTTGGACTGAGGAATATTTTTTTCTAATATTTGTTCATCGAATTTATAATTATAGAGATTGTTTGGAATTGATAAAATTTATAACATGGCTCACGATATGATGGAATTTTGTGGGATGGTATATTTAAAACATTCTGATTTCCAAGTATGGTGCTGAATAGTGATCAATAATACAAGTTATCTATAGATCTAGGCTAAATGTGTGATAATTTGACTAACAAATGCTTGATGATAATATTATACTTTCCATTGATAGTTTCTGAAGGTGAATAGTCAGTCATCCAACATCTGTGTGTGTATAAACTCAGCCACCAAATAAATTTAGATGAGAAGTCTAAAATTAGATTCAAATTTTCAATAGAAAATTCTAGGAGAATTAGATTCCTAATCGATTGCACAATTAGATGTGGCATTTTAGTGCAAATTTTAGATTTTCATGTTTTTAATCTCTTTCACTTTGTTAGTATTTGATCAATTATTGCAATTTTTTCAAAAATTATAGTTTGATAGACTGCATGGGCATGATCACACGCATCTTGATAGTGTAATTAATTTGTTTTGAATTTGTTGAAAAACTTTCTGCTCAAAATTGTCAGGTCGTTTTCGATTATTCACTGAAAAGTTCTCTTCTAAATTTATTTATTATATTCCTCTTTGTAGGTTAATTTCGAATGATCTATACGAATCTTTCGTAAATTTTTGGAATAGATTTGCTTGAAATTTGCAATATTCTTAGAATTCTCAGTTTCAGCTTTGTGCATTTAAAAACTGAGTATTTTCTTCATCGCTAAATTTTTTATACAATTCTTTAAAATTCTAGTATCTTTATATTTGAACTATATCTTATTTCCGTAGATTTTGATGGATTCTCACAACTTTTAATTTCTGGTTTTTCAAACTTGAAAAAGCAAAACAAATTGTCGTTTTTCCACCTGACTATTTTATTAATGATTCAATTTATTTCTGATAATTCAAACTATTGATGAATCTTCAATAATCTCTCTATAAAATCAGTTTATTCTGAATCTTTAGAAGCATTGTCAAAATATAAAAGAGCATTGGACATCCAAATAATTCTCCATTAGGCTACATTACTCCCATAACTCACTTCAATTATAAATTATTGATCTTCCTTGGATAGGCTAATTATTTCAGAATACATTATGTTTAATATATTAGATAAACTTGGAACTTTTTCAACTCTAATTTTCTTTGCAAGTCTATGTGTGGTTCAACATTACAAATAATTCATTGACATTCTTGTTTAATGAAGACATAAATACCAGTCTTCAGCCTTATAAGGTTGAATTGTGACTATATTCTCAAATAGTTTTTATTCATAAAGTAGAAATACACTTTGCACAATCCATACAAAGTACAAATAAGTGAATAATAGGGTTTTAGATAATAGTCGTAATTAGTTTTATTGTTTTAAGTTGCCATTAAATCTAATTAAGATGAGTTTTTCTCTCATATTACCACTTACTATCTCATATGGACATCATCCTTAGTGAACAATTGTAAACAACCCTAAGCTTAGGGTTAAGTGTAAGAGAGGGCGGGCTGCGCCCTAACTTCGCCCTCCCAGATTTAAAATGAAGGCAGCCATTCAATTCAATACTTCTTATTAATTCATTTTCATGAAATTTATATGTAAATTTAATGCTCTTGAAAGTGATAAAAACTTATCAAATTAATACTCAGGTGAATTATATCATCTTTTAAAATTGCCACGAAATATGATATTTTTATTAACATTCTTTACTGATAATTTCAAATAGATTTTTAGTGTTTATTTGATTGAGAATTTTATTCGTTGTCAAACTATATTTGAATTCCGCTTTGAACGTGGTAAAAAAATTACATTGATTGTAACACAATTACAGAGACAGAACAGTATTCACAAGATTTACTTCTAGTAACACATTTAGCCAATTGAATTCAATCGCCATAAAATGAACTCATCAGCTACTCAATCATAGTAAAATCATCATGTAATCATTATAGTCTGTCCAAGCAAAGAAGATATTTTGGCAAGATGAGAAATTAACTCCAGCTTGGTCAATATTGGTTAAAAATTATAAATTAGGTCTTAAATTGTAGAGGAGAAAAATTCCTACAATTTAAGAAGAGATTTATAATTTTTGAACCAATATTGACCGAGCTGGAGGCATTTTCCTATCTTACCAGAATGTCTTCTTCGCTTGGACAGACTATACGCGTAAGTTTATCTTCTTGGATGTATGTATGATATTGAAAGCAAATTGAACAATTTAAACACATCAAGGGTCCAATAAATACGGGAACCTCAATTAAATACGTAATTTTATGATGCTTGATTCTATTGGATTTAAATTATATTCATTTTGAGCCCGGTTCTTGAGACAATGTAGCGTATGTGGCATTACATCAAAACATACTACAAAGATTAGACATCATAAACATAACATGATTGTATCTTTCATTGAAATTTCAATAAGGCATTAGCTGTATTTGAAATGAAATGAAATTTATTTCCCAAAAAAACATACAATATGTACTTACACTATAACTTACTCGTACTTGTCTCACGAACCGGGAAATTATGGGCTCTTATAATACAATATTTAACATGTTTTCTCTCTAAAGATTGAACAGTGAGAGGAGAATGTTCTAGAATATAGTTCTAATAAGTGATGTTCTGTTGAATTAGGGAGGTCTGGACCTGCAGGAAATAGTAATTTCGTCTCGCAGACCGTCGGCAGACTCTATGCAGGACCAACATCTTCATCCCACCTACCGTAATTATCACAATCGTTCCCGATCACCCAGCATAAGGTAATTGCATTGTAATTTTTTTGTAATAATTATTTTATATTCATATTTTTGAAGAGTTATTTGAGGTCGCAGTCGCAACTGGCCCAAAACTTCTTTCATCACCACTGCGCTTATAATAATTGTGTTTCATGTTTTGTTGGATCTGTTGTGAATTGGTTTCAGCACCTATTTCAATCTTCCCTACTCATTCGGAACCAACGTTTTCTTGTGTTGTGTTTGGTCGGGTAGTGTTATCACAGCCTTTCAAGAACAATATTCAGAACAATTTGAAATTATTATAAAATGAAATTCGATACTATCAAAACAAGTAGGATTTTATCAAGTAGCTAGGCTACATTGTCTGTTCTTAGGTCGTAAATTACCTTAGGTACGGTACTTTTTGGAATTAACTAAATCTATTGAAAATATATTAAAATGTTCTGATAGTCAAAGCGATATCAAAGCATAATCATTTCAAATCGATCTGAATATTTTTCCTGATGAATTCCCGTTATTGTGATGTTTTTCCACTTTAATTAATCGGGGAGTCCAATACTAGCAAACTTCAAATGGTGTCCTACTGGCATAATATAACTGTCGCCAAAAGATTAGACGATTAGATGGCTACACTGCTCTCCTATGGCATTGTGGCACTGTGGGGAGGTTCAAGGCATACATACATTGCCCATATTCCGAGCTCAGAAGAGAGTCTTGAGAGTTATGTTTTGGAAACCTCCTCGTTTTACATGCAAGTCACTGTTCTCAAGATACAGAATACTTTTTTTTTTCTGAGGGTGATGCCCACATGGGCTCTTGGGCCTGTGTGTGGGTAATGGGAAGGATGATGATGAGAGATGAATGGACCTACTGCTTTAGGTGGGTTCCGAACCACCGGGAAGCGATTTTTGAGGCTCATAAATTGAATTGAGAGGAACCGGTCACCGTTACTACAGTGGTGGCAGAGGCACGTCGCTTATCTAATCTCACCGATTAGACGCTCTCTACCACTGGGAAAAACTACTGTAGACGGGGTAAGTTAACTAGTGACGGCCAATCAACCAGAAGTAGCCTATCACAGCTCTTGTTGTAGAACTCAAGGAAATATAAAGGTTGTGATTGGCTGCAGCTGTTCGACTGGCCGCCACTACTTACCCTGTCCACAGTCTCAAGTCTCCACATCAATCATTATACTCATATACTCATAGCTGTATGAGCTACTCATATAAACTTGAAGATAATTGGGAAAGAGTATCTGACATATACTCATATAAACTTGAAGATAATTGGAAAGAGCTGACATACATCAGCACAATACAAGACACAGAAATACAATAAGAACTGAACAACACAGGAACAATTTTAATGAGTTAAACCCTTTTATAACATGAGCAAAAAGTCTTCAATGCATTGCTAGAGAACAGGAGTTTTTAGTCGCTTAGATCTTCCTAGGGCAAAGGTGAAGGAATGGTTACTTGATAAATGACTCATATGGCTTGATCAAATTGAATGGTGTCTTGATAAAATTGAGATAAATCAGTGAATTTTGCTATAATATAATCTTGTTTTTTTATAATGTTTCATATATTGTTTATTAGGGAACGTTTATTGGAGAAAATTGTTTAAAATTTTGTTTATTACTACTACTACTTCTTTCTCTTACAATTTATTTCTTGTGTTTCAGACAAAAGCGCTCCCCACCCGACATGGCTCGCAGTCCATCTCCACGTCGCGGTGGTGCTCCACCCCACCCTGCCCATCATGGCGGCTACCACCCTGGCTACCATGCCCACCAGCCTCCGCCCCACCATCACCATGCCCACCATGCTCACCATCACAGCCACCATCATCCACACGAGATCGGATTCAGCGACACTGTCAGCAATGTCGTGGAAATCGTCAAGCACGAGCATCGGCACCATAGACATCCTCATGTTGGCGGTCAGTCAAATACTTCTACTTTTATGTACTTTTTCAAATTTGGTATCGACTATATCTGGGTATTAAATTTGCCAGCCCTTAAATCGATCCCATTCACTAATATTGGCGACCATTAAGTCCTCTAATAATTGATAATTAGTATAATTAATATAATTTACTTTATGTTTTTGGTGCTTTTTTACTCAGAATAAACTTATCGTTAAAAATTCTAAATTTATAATCCATAGCTTTTTTACATTCGGGAGTGATTTTTGAAAAATTTTCGATTTTGAAATAGTGAGTTTTAACATAACCTTTTATGTTCATCCAAATTAGGATAAATTAACCATATATATGTTCATCCAAATTAGGAAAGAAGACGATTTGGACATGTGTCTGTGTTTTCACCTATTGTAATGTATCTTATAAAAAATAATAATTGATTATGATAGGTCAAAAAGCGTTCGGTAAAAAAGCATTTATAATGAATTTATGATCTTCATTCCAGTAAATGAGTTTTTATATTTCATTGAGAATTAAATCATACAAAATTTCACCTCGGTATCTTCCAAAATATTAATGCTGAAAATCGTAGTTTTCGAATGAATGATTAGGAGATATAATGAATTTATATCAATATTAATAATTGATTATGATATGTCAATTAGTGTTCACTGAAAATAAGCATTTATAATGAATCAATGAACTTCATTCCAGATTCCATTGAGAATCAAATATCATACAAAATTTCACCACGATATCTCCAAAAATATAAATTCTGAAAATCTTAGTTTTCAAATTAGGAGGTAACTTGATTATTCCATTGAGCCTATTTATAAAAAGATATACTAATGGTATACAAAAACTAATGATAAAAAAATAGATAAAAGACTTACCCAGTGTGTTTCTCTTCTCTGGCAAAACACCTAGCGCGTAGCCTATTTATAGAAATAAAATTTGAAATGTTTCAATAATCTATGATAATAGCACAAAAATTTACATGCTAGGAAATATTGATTGATAATATTTAAATTTGCCTTTCCCAGAATACCCAGATGATGACGATGGTATGGAATCTTAATTCAGGTTTATACCATAATCTGTGTTGTGCTCATGGTTTTGAATGTAAATGTCTAGTTTCATTATTGTACTCAACTTTCATCATTCAAAACTCTCTCTATTTATGCCATATCATGCTCGTAATAGCATGCATTCTTTTTCAAGAAATTTTCTGGTTCATTTGAGAATTATGAAGGGCTATGTTTCATCAATTGCAGAAATATGTGTTTTTCGTTTTAACTTTTAAACTATGTGTTTCCAATTTTATTGATGTGAAACTATCAACTTTCTTTCTATCTGGAGGTTTCAGTTTGCATGTCATCAGACTATCACTATCTCAACTATTTCTATAAATGTTTGTAGGCTAATCTATGAAATTTCACTTCAAATCCCATCTGATGGAATAACCCTTTAAGGTAATCGCACACTATATTTTCCATTAAATGTGAAAAGTTTTCGATCAATTTTAAGACCTCCCATAACACAATCTTTTCACTTTTATGAACCCAAGAATGATTATATATTTTAATTGTGGATTCCTGGAATGATTTATTCTTTCTGTGGCAAGATTTATCTGTTTTTTTTCTCAATAATTATTTATTTTCAGGAGTCAGAATTGAATAGATATTTTTTATTCCTATGCTTATGCTTTTATAAGCTTTCAACATTTATATGTGTGGTTATCTTTTTATGCATTCATTATCAATAGATTTGGAACATTATTTGTGTAGCCTATGTTGAGTAACCCATTGTAAGCCTAGTAGAGCTCCTAATAACAGAGCCATTGAGAGTGTGATCTGTAAAAGAAAAATTATATTTATTTTTACTCTTAAATTTTTATTTATGCTGATGTTGATTGAATAATTACGGACAATTGCCAATTGGGAAGTTTATACAATCCTTGAAACCTGGATTTATAGAATTAATATATGAATATATCTTCAGTTGCCCAAAAAGCATAAACGTTTGAAAAATTTAGCAAGTTATCAAAACAAATCATTTATTTTTCCTCAAAATACAAAAGCAACAAATTATCAATGTACAAAATGAATACCGGTAGATATTTTTAACAAAAGTTGAAATTGAACTATTAATTAAGTTGGACAATTTTATTTTCTAGATTGTGAAGGAATATAAATTTCAATTTAGTTTGAGGTTGATTGGCGAAGTCCATAGTTCAAGCGGAAATGGTCCAGAATAGGCTGAAATTAGCACTTCTCTGTGCTGTCACTCATTGTGAATTCATGGACTATTGTGAATTTCTGAATGAATAATTGTTGTGATTTGTGTTGTAGGTTCGTGGTCGGCGTCAACCAGCCCTGCACGGTCGCCGAGTCCGCGCATGCACATGACGAGGGTGGGGGTGGGGGGCGGAGCCTACGGCACCACCAGCCTAGAACAGCGGTCCAGGTCGCCGTCGCCTAGGGCGCAGAGGGCGCAACATCAGCACAGGTAAGCCGCGTTAAGATTTTTGGACGAACGGGTTTCTGTTTACTTGATAAATATTACTAGACTGAATAAATCCCTCCCTTTAGTTTATCGCTAGTAAAGATAGTCAGTCGTTTCCCGGCTGATAATTTTTCTCAACAATGCAACTTATTTTTTCAATCAATCAACTGATAATCAATACTATACCTACTGATTATCAATACAACTGATAATTTTTTTAAGCAACTATTATTGCATTGATTTGACAAGTATCAAGTTTTATTACTGCCAACTCTCAAGTTTTCTTTTGTTGGCATTGTCAAAATATTTATATAAAAATTGTGTTACATCACTTCAATTTTATGAGTATAAGTTAAGAATTCGACTTTGTATTTTGCATTATTTGAATTTAAATGTTATGCTTTTTCAATTGTTTGTACATCTTACTGTATTAGAATTTGTAAGTTGTATTTTATTGCAATAAATTTCAATTTCAATCAGAATACCACGACTTAACAGATTGAGTGAATATTCCTAATATCAAAAGATGAGTTTCTTACCAATAGATAGTAAATAATATAAGATAAGATAATAAATCAAGACGCACACTGCAACAGACGGACGGAGGAAAATTCGTCCAGGTTATTTAATGTTGCAACGTACATAGACTTCCACCTGTGCGTTGCAACATTTAAAAAACCTGTGATGGATTTTCCTCCGTCCGTCTGTTGCAGTGTGCTCCTTATTTTTTTAGTGCTTCAAGATAGATGCAATTTTTCAAATCTCAATTCAATTTATTGAAACACACATTACAAAAATAAATAACAAAAAAGTCAATAAACAATGACAAATTAAACAAAAAAAAGCACAGGTTTCATGGTTTAGAGATAGAAATTGAAATGTAGGATTTTCAAGTGTTGATGAATTTTTATTTTTGATTCGTGGTTTACAGTTACCCAGTACTGGTGGCGCGCCGGGGTCAGGGACGTCGACTGCCGGAGACGCCGTCAAAGCCGTCGACGCTGCAGCTGCGTCCCGCCAACATCAACTTCCCCAAACTGAATCCGTCGCCCACGCACCTTGCTGCCGTTCCGCTCAGGTAAACGACAGATGGGGACATAATTCATGAATTCTGCTATAGTTTGTTCAGTGTTCAAGCACAGAAGACCCTCTGGCAAGATGGGAAATTGACTCCAGCTTGGTCAATATTTCTTCAAGAATTATAAATGTGGTCTTAATAGTAGATCAAATTGTTTCCTACAATATTGAGATCAATTTGATAATTTTTTAACCAAAATTGACCGAGTTTGAGTCATTTTCCCATCTTGCCAGAGGGTCTTCTTTGCTTGGGCAGACTATGGAAATCGATTGTGTTTGATTAGATATTGTGGTATTTCTCCATGATGAAAATAAAAACAGACAGATGTTGTCTATTCCACTATTCTTGTGTGTTGTGTTATTCACACACTGGTAGAAATCCATTGTGTTTAATGAGATATTGTCGAATTTTTCCATTTTGAAAATAAAAACAGACAGATTTTGCCAATACCACCACTTGTGTATTGTGTTTTTCACTCACTACTTTTTGTAGTTATTACTACAATACTTCTGTATTGCAGTCACATTCTACTTTTACAATAATAAATCACAGTGCCCTCCAGAATAAGGTAAAGTTTAACTTGAAAATTACTATTAACAGTTCAAAACTAGTTGTGATGAAATGAACTCAATTTTACAGGGCACTGTGATTTTTAATAAAATTATACATAAGTAGCCCTAATAACAAAGTGAACAGTACTTGTACAATGTTTCCTTTTTGTTCAGGGCTACTGTAGTCTGTCAAAGCAAAGAAGATATTCTGGCAAGATGTAAGAGTGACTCCATCTCGGACAATATTGATTCAACAATAATCTATAAATTTATTCAATAAATAATTATAAATTGGTTTCTAATGGAAGCGGTTTGTCCCAGTGGCAGAGAGCGTCTAATCGGTGAGATTAGATAAGCGACGTGCCTCTGCCAGCACCGTTGTACTGGTGACCGGTTCCTCTGAATTCAATTTATGAGCCTCAAAAATCGCTTCCCGGTGGTTCGGAACCCACCTAAAGCAGTAGGTCCATTCATCTCTCATCATCATCCTTCCCATTACCCACGCACAGGCCCAAAAGCCCATGTGGGCATCACCCTCAAAAAAAAAATTTAGGAAACATAAATCTACATGATCTACAATTTGAGACCAAATATATCTCATTTTTGAACCAATATTGACCGAGCTGGAGTCATTTCCCATCTTTCCAGACTGTCTTCTTTGCTGATAGGCTAGTGCCTATCAAATTAATCAATACAGTTCGAGCAATTAATATTTCAATGGTAAATAACTATTGATGTAATTGTTTCAGTTCAATTCATCTTCCTTTTATTCAACGCCTGTAGAGCCAAAAATTTACAACAATTGAAAAAAATCACTTATGATAGTTACATCAAGAAGTTTTCCCCCACTAACCGTGCTTTTTTTGCTGACCTTGCAGTTTCGAGCAAGCGGTGGCGATCGGACGCGGCGGCCGCCTACTGCCCTCTCCGGTGCCCAACGGCTACAAGCCAGGGGGACAGCAGCCGGGGGCGGCAAGGGGGCAGCAGCAGGCACACGCGCACGCGCCGCCCCCACGTCACAGCGACTCAGACGAGGACGACTGGTGCTAGCCTTTGCTGGCAGCGAGCAGCAGCCAGGAACAGATGGGACATAACACACTGTGAGGAGGAAGTTGAGTCGCCGAATGCTACGAAATCGGTTTTATATTTTGTGATAAGTGCAGTGTCGTTTGTCTCTCCACTAGACTACTTACTAAAGCGTCTTGTATGGTAATGCCCGGGTTTTCCCAAACATACTCAAACTTGAGGGACCCTCAAGTTTACATTTTCTATACTTAGCATAGAAAATGTCAGCTGTTAAATTGACGATTCGTCAAAATTTGAGGGACCCTCAAGTTTACATTTCTATACTTAGCATAGAAAATGTCAGCTGTTCTATTGACAATTCGTCAAAATTTGTGGGTCCCTCAAGTTTAAATTTTCTATCCTTAGCATAGAAAATGTCAGCTGTTCTATTGACGATTCGTCAAAATTTGAGGGTCACTCAAGTTTGAGTGTGCTTGGAAATACCCGGCATGTCAGTGTTATAGATACTTCCTTTTTGACTACTGATCAGTGTATATTATTAGATAAAATATCAATCACTGTAGTACCCTTTAAATAATTTTTATTTCAACACAAATTATTGAAATAGGCTACTTGAATATTGAATGAAAAATTATTTAAAGGGTACTATGATTGATATGTTATTTAATAATATAAGCGTTAAATATACTTTGGTCGAGCAAAGAAGATAGTCTGGTAATATGGAAAATGACTCCAGCTCGGTCAATATTGATTAAAAAATTATAAATTTGGTCTCTGATAGTAGAAAACATTCTGCTCTACAATTTGAGATAATGTTTTTAATTTTTGAAACAATATTGACCGAGCTGGAGTTATTTTCTCATCTTGTCAGAATGTCTTCTTTGCTTGGACAGACTATAGCATCTAGTAAAGTAGCCTAGTATAACACAGTGGTGATCTCTATGTGTTGCTAGTCCAGGATTCAACAAAGAAAAGCTCAAATACGTCCAAGAATCTCCATATTGGTGGATTTTTACAAGTAGTCTCGGTGTCTGATATTCATTCGACTCTGGAAACTTGAAACGTTTCAGAACAACGTAATTTCTTGATAAAGAAAACGGTTGTTCTTGTTAGAGTATTCTGTGTGTCCTTAATCCAAACTCCTTGCAAGAAGGAACACAATATGATACATGTATCAAATGAAGCTATCATTATTGATACATATGTTTGTTTGTGAATGTTCTGTTTGATACATTTATTTATTAACTTGAGTGTATAATTAATTTCTCGAAAGGAAATCAGAGTGTGGACATATATCATAACTGATTTTTGAAGGATGAGGGGGATTTATGAAAGATTTCAAAGGATTTTAAAATGATTTTGAAGGATTCACTGCAATTAGTCGAAAACGCGCGTTCGGCTCTTGGGAATCCTTCAAAAACTATTTTGAAAAGTAAGTAAAGTATCTGCCAAACTTATTGTATTACCTTGATAGAGAAAAGTTGAATTGACAAAACCAAAGCTGCCAAATTCCAAAGAAAACATGGATTTTGTCTATTTTTCCCATTGTTTTTACTAAGTGTTTTGTTAGAATTCATTGTGAATTTTGATGATAACTGTAATGTATTAATAATATATCACTGATTGAAATATTCCAAATATTTGAGCAATACTTTGTTGAATCACGCATATAACTTCAATGATTATTATGGTATTGATTCCAATCAACTATTCAATTTTCAATCAATAATTATGTACATCAATCTGATTACATTAATTTTCCTTATTCCTTCTTCGAATTAGAATATTAAAGACTGTAAAGAGGGGATATCGAAGGTTGATTGTAATAATATTCACATTAGATAAATTAATTGCCCACATCATTGTGGTAATACAAATTAGTAGCAATCGTAATGAGCTATACTAATTAAATTTGATTAATTTCGAATTTGACAACCAGCATTAATCATTTAATAATCATGATAGACCTACCAAATTACAATAAAAGAATCAGATGCTGATATAGTGTGTCCAAGCAAAGAAGAAATTATGGCATGATGTGAAAATGACTCCAGCTCGGTCAATTTCTATTCAAATATTTAAAATTTATTATCAAATTGTAGAGCAGAATGTGTGCTACAATTTTGAACCAAATTTGAAATTTTTGAAACAATATTTACCAAGCTGGAGTCATTTTCCCATCTTGCCATAATTTCTTCTTTGCTTGGACAGACTATTGTGACACTTTAGTTACATCTTTGTAAGAACTCAACAATCTTCTGCTTCTGTATTATATATTAGAACTAAATCTCTCATACTGGAAGTTTCGTCTAATAAATAGGAAGTAAATCCAGTAATGGGAGATCCCATCTGATAAATTGAGAAAAATGAAAAATAGTATCTTGCTCCCATTTAATATTTGATTGGAACTAAATAGTTGATTGTATACAAATCATGGGAAACTCATTCTTTGTTAGCTGACATCCAGTTGTATATAAGTAGCCTATATTGTATTCAACCTTTGTAAAATGGAATCATATCAACCGAAACAAAAATTGTTTGAGCTCAGTTAAATGACGTCATTTTACAGCGGTTAAATTCAGTTAGCTTTTTGTTCAATTGGATCTCAGTTGTGTTTCACTGTAGCTAAATTGTTGAGTGTAGTGTATCAAATTAGAATAAAAATTTCTGAGAGACAAACGATACCTGTGTTGTAGATTAGTGTGGTGTGAATTCTGGTGCGAAAAGAGTTGCTGCTAGCTGTTGAAAAATAAAACAATCTAGGTTAAGAACAAAAAACATGGTGAGTCGTCGTTTCATCGATACGTATTTCATAAATTTCTAACGCCCCTTAAGTGCTTTATACAGTGATTCGTTCGTTTGGTTTTCATTTTCTGTGATATAATAATACTCTGAGAATGGCATCGCGGCCATACTGTGTGTGAACGAACATTTTAATGGTGCTCAGTATAAGAGAGCGTGAGGACCTCTATAAATATAGATATAAATTTGCGCTGTAGGGTACCTACAACATAGACAGATTGAATCGTTGAGTGGGTGGAGTGTATGTATGTTTGCGCAAACGTTTGTGCAGTTTTCTTGTACAAATTTTTGTGCAGTATTCATGTACAATCTTTTGTGCAGTTTTCTTGTACAAATGTTTGTGCAGTATTCATGTACAATCTTTTGTGCAGTTTCCATGTACAATTGTTTGTGCAGTTTTCTTGTACAAATGTTTGTGCAGTCTTCATGTACAAATGTTTGTGCAGTTTTCTTGTACAAATGTTTGTGCAGTCTTCATGTACAATCTTTTGTGCAGTTTTCTTGTACAAATGTTTGTGCAGTATTCATGTACAATTGTTTGTGCAGTTTTCTTGTACAAATGTTTGTGCAGTTTTCAAATGTGAGCCATGCTCGTTTTTCTAGATCGCTACAACTCATATCGTCACTATCACTCACATTGTTTTCTCGATAAAAGGAGTCTGAATACTAATTAAAGGGTACATTAATAATCGCTGATTTTTCTTAGCTTCTCATTAGTGAACATGAGCGCTGAAATATTGTACGATTGCTGCTGAATATAATACCGATCCTTGTATGATAATCTCGCCCCTAATTGACTCTTTTCTCCCAATGTTACCGATATTTTATTATTAAATTATTATAAACTCGTAACAAAGATGCCTTATTACTGTTTGTGAGTTGATCTGTTTTGTTTTTAATCAGAGCGTTCGAAAGTATTGTGTAATAATAATTATTAGTTGATAGACGTTTTGTATTATAAACAGATTCGAATCCTAGACAAGATTGACTCCGTACGGCTCCAGTCAGGGAGCACCTAGTCAACGTTTAGGAAATGAATACCTCTAGCATTAGTCACAACAAACTATTGCATATATCTATTGTTTAATATCGATTACATCGATATCAATAATATTGGTATTGATAGAATCGATATCGATTATATTGTTTTCTATCATATTTCCATTGAAACTAATAATAATTTTTGGTGATTGAGATAAAATCAATATTCACGATCAATTTTTTAAAATATCGTTAATGTAGATATCGATAATGATCGTTTTCTATCATCTCCTCATTGTCACCAGTAACATTATATTGGTGATATAGACAAATTAATATTGGCGATTAATATTGTGTTCAGAATATTTTTGAATAAAATACGGTTACAATATTCTATAGACTTTAATCTGATGTACAAAGATCTATTACTAATTGAATTATTACGTTAATCTATTTGAATACAGATCGTTTACGACACATTGTTGCTAAATAAATTATTATAAATGCCGATACATTTACATACACATTTCAGGTCGGGTGCATCTCTCCCATGCTTCACAATAAATTTAAATTATTCTAAGCTGCAGATGACTAGCGTTTGCACTTCTGATTTGATAACCAAATTAATATATCCATAGTTGAATAAGAAACAGCGTTCTAGATCTTTGTTTCATTCAATAATCGACTGAAAATATCATAATGAACTCTTTTTATTCAAACACGTTCTCAGTACAACTATTTCATTAAAAAATAACTTTCCACTATGGAAACATGGAACCAATTTATTACTAATGCCACCTTATTATTATATTGTAGCATTCGATTCTTTTCAATTTCTTTCAATATCCTTTAGCATTGTTGAAAAGTATGATTGATATTCCCTTGTTATTGTTATTATTGTAGTTTATCTGATGACTGGTACCACAATTCTATTTTTGTTGTTGAATTTCATTATTCTACTATTGAGTTTTACTATTCTAATGTTGAATCTGGTCAATTCCGCTATTATTAAATTCTATCTAATCATAAAAAATTTGTTCTCGAACAAGATGTGAATCTTGATTTCGGCTGTTACATTTTACCATTTTGTTAGTACATATTTTAATTAAAAAACAAATTGTACTTCATTTTAGAAAGTGTGTAAGTTTCATACAGTGGAAAAAACGTGTTTATATAATGAAAATTATAGAGAGATCTTTTGTAAATTAATATCATGTGATATTTCATGCTAAAATTTTCTCACTTGATTTCAGAACAATAAAATTGCTTTTTCTCATTCATCAGAGTGCAAATAACTGTTATCTATTGTTATTGGTATAAACGCTTAGTGTATCTAGGTAAAAGTAATCTTAAGAATATTGAACATTTCATCTTGTGTACTTGGAACATTTTAAATCACACCATATTAATCAATGATTGCCTTAAAATTCGAATATTATCTAATTCTTATTGAAGTTGATTGTTTTATTTTATAGCCAGTATCGTCTATTGTATATAGTAAAAACGGACCACTTAAAAATTGTTCCTGTAATATTTAATTAACTTAGAACATGATGAATTGATTAATTGTACGCTCTATTTTGATAATTATTATAATTTGTTTGCTAGTACCTTCTAAACGCGAATTATGGTATCAGTCTAGTTACTTTAGTCAAATACCTGTTGAAATTTGTATGATTGTGAAATATTCACAAGTATTGTCATAATAGCCGATAATAAATTATTCGAATACAATTACACATAAACGAGATTTAACCTCTTCAAATAATGTTCGAAGATTGGTCATTAATTCAACTGGCTTGAAAAATTCTGATATTTCCTCCATCTTTGATCACAATCCAGATCAGGGTGGAATAATAGTAATTGATATAATAACCGGATGAAGCATTTTGAACTGTTTCCAATCTCTAGACTGTCCAGTTCGAGTTTTGTTGAACACTTCCAATGTGAATAAGATGCAAATTTTAGAAAGTAACATCCAGTCCAGAGCTTCTTTAAAACGATCCATCCTTTAATGTTATTCTCTATTCCTTCTCTCTCTTCTTCTTATACTAATAATACTAATACTTGTCCTTTTTTATTGTAAAGGCGATAACTTTGTATCAACTTTTCCTACAGTTTTTCTATTTGCTTTCATAGATTGCTTCATACCAAAATATTTATTAGTTATTGTACAGTTCAACGTTCTCCCTAAATTCACATTTGGTCGACTTTTGTATGCTATAAAGCATTCTGCATTATTATGCTGCAAATTTTATGTGCTGCACATCATAAGGCGCATGCTTTGCAGCTTACAAAATCGCCCAAGTGTGTATACAGGGTATCATTCTTGTTTTCACCTGAGTGCTTGTAAATAATAGATCTACATCTGAAATATGTTATTGTTGTGTTTCCCAGTAGTAAATATTACACAGGTTTTTGATAAAAAATTCAAAATTCGATCCTTTCTTACTAATCAATACTTGGCTAACCCATCAACCAATTCTGTGAGAATTTTTATTATTGACGAACAAAAAAGCTGCTCCAATTGAATCAATATTGCCTTGTTGCGAAATAAACTCTAATCTAAATATAATGTTTGCTGTACTTGTAAGTGAACTGTGTTCTATTACATTAAATTGTACAAAAGTTGAAGGTTTTTTATTTCCATAAATGATTGAGTGTTATTCGTTTAAATATTTGGTATTGATTGTGTTCTAGGTTTGTAAACTTATTCATTATAAGTGCTGTGTTGATATTTGAAATATTTATTAAAATTTCATAAAGTAATTTAATAGGTGAACATGAGAATATTATTTCATTTGAACGAATTTTCCAATGATATTGTTATTATAGAAATTAATAAATAATTATCATTATTGTAAATAATTTATAATAAACTATGTAAATTGGCCTATAAAATTAATAAATAACGGAAAACATTCTTGTTTTAATCAAGCTATTCATCCTATTCAATAAATCATTTACCGTAATATTAACTATGTATAATTATAGGCTACTCTTTTCATCGAACGTTCGCAGTGAATCCCTTTTCTAGGTGTGATAAATGAATAATTATATTTCTTAGGATCCTGCTGAGATTACGATTTTTGACATTATTTAGGAAAACTGTGACTCAGTTATTGAGTTTGTGACACTATTCATAACATGGGTCCTGTTATGTGAAATAAAATTATTTTGTATAAACGGGAAATCGCCTCACAGTGATAGCATGGCCAACTTTAGAATCAATTTTCATCAACGTGTGTTAGCCTTTTTCCTGTTTTACAAGACTTATAAAATTTTACAAAACATACACCTTAGATCTCTACTTTAACATTTCAATCGGGACAGTGAAATAATTAATCATGTTAAAATAGCTATTCATTTATTCAATAAAATTCTCATTAAAATGCAGTCTCTAAAATCTATACAAATTGCATACATAATTTACAGTTATCATTACAATAAATAATTACAATTCAAAGTCTATATAATCTGATTAAAACACATAAATCAAACCTATACTGGTTACAAAAAAATCTAAATAGATCATTTACATATATGATACAAGAATGAGATTTCTTATACAGATAGTCAACATAAGTTTCCAAATAAATTTTAGATACTAAATCAATGCACTATAGGAGTTTCCAAACTATAATAAAATCACCACTATTTAGTATAGTCTGTCCAAGCAAAGAAGACCCTCTGGCAAGATGGGAGAATGACTCAAGCTCGGTCAATATTGGTTAAAAAATTACCATTTTGATCTCAAATTGTAGGAAACAATTTGATCTACTGTTAAGACCACATTTATAATTCTTGAACAAATAATGCTGGAGTCATTTTCCCATCTTGCCAGAGGGTCTTCTTTGCTTGGACAGACTATAAATACTAAGTCAATGAACTATAGGAGTTTTAAACGATAGTAAAAGCACTACATACTTCTTAATGATATTAAAATATTGACGTTGAGATATTTCCAAATATGTGTTTAGAGTCAATCCGAAGTCCAAAAATACAAATACGAATCCAATACAAAATACAAATTATTATTGGTGAATGATTTACACACGAAAATGGCTTATAATGGAACACAGAAGAATAAATTACTCCAATATAGAGTACTGAAATATAATAATTGAGAAAAATAGTTGAGAAAGAACATTTCTAAGGCCGGCCGCACACCGGATACGGCGCGGCACGGCACGGCGCGGCGTTTTGCCTTAAGGCGCCGCATGCGATGTGGTTTGTATTGCTATCAATGGAGGTGCCGCACACTGCATCGTGCACGGCACGGCGCGGCGAGACGGCGCCGCAAGGCGCCTTGTACTGCCTTGTCAAGTTTCGTCTTTCGGGCAAGAGGCTTAATGCAAAGCGTTCTGCGCATGCGCGAGAATCGTAGTTGAGAGGCAGTGCTTGGTAGTGTGGTGTAGTTTGTAGCAGTTGTTTGTCTGTCAAACATTATGGAAAGCCAGGAGGATGATGTTGATGCAGTTACTAGTGTTGATGTTGACAAGTTGTTGTTTTATGTACAAAACAACCCACCAATTTACAATGCATCATTAAAGGAACACCATAATGTGGACGTCATGTCAAAAATTTGGAACGACATTGGCAAAGAGCTGAGTGTACCAGGTAAGTGTTGTTATATGCCTGTCTTTAGCAGGGTTGCCAGACGTCCCGTATTTGAAGTAATTGTCCCTTATTTTTTCTTCATCAAACAATAGGCTAAGTTATATATTGTATTCCAGTAGTGAAACTAGACCTATTGAATTGATTTATCTTGATATTAGTTCAATTAGCTCATTATGCTAAATTGTATTTCAAATTACAACTACGTTTTACAACTTATTACAACTTACAACTTTACAAATTTACTTACAACCTTACAACTTTTACAAATTACAACTTCAATTACAGCGATTGTGGCGATCTTGTATTATTTTAAATATTGCATTGTTATTTATTATAGACTATTGAAATCATCATGGGCTTAAATGGGTATCAGATCAACATATTCCGGTTTACAGACTGATATTCCATATTACAGACTGAAAACTGATTTCACGAAATATGTATCAATCTATAAAACACACAAGTTCACTTGTCTGAATTCTTCAATCCACTGAGAGTCTCCTCAAATTGCTTTGCCGTACCGTGCCGCGCCACATGCTGCTCTTAACCATCGGGCGCGGCGCGGCAAGGCAAAACGTCTTGCCGCGCCGTGCCGTGCCGCGCCGTATCCGGTGTGCGGCCGGCCTAATAGGATAGTTGAGAGAAAGATTGGCAGTGCATTATAAAAGGATAAACGCATTTGAAAATGGGAAATTCAAAAGAAAATAGTTTAATTTTTCTATTGCACCAAAACAACACATACGTTCGTGACTATCATAAACTGATCAATAATCCAAATAAATTCAATTCAATTGTGCGCTAGTATAATTCAGGGAAATATTCAATTATTGGATCACGTTTTTCTATATAAAAATCAATATCTTCTATTAATAAAATATAACGGTATGCTATGTGCATAATCATTTAAAAATCAATCATTTATACTGTATTTCTTTATGAAATACTATAATTTCATTTTGAATTATTGTTCATCATTACAGGAGCCTGTCTCATAAAAGTGATAGGTGACCTGTAATAGCGGAAAAATGCAAATTTACATTAGAACTTTATTGCAATTCTCGTCAAGCTTTCAAATACTTTAATATTGTTAATTTTATTCATTTGTTCATTATTTGTTTATTTGCCAATCTGATTTAGCCTCTTTTATGTGTTAAAGGACTTCTGAATATTCTCTGAAATATATTTTTTCTCTCTTAAATGAATGGGGTTGAAGTAATTCTATTAGACTATAAAACAACTTAATTAACTATTCGTTTTCAATCATTAAAATATTGAAGAAAAATTGAGAAATTTATCTTTCAAGATGAACAATGTGAGTTTTATGAGACAGGTACCAGACGCAAGCTCGAATACTACTTACAAGGTGAATGATCCAATATTCAATACAACAATTTACAATAAATCTGTGATATCTTAAAGTTCAACAATCATTATAAATAATGAACAGATTTGTGTAATAACGCTATACTTACACTTAAGAGGCCACTAATTTCAATTAACACTATTGGTGATGAGAAATCTAGTTAGTTTTTTACAAACAATTCAAGGGATTAATATCTTCTCTACGGAAAAATGTTTAAATTGCATTTTCTAATACTGTAACAAGGAAAATTTTAAAAATCATAATTTCAAAATAATAAATCGATTCTACTTGAGTAAAATTCAACTACGGTGAGAGGTCTAATTTTTTATACGTGAAAATACTTCAAGCTGGATGACGTAACTAAATTTAAACAACATGAAGAGTAAAATCTTGTAATGATCTAATTTTTTTCAACTTTACAAATTTATTTACCTCATCGTTTTTCAAATGATTTCAGTTTTACGCTTAAAACTAAATCTAAAACTATGTGCAACACTACAACGTGCATTCTTTAAATTCTTAAAAATTAACGAATACATTCAATTAAAAAACTGGGTATACGTCTCACATTCCAAGTGATACACACAAAATTCCGTACAAAATTCTACTTTCTAATGAAAATGACTGGATTTTTGGCACCTACGTTAGTTTATAACAAGGAAGCTGTTATTTTGGCTACGGTACTTTAATAAAGAATTACAGTTAGTTTCAATCAAGCTATAGAGAGCTACAAATGTGAAACTCGAAGAGATTTTTGAAATTTAGGATTTTTCTAGTTATACTATTGAAGGAAGCATTATTTGAAGCAAAGATTCTCAAGCCTATCATATTTCTCAGTCTGTACCATACTCAAAAAACTTCAATGAGCAAATTATACATACAACCTACATTCAATAATTAATTTTTCAAAATTTATTGAATTATAGAGAACCGGTGGATTCCAGTACAGTAGTTATCAAATTCATCTCTCATCAAAAATTTTCCTACTTTCCACGCACAATCCTAGTGCTAAAGTGGGCATCACCCATAAAGAAAAACATTATTTATTGCATTTTTGAAATATTTGACGTACACTGTTTGGTATTGATAAAGTTCTGATTCATTAGAAACAATCCTTTTTCGTATAACTACTTAAATATCAATTTCATTCAAACCAAACAGCTATTTAATAATTGTTTACTGAAGTCTTTCGAATTTCAAAAACTAAACTAATCAGGATCATACATGATCTTTATCGCACCCAAAGGCTTCAAGATTTTCAACTATATAAGTTAGTCTTCGATAGTAAAATGACTAATTACTCAGCCGTTCATTAGAAAATAATCCAAAAATCAGTCATTACTGAACATGCTAACTGTAAATCACTGTTAAATGGTTCATTAACGTTATTATTGTTTTTTAGCGTATTAGTTTCTTTAATGGGGAGAGCCTTGGGTTGTTCCACTTCGCCATATAGGCTAATGTTATTGGAGCCCTAATAGATGTAAGCCCTAGATAATATAATAAACGACTGAGAAATGAGCATTAGTCTTTCATTTGATCATAATTTATTGTGACAACCATTATACGAAGCAAACCCTAATATTTGACAATTTTACTTTCGTAATACAATAGTTAGTTAGGCTATAAAGTCCAATAGAAAATCACAGACGTTACTAAACTCTATTAAATTATGTAACCTACTAATATGTACGCCAAGCGCTTGAAATGAAATTCTTTACCCAAATCCGTACATTTCAAGTTTTATTACTTTCGTTCAATTGATATGATTCAATCACCATTTTCAGTCACTTATTTCGAGTTATTATGCGGTCAAATTCACATTCAATTAATGAAAACATTGAATGTATCGAACTTTCAAGCGTTCATTGATATGACGATCACACCATTTATTAGTATTTCGCGAGTTGACATGGTCAAATTCTTCATTAAATTCCATTCATGCAATAAAAAACATTGAATTTGAGGAGCTATAGTCTGTCCAAGCAAAGAAGACATTCTGACAAGATGGGAAAATGACACCTGATCGGTCAGTATTAGTTCAAACATTATTAATTTGGTCTCAAATTGTACGTTACATTTTGATCTACAATTTGAGAGCAAATTTATAATTTTTGAACCAATACTGACCGAGCTGGAGTAATTTTCCCATCTTGCAAGATGTCTTGTTTGCTTGGACAGACTATACCTTTCAAGTACCCCAACACTTCACGAGTATTTCATGGTTTACTGCACTATAACATTGTTTGTATATTAAGTGAGTACCTTAAAAATCATCTATTTATTTCGTTGGGTTATTTTATTAGATATACTTTGATAAAACATTGATCTGCTATGATGAAACAGAAAATTTCCCAAATATATCTTCAATGAATACCACATTATCAATAGGTTGAAGCCCAGGAAACGTGCTTCACCTAAATACAAATAATAATTATTTTATGGATTTTCAATCAAATTTCATCGGATGATTTCATTAGGAACTAGCTATATCATTGGAAAGTCTATAAAATATATATTAATAGAAGATCTAGATATTTTAATAGAATATGGAATCTGGTTACATCATGAATAATATTTTTGAAATGTTCAAATGAGGCGCTAGCCTTAGGAATAAAGCCTGAAGTAATTATAGATTACAGAAGGAAAGAAGAAATGATATATTTTAAAGTTATGAAAAAGTCAGTTAGAAGTCTTCACAATTATCAGCACACTACTTAAATAAATATTAAAATTGAGCTTGGGAACCATTAAACTAAATAGTCCATGAGATAAAATCAATAGTAACTCTACAGAAAGACTAAACTCATACAAAACTCTCAAGTCTAGAGTCGATTTTTTGAAATGACACGTGAATCAAAGAAACTTACAGGGAAACCCAAACAATTTGTCCGCCATCCCAAAAATCCCACTCTATAGTCTGTCCAAGCAAAGAAGACGTTCAGGTAAGATGGGAAAATGACTCTAGTTCGGTCAATATTTGATCAAAAGTTATAAATTTGGTTTCAATTTATAGAACAGAATGTTGTCAACACTTTGAGACCAAATTTATAATTTTTGAACTAATACTGACCGAGCTGCAGTCATTCTCCCATCTTGTCAGAAAAATGTATTCTTTGCTTGGACAAAATATACCTTGGAGAAGCAATTCAGTAAATCTACAAAAACATATTCGTCAATAAAGCTCCAATAAATTTATTTATGGCATCCAAAACTGTGCTTCGTTCGATATTATTTACAATCAGGAAAATATTCACATAGTAACAAACTCTCCATTCAAATGTCATATTTGAAGAACGAACCGCCTTTTCGAAGTATTTCTAGTAATCAAAAACTCACTGATTTCATGGATGGACATTACGAGTTAACCTCCTGTCTTTCCAATCGAAAGTCGTAGCCGAACTGAAAAAAATAATAAAAAATTAATCAGTTGGTTGATTTGTTGGAGAGTGAATTTCATTTTGAAATTGATAAATTTTTGTTAAAATTAATCAATCAAGAATAAGGGTGCATTCACAAGAGATGGAACAAAAAAACAGAACACAACGAAACAAACTCAAAATGTTCTAAAAAATATGCTTACGTTGTGGAGAGCATAATAAAGGTAGCATACCAAGGGTAGGTACCATAAGGATAGGTTCCACTCGCCTTGATCACCCATCCGAAGGCAGATCATAATGTTTGTGACTCAACATCACAATCACATAGCCACCGCCTTACTGAGCAACCAGACACACCACAAAAAATGTTTACCTACTCCAAAGTAGGTTAAATCACGAACAATACACAAACGATACCATTTTACTTTTTGGCGACAGCTATAGCTAGTTCTTATAGCTAAGGCACCAGGGTTTGATGAAGAGATCACTAAATTAAATTAGTTTTACTATGAATCAATGGTCCAATTCTTTAAAATTTCATGTAAATTCATCTTTTTCTGGCACATCAGTAATAATTATTGTTTGCCAATAATTGGCAGACCAGGGAATGTAAGTTTTCAATAAATAAAATAATAAAAAATACAGTATTCATGTTGGTATTGATAAATCGAGGTGAGTATTTGTTGTAAAAATGAAAAATCTCTAATCTAAATAATCATGTTGAAGCTGAGAGAAAATAGTTCTCACCTCTTGTTCTAGTTCAAACATGGTTCTTCTTTTTATAACTGGAACGTCAGTCTGAAAAATGATAATAAAACAATAGATCATATAATTGTAACAAACCAATTATAACTAATTCAAACCAAAAACTCCAATATGAAAAAGTATACTCGAACAACACATTATAATATTGAGTGGCTTGTTGGAGGAAGTGATAACGCCCCGGTCTGATAGCCAGGTGGACCTGGGTTCGATTCTCGATCGAACAATTCTTTGACCACAGCACAATCACATTAATACGGCCACACCGTTTTTCGGAGGAGACGATAAACCGTCGGTCCCAAATACCTAAAAAGTAGTCATTTCTTATCATCCATCTCATTACCCACGCACAAGCCGATAAGCTCATTTGGGCTACACTCTCAGAAAAACAAAAAACTAACAAAACTTTTAGGAAGAGTATGGTAACAACCTTGTATGAAGTTATAAATCAGCAATTATATTGTGAATTATGAACTGTCAATCTTCTTCTCCTTCTTCATCTCTGCCCGGGTATGCCTTGCAGCGTCGGGGCAAACTGTCAATCCCCTATCGAAACCTAGATTGATTACTTATAAGTGAGCTGCGAATAAAAGGAATGACTGAAACAAAATGTGAAACTTACAAATTATAAAAAGATTATTATTATCAGATACTTACGGTGGTTTTATTCGTGGCAAAATTAAACCGGGGGTTGATGATGAAAGGTACTCCCTCTAAACCTGTAAAAAAAAACAGTAGTTTATAACTTTTTTTGAAACCGTCAATCGTGTGTGGAAAAAACATGTCATTATGAACGACAGTGAAATTCCTGATCCATGGATAAATTTTTCATTATTTAGCGTATTGCCTTCAATAGTGGGGAGACCCAAGGATTGTTCCACTTCGCCATATAACCTCATTAACCACAAATGGGAACATGGAGACCATGTGGGTTAGTATTCTTTTAAAACAGTCATTTTAAAACAAAATTTTTGATTTGAAAACATTATTTGCTACTAAAACTAAAACACTTCACAAAATCACTGGACCATGGTCGAAAATATGAAATTTAGAGCTCGAAAATTCAACACATAGATCATCATTGACATAATGATGGATTGTTGAAATACAATGTGTCAATAAAAAAATGTACATGTTCAATAAAAATATACATGTTTATATGAATAGTTGTATAACAAAAAAATATTGTATAATATCTTGCCAAAATGTCTTCTTTGGTTGGACAGACGATACCTACCATGATAATTAGTGATAGTAGCATAATTGGAATTATTCAGTGGTGGGGGGTTTGGCGCGGGGGGCCGAGGGGCCGGCCTGGTCGGAGTCACTCTGACGAGGTTCTCGTAGTCGTGGGGCGGCGATCCTAGGGGTGCCAGGGGGGCGGGCCCCTTGTGGTGGTGGCCTCCGTTCTCGATGAGGGGCGGCGACTGATGATGTGAACTGTTGTTGAGACTATCACCGTTCGGGTATAGGCTGTAACACAATGACATAGCAAATCATATTAGAATTAAATTAAAAGACAAGATCTTGTAAAACCACAGATTTATTAGAAAATTGAGATACCGGTTCCAGTTTCTACACCATTCTTGAGTTTCTAATGAATCTACCACAACCAAACTTTAACAATATCACTTAGTTATCTTAATAGGATAATTACCAAAGATAACTACGACGAAATCACAACTTCACAACTACTCAACAAGATATTAAAATATCAATATCTATAAAATTGATATAAAATGATATTAAATATATAATAATTGATATTATATCTATAATATTGATATTAAATAATCAATAATATTATTTATTCATTTACGAGATCACAATACAATGAGATTGAAACACAAAGTCCAAAACGTCTCTGCTTCCCTTTCCCTTATATGAGAAAATTAATAATATTTCATAGTTAGACAGTTTAGATATAAGTATAGACAGCTTATTTTCAAAGACTTTTTGGCGGTTTCCATAATATTTCATAGCATATAGAGCTTATTTTGAAACATTTTTTCAAAGTTTTCCATAATATTTCATATTAGGCTATAGAAGCTTATTTTGAAACATTTTTTACTTTTCCATGATATTTTATAGTATAAGCTTTAAAAATGACTGAGTTGTCAAAGCATGTTATGCATAAATAAAAATAATTGAAAAGGGTAAGTTACTACGATTCTTATTTTTGAAAAAATAACAGTGATAAAGTAACCCTAAAATAAAGGAAACATATCTGAAAAGAATTTTTACGTGTTCTCAGTTTTAGTTTCATTCAGTCTTTCGCACAGTCAATAGACCGGGGAATCGTCAGTTCTATAATAATTCATAGTAAAAAGAGCTTATTTTGAATGATTTTGTGGCTTTCCCATAATACTCACTAATCTTTCATTCAGAACAACAACTCACCTATATCCCAACTTGAGCCCGGCCAGGCCGAATCCATTAGCCGCTCCGCCGTTAGAGGGAGAGGGTGACACGTGCGCCGATTGCGGTGGCAGGCCGGTCTTGAAGCAGAGCGCCATTCCGTTGACATCTCCGGCCAGCGCGAATCCCTCTGGCGCCTTTCGAGCCTTGCCCAGTATTATGATGTCTGTGATAGTCGATGTGGCCAGGTTCTTGCGTGTTAGTCGATAGCAGATCTGTCGTTTGCGCCAGCATTTTTGCTCTGTAATGCAACAGAAATTCGATTCAATTATCAACGCTATGCATTGCAATTTATTTTTCCCAAAAACCATACATACAGGGTGCGGCAACATAACTTTCTTATTTTAAAACGCATTGCATTGTATTAATCAGAAAAATTTTATTCGTTTTTTATAATATAGGCACATGCATAAAGTTTTGTTTTGCTTAGTTTTGAAAATCTTATCAGATAGGTGACGTCCCCCATTCTTCATACACTAAGTGAACCGATTTCAGGCGTTTGTCATGAGTCCAGCTAGCATAGCAGGCGCTATGTTAGCAATTTCTTCCTGGATGTTGATCTTCAAATCTTGTAGGGTCCTTGGCGCTACTGGACTGACACCAATCCTCGATAGTTGCATCAAAGGCCTCTGCATTCACCTAAAGTCACAGTGTGGTGTGTAGTTTCCTCGAGTGGAATTATTGGTGCCTGGTTCTTTGAGGAAAATGAAGTCATAGTGACAGTGAATTCGTACCGGTATGTAAACATGTTGAAAGGATTTTTCCCGACTAGATGAGTTGGAATTAGGGGAAATTTGGTTCCAACAAGACGGTGCAACGGCACACACTTGAAGACAGGGATAACATGATGACTGTTCTGAGGGAACACTTTCCAGAGCGCCTTATCTCAATTAGGGGAGATTTGAAGTGACCGGCTCGCTCTCCCGATTTGACCCCTTGTGAAGTTTTTTCTATGTTTTTTTTTAATCCCGTGTTTATGTGAACCGTCCAAGGACCCTACAAGATTTGAACACTAATATCCAGGAAAAAATTGCCAACACAACGCCTGCTATGCTGGCTGGAGTCATGACAAACGCCAGAAATCGGTTCACTCAGTGAATGTAGAATGGGGGACGCCACGAAAAGACAAGATATCGTCAGACCACAGATTTATAAACAATCGAGATACCGGTTTCGGTTGCTACACCATTATCAATCTCTGGTGAACTCCAAAAACTCTCTGGTGGATTTACCAGAGTTTGATAATGGTGTAGCAATGTGGTATGGATACGGTACCTCGTATTTTAATAAATTCGTAATTTAATTATGTTAAACTACAATAAATACCACAATATCAATTCAGAACTACTTAAAAGACTCTTGTCTTTTCATTTAAAAAAATTGTTTTTCTGCAATTGAAGATATAGCTGACGCCAAACCTTAAGGCGGTTTCGTCTGTCTCTTGAATCTAAAAATTCAACCTACTAACAGCTGATGTAAGCATCTACTGTCTCTGTCCAAAAAAATCAACTAGGCCTAGCTAAATGGCTATGTGGTAGAGTGGTCATTATTGTCCAAACTAGACCACGTCATTGAAATAAGACTCTAGTATACGCAAAAATGTAGAATCAAATAATACATATATTCTGGTCGAGCAGAGAATATATTCTGGAAATATGGGAAAATGTCTCCAGCTCGGTCAATATTGGTTCAAAAAATACCTATAAATTTGGTCTCAAATTGTAGATCAGGATGTTTTCTTCAATTTGAGACCAAATTTATAATTCCTGAATCAATATTGACCGAGCTGGAGTCATTTTCCCATTTTGCCAGAATGTCTTCTTTGCTTGACAGACTATAGCTAAGATTCTGCTCATGATCAGCCTACCTGAGTCAACAGTCTTAGGAATGAGACAATATCCGTCAGGCGGCATCTCTTTCTCGCCAATCACGCCCAAATTCTCCACTATATAGTCTGAGATGCCATTGGTCTTGGATAGGCACAGGTAGCGTGTGTTCTTGCGGCCGAAAAACGAATTCTCTTTCCACAGATCAGCGTCCGAATCTTGGTCGTGCGTTTTCGATACCTGCAACAAATAATAATAATAATTAAAATTATTGATGGAAGAATTATTAGATATTGCAGCTCATCAACTGCTGGATAGTTATAATAATAAGTTTCATTCAATGAATCTCGCCTGCTATTTAGTACATCGGTCAATGTTTGCAGTTGCAGAAGTCCTGTCTATTTATATAGCAATAAATTGAGATTCTGATTAATTATTGTTTTAGTCCATAATGTGGATCCCGTTGGCTGATCACAAAAGACAAGTCATAAAACAAATAGCAAACAACATGCAATTCTAAGTTAATTGGACTAGATGATCAAATAAACTGATTAAATGAATAATAAGCCATTTAAAATAAGTTTTAATGGTGAGGAGACCTTCATGGGTAGGTTCAACCTTTGACCAACATTTGATCAATTACTGGTCACCCAGTAATAAATTTCAAGTCAAAATGTAATATTTTCAACCAGGTTTTAATAATTTTGTGAATTATTTCGGTTTTATTGGTTGATAATGTTTTGAAATGAAAAATATGGTTTAAAATGACTGTTTCAAAGAGAGCCATAATATTTATCATTTATTCAAGAATAATCATAAACATAGGTGAGTGCAACAGGCTCAAGCCCAAAACTGCTCCTCTAACGATTTTTACAACAGTCCAAAATAAGGTTATGATGATCATTAAAATCAAAATTACAATTTCTCACTTCCAAAACTACCTACACTTCTATAACCTACATGGTTCTCCATGTTTCCATCTGTGGAAAATTAGATTATTTGGCGAAGTGGAAAAACCCTAGGGTCTCCCCACTATTGAAAGCCATACGCTAAGTACTGGTCACCAATCCTAGAACATTCCACAGTGTTCGTGACTCAACTTCAAAATCACCAAGCGACCACCCTCACCAAGTGACCACCCTCACCGAGTGACCACTATAGTTGAAATAATTATGAACTATGTTTATCAATTTATAATAACTCAATAAATAAATTATCAGCTAAATAAACCTAATAAATTGAATTACTTGAATGAAAAATCCCCGCTGGAATCAAATCAATAAACAATATTTCAACTTGAAAAAACCCTGCATTATTAATTATTTAGTTCACTGTTTCATTCATGTGCAATACTAGTATAGCTGACGCAAAAAGTTAGGCGGTTTCGTCTGTCTCTTGTACGTGATGTAACCTACTAACACCTGATGTAACGCATCTATTGTCTTTTTTTTATTTCAGAAACATCATCTACATATCGCTAAATTGACAACATCAGCTGTATGAGCGCACATTAGCACCCAACTTTTTGGCGAAAGCTATATCTTAAGGCATTTAATCACGAGAAAATTATTACACAGGAGAAAGGTACAATACCTATATTGAAAGTTACAATACGAGTATATACAATATGAATACAAAACAAAAACCCTGCGTTTCTCTTACTTTTTTGTATTTGTGAAATTCATAAATCAGGCCCCTATTAATTTTTTTAAATAGTGATAAAAAATTCAGAACCGATAATGGTGTCTCGGTTTATCAATAAACAAAGGATAAATCTTTGTCTAGTTCACTATCAATTATTAACACAACTACGTTAGCTTGACAAAAAGTGGCATTGAGAAAATTGTCAACCAAAGAAACATAATCAAGCGCATCTCCATTGTTGATCTGTTTCTATTCTTGTAATTTATTGTGTAATCAATCTTTCTTCACTTTATTATGATGTCACCAATGGAACTATCCGTTTTTGTAATTGATTTACCATTTATCAAGGCAGTTAAAAATATCGTGAAGGAACTTCCAGGCACTAAACAGAGCTGAGCAAACATTGAAAACTACAAATAAAAATATACTAGTGGCATACAATTTCAAAGATTAAATTGTCTTCGATACTAATAACAATTAGAGAATTTGAATGAAAATGAAACATCTGACTGAGAACAATGTTAAGGGAGAACTAGCGAGAGCAATTACTGCTTAACAATAAAAATTTGAAAGAAACTGCAAAAGTCGTGTATCACTTGCAGGTCTAATAATGTTGACCTTGCCAAGATTCCACAATGAGGAGAGAACATTTTTATAGTCTGTGCAAGCAAAGAAGACACTCTGGCAAGATGGGAAAATGACTCCAGTTTTTATATAAAAATTATAAATTTGGTTTCAAATTTTAGTTTAGAATGTTTTCTTCAACTTGAGACCAAATTTATAATTTTTGAACCAATATTGGCCGAGCTTGAGTGATTTTCTCATCTTGCCAGAATGTCTTCTTTGCTTGGACAGTCTATATCAATTCAATTTTTCATCGTCCTTTTCATTCTCTACCATAACAGTGCAGTCTCTGAGATCACATACTGTGATGGAGAAAGATTTTTTCTAAATTTCATTTTCCCCATTCTCTATCATAATTCATGACAGTACAGAGTAAAGCCTGAGATCACCATAATAAGAATTAATATTTTCATTTATCAATTATTCGCTCCATTCTTTATAATAACCTGTTAAGATATTTATAATATGGTATGGATAATGGATATTTTTTATACAATTAATGATACAATGTCCAAAAATGATACGCAATCATAGAGGAAGGAAGCTCCCTGCCACGAGATATTTAATAATATTTATATGTGCCAGCATAATATTGAAAATGAGCTGTCTCTATTCCTGAATGATTCTATATTTAGAGAGAATTTGAACTAAGCATAGGCAATTTTGAAATTTAATTAACAAACAACAAACAATAATAGAACACTAAGTTTCAAAGAGCTAATACAGTTAATTACCCCAATTTTGGCTTTGTTAAATGAACTAACCTCAATTTGCGTATGTTTTGCTTACATATACAATTAAATGAATATGATTATATTTCTTCAGAAAAACAATTCTGTAAAAGTTCATGAGCATGATACACGGCTTATATAATCTTTTTCAAACTTTATGATTCTTTCAACGACTTGCATCATGAGCTCTGAATGTCTAGTATCAAGGAGCTTTCTTCCTGTATCAAATTTGGACTCTGTATCATTACTGCGTATCAGAAATCTCCCGTCTTAACAGAGTTTTCTTATAGTATAGCCTGAGAACACCTTATTATCAAGAGCACAATGACTCGGCTACTGTTGATTCACTTTTAATCGTTGTGGGAAAATACTTTACTCGCATCATCTGCAACATTGTCTGTGAACAATATATTCGCAACTTTACATCTATAGTCTGTCCAAGCAAAGAAGACATTCTGGCAAGATGTAAAAATGACTCCAGCTCGGTCAATCTTGGTTCAAAAATAATAAATTTTATTTAAAATTGCAGTAAACATTCTACTCTACAATTTGAGATTAAATTTATAATTTTGAACGAATATTGTCCGAGCTAGTGTAATTTTCCCATCTTGCCAGAATGTCTTCTTTGCTTGTACAGACTATATACTCGTATATATCCATCTACAAGTGTACATCACACTATAAGAGTATATCCTCCTGTAAATTCTTGTTTAAATAACAATAAAAGTTGTTCTCTATAGAAGGAAACGCATTTTTTAGGCAAGTTCAAGGTTAGTGCTCCATCGCTTTGTTAAGGCTTTGTAATTTGATCCTGATGAATTTAGCCTTGATTGAGATGGATTGTATCCTAACATTGTACCCTAAATTTTATCCTGACATTTTTGAATAAATAATTATAATTAATAATAATAGTAATGAATAATAATTGTATCCTACATGAAAACTAATGAGATCTTACACAGTTCATTATATAGACTGAAAAATACTTGATTGAGTTTGAATTTTGCAGTTGTGATACGAGCACACAACGACTTTAGAGAAGACGATAAGCCGTCGGTCCCGTCTGTCTAAAACGAAGTCGTCATCTCTCATCATTGGCCACGTCGTCATCTCATATTCCTCTCATTAACCACGCACAGGCCTAGGGCTAGGAACCCATGTGGGCATCACCATAAAAAGTTACCTACTTAATATTAGGCTACTACTATTGATATTATTATGATTTAGGATGTGGTATCATGATTCACATTCATTGTATTTTTTCTTTTTCCATTTGAATAGTTTGATGACATTTCACACATCACTAGAGCTTTGCTTTGCTTTATGATTCTAAGTTAAAAATTGAAAGAAAAATATTAGCTATTTATGTATTAAGAGCGTAATGCGCGACTTTATTGCTTGTGCAAAACAGTTATCATGCAACGCATAAAGGAGCATGATAATTTTGCAAATGCGGTAAAGTTCATTTTTTCTACAACTGCGCGTGAAACAAGATTTTACGAGCTGAATTCTCCTCGTAAAGAAGCCCATTTCTGAGGAGAATCTTCATTACGCTTGCTAACCATCTGCGCATGCGCAGTAGAATTACTTTACGCTCGCTAAGCAACTGCGCATGAGCAGTAGAGTTACTTTACGCTCGCTAATCAGCTGATCATGGCTCACCAAAAGTAGGTCAGGTGGAGTCATAACATAACCTAACAAAAGTCGACAATGTGTGATTGTACCTGTACCGGTAATTACACAAGAGTAATTTAATAGATCGCAGTATTTGAGGACTGAAAAAACTGTAGATTAACAGGTTCGTGTAGTTGTAGAAAAAATATTGTATGTAATTCGCGCGTAATGCTTCTTTATCGCTCTTGCAAAATTATCACGCTCCGCTACGCGTCGCGTGATAACTGTTTTGCGCGAGCGATAAAGTAGCGCATTATGCTCTTAATACATAAATAGCTATTTTTCCTAATAATCATATTTATTTATATGTTTTATTATTTTGTTGAGAGAAATAATAAATATGAAGACACATTAATGTTAATTTTTATGTATGTATTTGAATAAAGATGTAAGTTATTAAATTGATTGATTGTACATACAACATCGCTCCTGTATAATTTCAATGTAACACTGGCGGCTCGTGCTCAACAGGTGAAGTGCTGTAGTAAAAGATACGGGCACTTCACCTGTTTTGAGGGTACGAGCCGCCAGTACAATGTAAATATAATGAGAGTTGACAGAGGTGTGTTAGATTAATCAAAAGAATGACACTGAATAGCCAAACTGTGAGCATACAGTCTTGTAGAGTATTCGACCGAGCTAATCAATCAACAATGACCACACTGTGAGCTTACAGTCTCTGTACCTTTTACTAAAGAGAATCCTAGAATCCTAGAGCTCTATTATTCTACTATGCTTTTACAAACACTGGGCCCTTGTCTTTGATTATAAAAAGGCACCACTTGAGCGTTGATTGGCAATGATATCAGACACAGAGATCCCTTCTTAATGGGCCACAAACACAGCTGATCTTTGTGCTGTTGGTGAGGTCATTGACCTGTCATTAAGTTGAATAGGCTTGATTCCACTCGGACTCTAGAATTATTGAGGGGAACTTCAGCAGAATTATTGAGGGGAACATCAGCAGGTATTGAAATCTTAAACTTGCTCGTTTCTATGCTCTTTCAGTATCCACAAAAATAAATAGAATAGAATAACGTCCTTATTTTAATGATTTGGGCAGTAATGTCAACTTTACTACCTGAGCACAAAGCTATGCCAATTCAAAAAAATTAAACTTTAGCTATGAATCAACTATCAATTAACTTGTCATATTTTTCATGAGTTTGCAAACAATCCTTATGTATAGTCTGTCCAAGCAAAAAAGACATTCTGGCAAGATGGGAAAATGACTCCAGCTCGGTCAATATTGGTTTCAAAAATTATAATTTGGGCTCAAAACGTTTTCTACAATTTGAGACCCAATTTATATTTTTCGAAACAATATTGACCAAGCTGGAGTCATTTTCCTTCCTTGCCAGAATGTCTTCTTTGTTTGGACAGACGATACTAACAGTCAGTTTTCAAGTTTCCAATTACTGATTACTAAGTAAACCAAAGTGTAATATTAGCTAACAAAATGGTTCATGCCATTTTTTTATTCATTTCAATTCAGTTTTTAATCAATAATTGAAAACTAACCATTTGGATTATTACTATTAATGAGTTTGATCAATTATTGATTTCAATTAGAAGTGGAAGGGGAAAAACCTTTTTACTATCTAAATATAATTAAGTGTAACAATAATTGGCTATATTTCTACAACAAAACAGCATTCATATGAAGTAAAAAATTCACACGGTAGTAAAAGTAAATTGACGATTGAATTATTCATAACTTCAATTTCAACTATTTTCAATAAAAATGTAATTCTGACGAAGAGACCAAGAGAGACATCCACACCAGAACCAGATTTTCCACTTGAATAATGAAATTATCAAACAGCCATCCACCTACAAATAAGCATACAGTAGCACAGCCAACCTTTGAATAGTAGAAAGTTATTGGAAAACCAAACAAATTGCACAGACAAAGCTGTCAGTCACTGAAAAGTAACAGTAAAAATAGAAAAAAATAAAAAGTAACAGTTCCGTCACCTATTTTTAGTAACCGAGTTAATTTAGCACGCTATGCTACCATAGATCAGTGATCTGTTAAATCGCACATTGTATTCAATAGTTTCCAACTCAGTCTCTTTCTCTCACACACTCACTATTTAGTCTGTCCAAGCAAAGAAGACATTCTGGCAAGATAAGAAAATGACTTCAGCTCGGTCAATATTGGTTTAAAAATTATAAACCTGGTCTCAAATTGTAAGAAACATTCTGATCTACAATTTGAAACCAAATTTGTAATTTTTGAACCAATACTGATCGAACTGAAGTAATTTTCCCATTTTGCCAGAATGTCTTCTTTGCTTGGACAGACCATACAGTGCCTGACTTTACTCTCTCTTTCTCTAACATTTCCAGTTTCCATAATTATGCAACAGTATTGGTACACTTCTCTGCCAGATCCGTTTCATTGAGCTATTAGTTACCGGTACCCAATAAATATATCTTTATCAGCTTCGGCTATATTTTTTTCAGAGAAATTATCCTTCCGTCACAGATAATACTGGAAACATCGTTTCTGCTATCAAATAACGGTATTCTAATTATAAATATTATTCAAATATTTATTTATATTGATCCCATTAGTACCACTTATTAGCAGAGATGAAATCCATTCTCAATATTTGGTTGGTCTATGTCAAGGTTCATATAAGTTATACTAACTTTGGGTCTACGTTACTAAGAAATATACACTTTTTAACAAGCTTTATTCCATTTCCAAATAAGTAACGTGAATTAAATAAATATTATCAACTAATGAATGAGTGAATTATAAACTCAGTAGACAATATTCAGTAAGCCTAAGCTACAGTATATCTATCCTAGTTTCAGCTATCAATGACTGTATACCAATTTAAAATTTTATTGCCATGTATATTATATTATATAGTCTGTCCAAGCAAAGAAGACAGTCTGGCAAGATGTGAAAACGACTCCAGCTTGGTCAATATTATTTCAACAATTACAAATTTGGTCTCAAATTGTTGAGCAGAATGTTTTCTATGTTTTGAGAACAAATTTACAATTGTTGAAGCTATATTGACCGAACTGGAGTCATTTTCCCAAGAGTATCTTCTTTGCTTCGTCACACTATACCTCAATATCATCGCAATTTCAAATATTATGACCTAGAAGCATACTAGATATTGTCAATGAATGAATAACTAGGTCAATGATATTAGCAAGCACAGGTGACGCCAAAAAGTTGGGCGGTTTCGCCTGCTCCTTGTGTGCTCTAACAGCTAATGTTGTCAATTGATTTTTTCGAAATCAAAAGAGACAATAGATCCCTTATAACAGCTGTTAGTAGGTTACATCACGTACAAGAGACAGACGAAACCGTCTAACTTTTAGGTGTCAGCTATAACGTTTTTTGAGTGATGAGTATTTTTGAGTGATAAGTATTTGAGCACAGATGATTTGAGTGATAGATGAGCACATTGAGTGTTTTAGACACTTTAAGTAATTTAAACACTGTCAAAGAATGAGTTGGCAAATTGTTTTTCAAAGTGATGTCCACATGAGCTCTAGACTTGTGCGTGAGTTGACGGGTGTTGTATATTTTGTCGGGACAGACGGCTTAACGTTTCTTCTGATTGGCGCAGCGGTTTTTGGTCGAAGCCAGCAAAACTGGTGTTTGACGAATGACTGTTATTGATGTTCAGCTTTGTCAGGACAGTTGACAAGCGGTCTGTGATAGTACATTGAGTCGGAAAAAGCCTCTTTCGCTTTTGTACACAACTTTCAGACTGTCCTGGCTGAGCTGAGCAATAATAATAGACATTCACCAACAGTCACTTTTGTTAGTGTCTTCTTAGCTATCATACAGTCTGTCTAAGCAAAGAAGCCATTCTAGCAGGATGGGAAAGTGACTCCACCCCGGTTAACATTATAATAAATTTGATCTCAAATAGTAGAGAACATTCTGATGTACAATTTGAGACATATTTATAATTTTTGAACCAATAGTGATTGATTTGGAGTCAATTTCCCATCTTTCCAAAATGTCTTCTTTGCTTGACCAGACTATAAGTTACCTACGCCCCATCGCTTATCTCATTCACTCTCACTGTCAAGTTTACCATTGCTGAATGACAAATAAAAATTCTCATCATTTCATACTTTTGTCTCCTATCAATGACTTTATATTGATTTTAAATATTGTATCAATTATTAAAAAAACATTTCCATTTATTACTATTAGGCTCATTTAGCTTAACTATATTAATGTAGGCTACTCCCACTTTCACATCTGTTTGAAAATTGACAATGGATGAATGAGTAAATATATGAAGACAAATTAACAATTCATCCCATCCATTATACTTGAACACACAAAGAAAGATAACGTCTCATTATAACTGTAGATATTCACTTCCGTCAACTAATGGTTTATTGCGGAAAGCCAAGTAGTGAGTCATAGTAAATATTATTTATGTAATTTATAGTCTTGCAAGAATAATTTACGCTTAAATTATTGTTATTACAGGATATGAAACCGTTCTTAAAACGGTAATAGCAATTTGTTCAATAGTCAAGTATATGAATTGCTTTTAGTAGATTTTTTAGGATTTGTCAAGTTTAGACATTTGTGAGAGTTTTTGACCAGCTGTTATCTACGCCAACCTTATCATTCTATCTCTTTCATATTTTTTCAACTTCTTCTTCTCCGTCTTCTTCTTCACACTCTTTCCCTGCTTTTATTACTTGGCCTCTTCAATATTTTCTCATCATTTGCTATACCAAGACATATTTTTCCGATTTCCTTATTCTACAAATTCACATTTAATTAAATGGAACTCTGTATAGCCTACCAATAAACAGACAATACCAGAAAAATCATTGATTTTTAGCTGATTGTGATGCTCACAAAAGCTTGGATTGTAAAAAAGGATTGATTAAAGGATTGATTAAAAAGGATTGATTGTAATGTAAGTGGGTGATTGGGATGAGAAATGAATGAACCTATGCTTAGAGAGAATAATTATTAATTTTGTGTTTATTATAAGTTATTTTCAAATTGTTTTATACAGAAGTTTTCCAAACTGTATAAATACATTGAAACCCTTTTATATTTCAGTCCATGAAAAAAATAATAATAATTTTGCTTTCAAACTGTGTCATTTAGATAACAGTGAGAGATTTAAAAGCTTTCATGATAACAGTTCCCAGAATAAATTACTTGACAAGTACTATAAAAGCTTATGAAGTGGATAAGGAGGTTTTCATTTATTACTTGGAATTTTATGAATGAGGAGATAAAAATTAGGAGGCGATAGGTTAGATTATAATCGTACGTGATGGTGAGTCCATTTTTTTCTTTTTATTTTATAGAAAGTGCAATCATTCTTACAACACCAACAGTATTGAATATTATATAGCAGACTCCAGTTAAGTTTAGCGGATAACTATTACCAATGCTCAGCTACGTATGGACTGTCTGCGAGCGGTCTGCAAGAGCACATTGAGAAGAAATTCATTCAACCTTCAGCAATTGATTCACTTGAAGTACAAAAAAATTATAGGCTATAATCCTCCACTCAGAGATTATATATTGTATTGGATATAAATAGAATAAGTTACTTTCTGAGCATTATTTTTCTCGATTAAACAACTTGAAAAAACAGGAAAGTCCATTGACATTGAATAGGGATTCAGTGACTAACAATTTCAAGGTTTGGTTTTTTCTGATTTTCGGCTCAGAAGTAGGAACATACGGTACTGGCCTTGGAGTTTGGAGTTATTATACTGTCAGAAGAAAACCGGTAACATATCTGCTGGTAATGGTGTAGTGTTTCGCGAACAGCTCATTTTTTCAGGCTACTGGCATCATCAATTTAAGAAGTCATTAGTCCTCACTTAAACTTATAGGGCAACAGGACTTAACTAGAAACTCAACTCCCGCGCTCTCTAATAATATGAACTGTAAACTATGCTCAAGCAAACTTTTACTTCATTAAGGTAAACTAAAACTATAAACGCTTTTTATTGAAAGAGTATACAAGAATCTATTTATTAGGCTTATAATTCAGTCAGCTTTGATATTGTATAACTTCTTCTTTATCTCTCTCCTGTTGCCTTACAGCGTCGGAGTAGGCTACGTCATATTGTATAACTTGGTGAATAAAATCTTATACATTTGGAACATGGTAAAAAGCTGTAATGAGTTGTCACTAGAATATTGTAACTAAAATTAAGTATACATTTTCGTTCCAGGTTCAGATGCTAGGGCAAAGTAGATAACAACTTATTACCGTAGCCTATCTATTTTTAAAGAGATAAATCATAACCCCGCAGGAATACTTCCCGAAACTGACCGGCAAAATTCCTAGGATAACACCATAACTGAAATTTTTAGCTAACAATCTATTTTACACATTTGATTGAATACTTGGGGTACCAGAAGCCAGTATTAGAAAATGAGCTTGATTTGTGATTCAAAAGGTATTTAATGAGGAAACCATTAATTATGAGAGTAAAGTATTTGATTCATAAGTGTCAGTTCAACGAATTGCCATAACTTACATTCCAATTTCAACTTATTCTGATTGAAGGAAAGTTAACTTATCTTCATCGGCGTAAATGACTCTCCTGATTGTTCTAAGGAATTATGACACTGGCATTCCCTTCTAATGAAACTATTAATCATACCATATTCTAGTATTTCTTAGAAGATAATAATCTACATATTACTCATGTACTGCCCGAAATGTTCCCCCTAGTACGGTCCGGTATAGATATACAGTAGTAGGTACCGTGATATCAAAATGGCTTCAGAGAAAAAATTTAGAACTAATAACCTCAAATAAGTGAAATAACTCACCACATAAAATCCTGGTGGACATTTCGACTGATCTTCGACGACGCAAATTGAAGTAATTGGTTTATCATCCGGAAAAGATTTCAAGACTTGCTGCATCATATTGAAAGGAGATTGTACAATAATTTAACCTCACGAAACCCCTATTCTTTGTCAGTTGCCGATCAAAATATGACTAGAAGTACTGACTGCTTGAATATGAACACAACACTGGAGCTTTAGTAAACAAGAATTACAATGAAACGACTACATTGAAAAGAAAAAGAAAAGTTTCAGTCATACCAAAAATTAATAGCTTACATCGAAAGCTAATAATGTTATTTTGTTATGACTACACTATCCCTCTCTCACTCACAGTTCACAACTGAAAATCTGAGCTCAGTGAGCTGAGCAGAGCTGGTATCCGTCTCACTCTCCTGTCTTCTCGCTCTGACAAATGACAGACAACGATGGTTAGTATCGATATACTTTTACGAATCGATACTTTCCTTGTACACTATCGATTTGAACCGATGCGAATGCGATACTTCTCAGCGCGGATTCAACAACTGAGAAAAACAAATAAGTTTGCGCAAACTGAGAAGACAGGCCATGATAATTATTAAAAATACGGATTTCTTGTTAGCTTATTAAATAACAAATATGAAAGAAGAATACTTATTTGCGATTAGTATCATTTATAGGCTATCATCACATCATAATATTAATAACGTTCTCAATGAGAACTCATACCACTGCTAAGTTATCGGTATGACATTGTATAATTTCTGAATGATATGTTAAATATATGTTTATTGAACTGAAAATTGCGGAGGCAGTAGTTTATTGTAAAGGTAATAAGAATGCAATCTTGCTTATTGATAATTGATAAGGATTTTGTAGCCTCGAGGACTACTGTATAGAGACTGTATAATCAGTCTGATAATACAATCTCTACATCATCGAGGACTATTGTGGAGAGCTGAGGTTAATTTCATAAAAATTTACAATAAATTCCATTAATTCCAAGTTAAAAGCTCATTTATGTCTTGAGGGAATCCAGTAACTTACTGTCACTTTTGTTTACTGTAGCCTACTTGAGATTACTTACATTTTTATAAATAAATACAGTATAGTATAGGCATAACGGAATTTAAATACCGTACCGGTAGGTAATGATATTCTAGTATGACAGAGAGGCAAACATATAAAATAATTCAAGTGAACTTTGTTTATTTTAGAATGTTTTATTCCAATTATTATAGGAAAATATAATTATCAAATAATAAACAATTCTAAATTCATTTTATATCACCATTAATACCACATACCACAGACAAAGAAGGAAAAAATACTGTATTAGTCTAAGAAATACTGAGTTACTTTTTCCGAGGTTTACCATACATTAATGTACCATTACAGATAGATTATTAAAGAAGAACATTTAAGAAAAATTCAACAGAAATAAACTTTTATATCTCAGCTTGTTGAAAGAAGCTGTAGTAATAATTATAAGCTATCATAAAAATAAATGTTTATCTTCTCTTCTAATATCAGCACCATACAATTATTTATTTATGAACAATATAATTCTACATTGACTCATTCAATACATACATCATTACATAACTAGAAATAATGGTAAGCAAGAAAAATGGAAAATTAATCATTGTATCACCTAAAATTCCGAATCCACATAAAAAATGAATTTACGATAACATCAATACCGTACTGTTACATTTTACTATTGCTCAGTTATAATAAAAAGAGCTTATTATATAAAAAAGAAATTCACCTGGCCATCATAATAACAAAGAAAATCAACTTTCAAATGAATAAATAAAAACTCAAAAACTCTATTCTTCAACTTATAACTGAGCAGCATTGGACGGTTCATTCATAATTAAGTAATTTAAGTTGACACTAATGAAATAACGACATACAGTAACAAATCAAGAAAAATAATAAAAATACTGCACACAAAACAAAATAAAAATAAACAAACTTTTATTAAATGAAATTAGATTGTTGAATGAATTTGAGATTGAAAATGATATGGTCAGACTCAAATCTTACATTATAGTACAGTCTCTTATTTTATGGAACCTGAAAAGTTGAATAGTTTCCATAAACTGAAAAGTTGAATAGTTTCATCATATTATTGAAAGATGGAGGATAACTACGGTTCAAGAAGAATATTTCTCAACTTTCTAATAAATCTTAATTAGAATTTGGCCTTGTACATATATCTCTTTGGGATTATAATCATTCTAAATGGGGAATCATTCGAATATTAGAGAAGAAACTTGAAAGAGCTGGAGAAAGGATTTCTTCAGTATTTGATAGTAAAGTACTGTATCCTAGTATTGAGCAATAATTATGCCAAATTGCCAATGAATTATTTATAAAAGCTATCATGAATCAGTCTTTTTCAAGTTTGTAAATGCTTTCAAAAATATATAGCTTCAGTCTTGTGAACAAAAAACTAAATAATGAACTACTTGTACTACAATCCATAACCTACTCATAAATAAAAACCTAAACAATACACATGACTTTGTGATGAGAATATAACTGAAATGTCAACTTCTATAAACGACTAATCAGTCATCAATGAACTAAAACTAGAAACAAAACTAAGATACTGTAGTAAGTAACAAAACTACTACGTGGTTCACTTGAGCTTAGATACTAATTCTATCACTTGGTAAATTGCACTTCATTGTACAGAAAATAGACTAATTTGATCACAATATAATAGTGTGTGATTATTCATTAGAAAACTTTTCAATTGGAGAAAGGCACATTCGTTTGTTACATAATTACTCATTCATAAAGGCACTTTTGTTTTTACATACAGGGCTACCCTTTCTAAAGTATTCCATTGCAGTTCAGTTCAAACTTAAATTAGAAAACTGCATACTCATTCATCAAGGCACTTTGTTTTTACATACCGTACAGGGATACTCTTTCTAAAATATTCCATCGCAGTTCATGTCAATTAATATTACAGTGTCAACTGAATTTACAAGTTATAACTGCTGGCAGCCGATTATAATAGAATTAAAGTAGATATAATTGATATTCAATTCCAAATAAGTATGGAGTACTATAACTAAAATTAACAATTATAATTAATTGACTTGACAATCAACACTTGACTTGAGAAAAATTAAGGCAGTTTCGTCTGTTCCTTGTGTGTTCCAACAGCTGATGTCTGCCTAACTGTACCGGACCAGCTGACTAGAAAATAGAGTTACCAATATATACTCTAGTCAGCTGGTCCAATTACAGGCTAGTAACTTTTGGTGGTAGTTTTCCATTACTACAATATTCGCACAGGCTCATGTTCCTAAAATGCAATGGAAACACGGAGATGTATAAAGCAATGCACACTGGTCAGCTGTTTTTTATTTATGTTGCTCCATACAACTACGTGTTTCTATTGCATCCTGTGCCCGTGTCTTGTAGTAATGCAAACCTAAATATTAATCTGTTTGTACAAGGAACAGACAAAACCACCTTGATTTTTGGGACTAGCTATACCAATATGTTAGATATATTATAGTATGGCTACTGTAACACAAAATCGACGACTGAACCCGTTACTTTACTGATAAAGTCAATTAACGACCATATACACGACAAATCCAGACAGAAACTTTCAATCTGCACATAACCTCACTTTCAATTCTAATATTCCATGGTAGCCGGCTGCATGTAATAGACTCCATCGGCGGTCACATAACTGGCTTGTGGAGGAGACGGATAGAGGGGGTAGACGGGCGGCGGCGCCCCACTGGGGTCGTAGGGAGGCATCCAATGGGAGGGGTCGTAGTAGGGCAGAGTGCAGTACTGGCGGTCGCACTCTGTCGTCGCTGTGGGATGGTGGTAGTAGACGGGGACAAAGTGGGACGGCGGCGGCAAAGTGACGGCTGGATTGACGACGGCCGGCGTTGTCGGTGTCGTGCTGCTAGTGTAGGTTGGTGCGGGCTTGTTAGTCGCTACTGCAACAAATAAATAATTATTATATAAATTATACAAATAAATGATAATTGTATAATGGTGCAATTATAAATTTATGTGAAAAATCAATTGTTATAATAAGAAAAAATAGAATGACCTTTTTGTCTCAGAACGGATCTCAAAACGTTTAGTTCTGACTGACAGTGAGTCAAAAACTTCAAGTGTATGGGGAGACCTGCTTTCAACCGTCTGAAACCCGTCTGTAAATTTAAGTGTGAGAGAGAACCTATGAGTCCCAGCTTCGCCTTTGTAAAAAGTCAATGAATAAATAAACCGGCTGTCCGATCGTAGGACGATTAATCTTACAATTGAGACGTTTTAGATTATTATTGAGATAGAATGCTAATTTTTATTGTTGTACTGTATTTTTAATACAGTCATTACACCATCTTGTTGATATTAAATATTTTCAATATTCATAATATTAATTAATTAATAATAATAATTAAATATTCATAATTTACATTATGTAAAGCTGACGCCAAAACATTAGGCGGTTTCGTCTGTCTCTTGTACGTGATGTAACCTAACAGCAGATGTAAAGCATCCATTATCTCATTCAATTACAAAAACATCATCTAGACATTTTGCAAGATATATAAAGAGCTGACGCTAATAATGGTGGCGGTTGGCGAATGACTGTTATTAATGATGAGCTCTGTCAGGACAGTCTGAAGCTGTCAAGCGTACAAGAGACATTCGAAACCATCTAATTTATGTAAACTAGTTAATTCTTATTCTGTAAACTCATGTTAAATTACTCACCCTGAGTAGAAGACGCTGCAGTTACAGCAGTAGCAGCATTAGTATTATGATGTTCGTTATTTTTGCGTTTGTTCTTGAAGCGAGGCGGCTGATTCGGCGAGGCGGTGACACGGCTCGTCGAGTCGGGGGACGCCGAGTCGCTCGCCACTGCCACGCTGTAATCGGCGGCTGCTGCCATAGGTGCAGCTGCAGCTGGAGCTGCATAGGGCACTGCAGCTGCTTCTGAAAATGTATCAATCAAATTTCGTTAATCACTACAATGCAATTGTTTAATAGTCAATAGTTCATTATTATACATTCTTCAAAAACAGCAATGGGACATAAAAATTATGAAAAAAAATTTCAAAAGACATAGAAAGGTAACATTCCCAAGCGGCAGCTTGCGGCTCTAGCTGTGCTGCTCGATCTGCCCGGCTCTAGCTATCACAACTCTATTCACATAACTTAGCTATAAAATGAACTAATGAATGTTCACTTTGTTATCAGTTGATATATCAAGTGGAACCTCTCAACTTGATATAATACAACCGGCGCTCTTTTTGATCACACAAATTTTCGTTGATTCGATGATATCAACATAAACTCAACTCAAGCTTACGAGGCTCTTCCTCTTATTATTTAATTGAGTAGTAATAATCTATGATTGTGAATATTGTTAAAGAAATTATTAATAAGTCAAATTTATCTTCTGTTATAAATACTGCTGTTACTTTTTTACGGATGATGCCCACATAATTATTCAATTTTAATTGTGCGTGGTTAATGGAAAGTGATGGGTGATTTATGAGGTGGAAAAACGACCATGCCTCAGGTGGGATTCGAACCCACGACCGGGTAGTGCTAGCGGACTGAAGGTTGTTACGCCCCAGTCCACTCGGCCAACCCGGCCGGCTTATTGATTTGGTACATTGATATTTTGTTGTTGTATTTCGAGGAAAATGAATGCTTTGATTTTAAAATAATAGAATTGCTAAATTTACTAACCAGAATAGTAAGGAGCAGGGGAGACTGGTACGGCAGGAGGCTGTGGTTCATAACAATGGCTGACATAGGACATTGGCACCGAGTGATCAGCTGGCATGTAGGCGTGGTACTGGCCAGCTGGCTGGTACCAGTGCTGACCACCTACAGCTGTTCGACCAGCGGATGGCTGCTGTGGAGGCTGTGCGGCTACCAGGTACGGGTTCATGCGCATGTACTGCCAACAAACAAATTCGTATCTATTAAAATTGATCTATTTTTCTCTTGAATCACAGAGTACAATAAAATAGAATGAATTCTATTTCATATTAAATGAAAAGGCAAGATGTTATCAAACAACTGATTTATTAAAGAATCGAGATATTGGATGCTAAACCATATATTGGTAAGCCAATAATTGGTAAGCCAAATAATAGTTTACCAGAGATTAATGATTAAGTAGCAACCGGTTTCGGCATATCAACTTTATAATAAATCAGTGGTTTGACAACATCTTTTATTTTCATTCAATATGGATACTACCACAACTACAAGGTGATAACTACAACACTACAAGTTATCAACAAGGTGATATCTATCACCTTCACAACTACTGAAAAAGTGAAATGTCATTTCTATTTTGTGATTATTGATTCATTTCATATATTGTATCTTAACTTGTAAAGCCCTCCCTACATGGCGAATTTCAGATCCACAGTTTAGTGATACAGTACAGAGTACAAAATTGATACAGGAAGGAAGCTTGTTGATACGAGACATTTGTGATGCTCAAGGATCGCCGCCATATTGAAAATAACCTTATTCTATTTCTGAACTAACTTATTAAACTTTTTGAGAGTATTCAAACTCTGTTCAAGTATTTTGTGAATTGAATTAATAAAAAAACACCAAGTTTCAGATAGCTGGTAGTTATTTCCCCACTTTGCATAATATGGTTATATTGTTTTTTGATTCTTTGCTTACATCATTTTGATGCACAAGGAATAGACGAGACCGTCTCAATTTTTGGCAACAGCTTTAGAAGTAAAGCGATGTTCAGCTATTAATAAAACAAGTTAGGCCTACACTTTTCAGGAAATGTTTCGGATGAGATTATTTGTTTGAGTACATACGCCTCTAAGGATTATATGAGGTTATCTATGTCATCTCTACGACAGTATGGTAGATTACACTTATTAATTACATTCTTATAGTATTTATTATTTAATGGTGTAGGTGGAGGAAAAATGTTGTGTGCATCTCGGGACTAAATTACGTTTTCTCCCTCGGGAAATTGTCGCCCTCGGCTATGCCTCGGGCAACAACAGTTTCCCTCAGGGAGAAAAAGTTAAACATTAGTCCTTAGATGCACAAATAACTATTATTAATGGTCATCTCTGTTGGGACAGTATAAAGCTGTCTTCGAGAGCGAATTAGTATATCTGGTGGTCGCTCTCGCTTTGATGTACTCTCACAGACAGCTCGCCGACTGTCCTGACAGAGCTAAGAGCCAATAACAGTCATTCGCCAACCGCCTTAATTTTTGGCACCAGCTTTATCTCTCATACTCACATCTAATCCAATGTTGTAGTAGTATCTCAAGGTGGGCAAATCTGAAAAATCGTCAAATATATGCATTCATAAAATGATTCATAATGCTCGAAACTTAAATAGACTTGAATAAATTTACTTAGATTTCAAAATACGAAAATATATTGAATTTGCTAACGATTGTCTCTTTTCATTTCCTTATAAAGTCAGTTACTGGTACAGTCTGTCCAAGCAAAGAAGACCCTCTGCCAAGATAGGAGAATGACTCAAGCTCGGTCAATATTGGTTCAAAAATTATCAATTTGATCTCAAATTGTAGGAAAATATTTGATCTACTGTTAAGACCACATTTATAATTCTTAAACAAATATTGACCAAACTGGAGTCATTTTCCCATCATTCCAGAGGGTCTTCTTTGCTTGGACAGACTATACTCAATATAATACATATTATTCATTGGTATTTTCACTTTTAGTCTACACTTTTATCTGTTTTTTAGTCAATGAATTAATTGGAAAATGTGAGATTTAAATATTTATGTTATTTGATGGAAGTTGAAAAGAATCAGATTTTGAATAAGTTAAATGGCGGGGATTGTGTAAATATTACCCAAATCTCAATTAAAATCAAAATTATGTGATTAAATACTAATTTATTTTTAAATAAAATATAATACAAAAATACTAATTTATGATTTCATATCCAGTTATAACCCTTAATGGTTCGAAAATTGTGTTTTATCAGCATGTTTTCCCTATTATCTCAATAACCGTTAAAGAAACTAGCTTTTCATTGAATTCTTCGGCTAATTTAACATAGGACTTAAACCTTTTAAAACCGGAATAAAGCCTCTAATTTTTTTTTAGAAAAAATGTCAATTATCTGCCATTGTTATTTCGATAACAAAGCGTTTTAGGGGGTATATCCCATGGAACTTTTCTCTCTACTTGGTGCAAGGAATCAGCCTGAGAAGTACTGTATTTCACATTCCTCCCAAAACACCTTGTATAAATAGATATAAAACTGTCTCACCTGTCGAATTTGAAAGAATAACCTGCTTACCTGCCATAGGCAGATCGTATCCATCAGCGTGCATGGATCTGGCGGGCATTACACAGTAGGCCGCAGCAGCGGCTGCAGGACTGGTAGCGGCCGGCGGACAGTCTGTCGATAGTCTGTAGACAGTCTGCGGCGGACTAGTGCTGCTGGCTGGCGGCGGCGGCGCATAAGGGACGTGATGGTCGGCCGCATCGCAGTGATGAGTCAACGAGCTGGATGTCACTTCGCAACTCTGTAACTCGAGAATAATAAAATAATTAATTTTAAATTATAATTAAAATGAATCAGTTTACAATAATATGTATAATAAAAATTTATAAATTATAAATAAAAATCAATCAACCTGAATGGACGCCTTAAAACGGAAAGTAACCAAACGCTATATTTATCAAAATTGAGTTATTGGCGCTATCTTGTAGAGAATTGTCAAATCAATATTGTCATAAAAGGGTAAGAACATGTCAAATAAGCTGAGGCTTCGGGTACTACATAGTTCTACATCTATGTATGTATGTATGTCTGGCTCAACAGCCCATGAAGGGCCTAGGCCTACCAGCTGGTTGCCAGTTTCAAATTCACTCTACTATACAGCCCGTCCAAGCCAAGAAGACACCCCGGCACGACGGGAAAACGGCTCCCAAAGGAGGCTCCCAATCTCCCAAAGGAGGAGTTCTACATCTATATATCATATTATTTGTATATCATAGTATAGTAAAAACACCAAGACTAAGCCTCACCTTAAGCCTCTCCTTTTTTAGTTATTCTTACCCTAAACCACGTTAATAATGACTTCTAGTTAGAAAAATTAGGGGGGAAAATGTTGTCAGAGAGCATAAGGAGCAGACGAAGCCGCTTAGCTTTTTGGTATCCGCCAAAATATACATTCTTGAAAGTGAAGACAACAACCACACAGCTAAAGTTCAATAAAACTTTAAAGGAAGAAAACAATAAATAAATTCTGTGTAGAGTTTCTGTTATTGAAACTTTTATAAAGATCATGGAACTGTATTAATATAAACAAAATTTTATTTAATAGAAATCTAAGTTTATGTTTCTAAGTTCATTGTTTATTGTTTCACCTGAGTTGGGTACATATGTACGTGCGGATAATTGGCCTGAATCTCGTGTTGATAATCCAACTCATGTTCAAAGCAGTCAGAACTGTAAAAAAACAGAATTGGATGATTTGCAAATTGAATACAAAAGATACAAATAACATAATATAAGCTGAGGTTTCTTTCATGTTTTCCGTATAGCTGACGCCAAAACGCAAGGCAGTTTCGTTTGCACCCTGTGCGCTCCAACAGCTGATGTTGACAATCACAGTTTTCAATTAGCTATGCCTAGATGATGATTTTGAAACCAAAAGACGCTAATAGATGATTTTGAAACTAAAAGATCCTAATACATCAGCTGTTAGTAGGGTACATCACGTATAAGATTCAGGCGAAACCCCCAACTTTTTGGCGTCAGCTACAAGCTACACTTGTACTGTATATTACCGGTACCTAATAAAGAATATTGAATTAGTAAATTAACAATATTGAGGCTAGGACATGTCAAGCAGTCAACGATCACAGATCAAGGGCCTCCAAAAATCATCAACCAAAGGGTTGCAATAACAACAAGAACATCAGATTATTGATTTATTGCAACTAAATATTGATACGAAGTTTCCTAAAATAGATGGAATGTCACATTGCATTTTTTCTGCTATCTCATCAGTATTTATGCAAAATAGTTTTTTTGCAAATTATGCAGAGTCTGCAAAATATTGTGAGTTAACTGCTTGCCTGGTCTGGCCTAATAGTGAATTCTTCCCATTTTGCATGGTTATTCTTTCATATTCCACATTTTAGTTCAAATTTTAGCTATTTTGCAACAATGTACTCAACAACGTTTTTTATAATGTTTCTGTCATAAATTTATTCAAAAAATTCAGATGGAAATAAGGTTATCAAGTCCAAACACCCATTTAGTCCAAACTTAACGTCCCACTAATATTTTCCTACAAAATGCATGGACGTGTCAATTGTAGTCCGGTCGAGCAAAGAAGACATTCTGGTCAGATGGTAAAATGACTCCAGCTCGGTCAATATTGGTTCAAAAATCATAAATTTTGTTTCAAATAGTAGAAAACATTCTGCTCTAAAATTTGAGATGAAATTTATCATTTTCAAACCAACATTGACCGAGTTCGAGTCATTTCCCATCTTGTCAGGATGTCTTCTCTGCTCGACCAAACTATTCTCAACCGTAGTGATTGGACAAGTTCCAAGCCCCTTTCACTTTTATATGAAATTAATATAAATCACACGATAAATCGAATTAATATGAAATTAATACAATATGAATACACACACTCAACTGTACAGTACACCAAGTTTTTATGTTTCTGTGTTCTATTTTCTCAATTCACTAAAACTAGAAAGAACCTAAAACTAACCTAGCACTGGCCAGATAGCTGGACTGCTGGTCGTGGTTGGAGTCTCCGCAGCTGTTGGCATTCCTACGTTTGTTGCCCACTGCTTCAGCCTCGTTAGCTTGGCACACCTTGGTCCTCTGGCTGCTGTTAAGAAAAATAAAATCAGTATCGTTATCCATTATTCTATAGTACAAAAATACATTACAAAGTAAAGCATCGTCAATTTCATTTCATTAATCAAATTATTTTCGCGTTGATTGTGATTTTATCCATGGTGATGCCCACATGTGCTCTGAAAACTGCGAAAATGACTAAAGACACGGCTTTCTCTCTTAGAAAGAGAGGTCAGATATAGTCGGTTCAAGCAAAGAATAAAAGAAGACGTTCTGGCAAGATGAGAGAATGACTCCAGTTCGTTCAATATTGGTTCAAAAATTATAAATTTGGTCTCAAATTGTGAAGCAGAATGTTTTCTACAATTTGAGACCAAATTTATCATTTATGAAGTAATATTGACCGAGCTGGAGTCATTTTAACAACTAGCCAGGATGTCTTCTTTGCTCGACTAGACTGTACAAATTCAAGCTCCCCAAGCTATCGAGCTTGCTCTTTTAGGAAGTAGTTCCTTATGTTTATTCGTATATTGATATTGATTCATTCTGCTGTTTTATTTCTACATAGTGTATTATTGTTATGTTTTTTCCGAGGAATAAATAAATAAAATAATGAATCACCAAGTACAGTACGAGCGGAAAACCCCCAATAAGAAGATTTCAACATTACCTGCCAGACTTCTTCTTTTGTGACGGCTGCAGTGCAGTTGTTGAGTCTGGCTGCTGCTGTTGCTGCATGGCTTGCAGCTTGGCCTGCAACTGACGCAGCTGTTTGCTGCAGCTGGGAGCAGTGCTGCAGCTCAGCTGGGGCTGCAGCGGAGGCAACAGTTCCAAGCAGTCGTATGGCACGCTCATTCTGGAAAGTTGAGTTTTTTTGAAAGATTAAAATCTGTGGTTTGACAACACTTGTCTTTTCATTTCCATAAAATTGAATTAATTAAAAAACAGTAAATGCAGACAATATGATCAATTGCAGAGATGAAGAAAATCTATCGCCAACTGTAGGTACTCACTTTTCACCAAGCTCTTCAATGAACACAAGCACGGGTCCTTTGTCCGGCTCCATTTCTTGAATAAAACCGTGATAGTTCTTATCATCTTCAAGCTTAACTAGGCACTTTACTCCAACACACAATTCGTTGCTGGTCCAGAATCGACTGCCGTACCTCAGACCTGAAATCAAATCAAATATTCTTTCATTCTACGAAAAATGAATTGTAATAATTAAGAGACTTCTAACAATATGTGAGACCTAAAACCAAACAATATATTCTTTCATTCAACAAAAAATGCATTGTAACAAAGAAATATTCCTACTTGATGAAATCACTTTTCAAATCCAAGATCTGCATATAGAAGTCAATCCTAAAGGTCATTTAAAAGTATATAAAAGTCATTCCAATACACGATGCGACACGACGGCCGGTCACAGGTTTTATATAGTTATTGAGCTTGAACAGTAGCTATGATTGGCTCGATTGCGGCTCGATGTGTGTATTGGAAACCACCCTTTAAGCGGTCTGTCCTATGTCCCAGTAAAATAGGTTCGATAAATTTACTTGGAAAAGTTTAGAAATTTAAATTAAAAATCCAAGGGAAGTTTCTTGAATCATTATAGATTTATGAAGTTTCGGTAATTTATACAAGATTGATCATTTTATTGAATCAAATGTATATTATTTTTGTGCAGCCTATATTTTCAAATGTATCATTTTAAAAGTGAATTGAACTGCGAACATACCGTTCAAATTTAATTGGAATAGCTCCTCAAGAAACACCAATAATCGAAACAGTATTATCAACAAAAGAACCCTGAACAATAATTCACCATAGATTGCATGAGAATGATGATTTTTTATGTAACTTATAATATTAAACTTGTTTTGCGTTAAGAGACTTAAAGTTAAGAGAAGCTCAACTACGCTATGCGTATTATCTATTGATTGAAAATAGTAGATACTACGAAGTAGATATAGTCTGTTCAAGCGAAGAAGACCTTCTGGCAAGATGAGAAAATGACTCCAGCTCGGTCAATATTGGTTCAACAATTATTGATCTAGTCTCAATTGTCGGAAACATTCTGATTTACAATTTGAGACCAAATCAATAATTTTTGAACCAATATTGACCGAGCTGGAGTCATTTCTCATCTTGCCAGAGGGTCTTCTTTGCTTGGACAGACTATACTTGTGTAAGTTTTGTATTGAAATGGAAACTGCTGAAAAACCTACGGGTTAAGCGGGAACGAATATTGCAATCATTTGTTCTCAATAAAATTGATTGAAAACAAAAATTCAAGACTGACCTTTCCTGTAATCATTCCATGTATCGTATTCGACGTTGCGATAGATTTCAGGATCCAAAGACTTTGCTACCTTGTAAGGAAACGGGGTCACTCCCAATAGTAGTAGTTCTTTCACATTTAAGCACGTATCTCTCATTTCTAGTCGTAGAGCCATTCTAGAAAAATGAAAAATTCAAATGGTTTAATAAAATATAGAAAAATTTGCATCTTGATGAAGTCTGAGATGATGAAACGTTAGCAGTCAGAAAAATGAGACACTTTGTTGCTAGCCTCAACTTCAGCCTTATTGATACTTTTTCAATTAATTTTTTTTTCATTCAAAATTCATGAATTAATAGAAATCTGTATCCTTACGTTTTCATTGTTTTAATAATACTAAGGCTGCAAATAATATAGCCTACAGTAGATTATTTAGTAGCCTCTAGCAGTAGATTAGTAGCCTCTAGTAGATTATTTGCTAGTTGACAAAGAACTAATCAATAGACTACACAATGACAAGCTGCTATAGAATTTTCATCAATATATCTATATATTTTGTTGGACCCCTCTCATGTTGGGCTGACGTCAAAATGTTAGGCGGTTTGATTCGCTCCGACAATTAATGTTGACAATAATTTGTCATTAAGCTAGGCCTAGATGATGTTTTTGAAATCAGAACAGTTAATACATGCTTTACATGATCTGTTAGCTTGAATCACGTATAGTCTGTCCAAGCAAAGAAGGCACTCTGACAAGATGGGAGAATGATTCAAGATCGGTAAATATTGGTTCAAAAATTATCAATTGATCACAAATCGTAGGAAAAAAATTGATCTACTATAAAGACCATATTTATATTTTTTTAAGAAATATTGACCATGCTGGAGTCATTTTCCCATCTTGCCGGAGGGCCTTCTTTGCTTGGACAGACTATAGAAGAGAAAGACCAAAAATTTGGGCGATTTCGTCAGATCCTTTTGCAACTGTCAATTAGAGTAGTCATTTGACTGTTTTTTTTTTTGTTTTTTTTTCAATTATCAAAGTACCCTTTTAGAATTATTTTTTCAATGCATTACATGTTTCAACTTATTATAGCCTAGTCATTTTCAAAAGCAAATAAAAGTAGACCTGAGATTAAGGAAACACTAAGATGGCTTGTCATTTAACTACTTCTAGATGATGTTTTCAAAGTGAATAGAGACATTACCACAGTAGGTTACGTCATATACAAGAGACAGACGAAACCACCCATTTTTTCGACAACAATTATTAGTAACATAATAAAATTCAACATTTATCATTCTATAAATGTTTTCTATAAACTGTTTTAAACTTACCCACTGACAGACATACAGGGTTCTCTTTGATATCTGGGAGCTTTATCATGAAGCATTTTCTTCACAGCGAAATCCACTTCTATGAGACCGAAAGCACGTTTGTAGAGCTGCTCATAGACTAAAGCTGTAAATTGAAATTTACAAGGTTATAAAATTAAATTGAAATCAATGAAAAGAGATTATACAAATATGGTAATGAAAAAATTAAAATTAGAGATCACAACACCATTATAATATTTATTTCAACGCACATGTTTCAATCTCGTTAAAGTAGACTTCCATTACAATATAACACGGGTAGGCCTACATGTCGGATACAAGATGCAATAGAAACACGTAGTTGAATGGAGCAAAGCAAATCTAAAATCAGCCGACCAGTGTGCCTTGCTCTAGACAACTACGTGTTTGTATTGCATCTTGTGCCCGCGACTCGTAGTAATGGAAACATAAATTAAGATTCATTTTAATGTCCACAAGTGGATAACATGTCGTATTGAATAAATAATATAAAGGTGATGTTATCTCTAATAATTATTGTCATTCCTACATTAAAACCTATGAATGGAACCAATATTATGTAGTTTATATGCTTTAAATGATATCTATAACATAATTATAGTATAGCTGAAGCTAAAAAATTAGGTGGTCTCGTCTGCGGCTTGTGCGCTCCAACAGCTGATTTTGGAGCAATAGAAATGAATGAATGAAATAGAATTGAATGGAGCAAAGCAAATCTAATAGCAGCCGGCCAAAGTGTACCTTGCTCTATACAACAACGTGTTTCTATTGCATATTGTGCCCGACATATGCCTGCATTTATATGAGAATAAGAATATTGTAATTTAGCTATCCCTAGATGATGTTTTTAATCAAGAGACAAAATGTGGTTTAAATTAGCTGTTAGTAGGTTGCATGACGTAAAAGAGACAGACGTAACTTCCTAAACTTCTGATGCATTATATAGTTATCAAATTGAATTGGGAAAATATTATTTTCACCATACTCGTATGTAATACACAACTTTCCAAGCTAGATTTGCGTTTGGAAAATTGCCGTTTACAGGAGAATCAAAGATCAGCTGTTCTGAATGCGGGAATAATCATTTTGATGATTATTACAGCACTAGTCATCATCACGATGATAATTACAGCACTGAAAATCTAGCACAGCTGTTTTTTTTCCGAACTCCGGACGTATGAATAAATGAGTCGAACGAGCCGCCATGACAGTTCACTGTGTGCATTTGTTTTGTGCTAGTGTTGTGTTGAGGTTATGTTGGCTTCAGTTAATTTTTTCATTTGTTTGAGGTTTTAATAAATCCTTCTCAGTCTAGTATGACGAAAAAAATGTACATAATTCGTGTGGAAAAGTTTACAAACTCATAATTATTTTCCAAACTCGCGTACCGCTCGTTTGGAGAACATAATTATTCGTTTGTAAAAATGCCTTTTCCACACTCATTATGTAATATACTATTTACCACTTACATTGACAGTAGGCAGTGTCAGCAATGTGTTCTTTGATAAAAACAGAATCATAATGCCTTTCCTGAGAAACGCAAAGCATTATTTTCTCCTCATATCCCCTTCCTGTTATATCCTGCGCTGGTTTGCCAACATCTTGGAAAATTAGAAAGTCACATCTGAAAAAAATTGTAATTAATTTTTTTTAGTGCACACTATATCACTATAACATTAAAGAAAATAATCGAGACTCTAATACGTAGGATCAAATAATAATTCCCAGTTTGTGAAACATTAAATTAGCTAATGATTTATTAGAATTACATTGAAAGAAACTAATGATGGCTTACATTGAAATGAAACATTATTCATTGTAATACAATTTTAAATATTTTTAATCCATTAATATTCAAATTTATTGGAAAGACCAGATTCTTACATTGGCAGTGAAGAATTAGCATGAGAAGATCTATTAATTTTACATTACAACTTATAATCATAAAAAATAAAAGATAATATTTTATTATGATGTTAATTATTTAAGTTTATACAATACTGACCAGTAAAATGATATTTAACTCACTTATATATCCTGGATATTACGTCAAGTTCAAATTCTCCACCCCATTCATTGGGGATCCTCATTCTTTCTTCATACTCTTTTAAAGAGCATGTCAGTTTCTGAGGAAGAAATAGGAAATTCATTAATAACAATCTGAACAAGAAACATTAAATGTTTATAAAAATGTTCATGAATTTTATGATGGGAGCAAGGAACAACATATTTAAGATTTTACTTGTTGGATATTGTTTTATTTATTCATTTTACATAAAATATTAAACTTATAAAGACACAGACTTATGTCCGAAACGTCTTTATACCTAATTTTGTGAATAAAAAAGTTCGAAACCAGGTTATATTTTCACATTATTTTATATAGTGTTTGTTTCTTTTGAATTATATTTATTTCATCTAATAACACAATAAATTGTGATATTCAATCAAGCAAGAAACATATAATTGAACGCCATAAAATTAGGTGGTTATGTCTGCTTTTTTTGTAACCGCGTAGATGTGATGCATCTATCTCTCTTATGATTTCAAAATCATTGTTAGAAATCGTTTAGTAGTGTAGAGGTATAGCTGACGACAAAAATTCAGTTTCGTTTGCTACTTGTGCGTTCCAACAGCTGATATTATTGTCAGAGTTGTAATTGAGCTAGGGACGTTTCGATACTTCCGATACTACTTGGTATCGATACTTTTCTTTCGATACCGAGTACTTTGGTATCGATACCTGGCTTTCGATACCGATACCGAGTAATTTTTTCGATACCGAGTACTTTTTTCGATACCGAGTACTTTTTCCGATACCGAGTACTTTTTTTGATACCGAGTACTTTTTCCGATACCGAGTACTTTTTTCGATACCAAGTACTTTTTCCGATACCAAGTACTTTTTTATACTGAGTACTTTTTTTGATACCAAGTACTTTTTTTGATACCAAGTACTTTTTTGATACCAATTACTTTTTTGATTCTGAGTACTTTCTAATAGCAAATTGATACCAATGCAAGTACTTTATCCAATACTGTATCAATTCCAAAGTAATAAAATGAAATCAGTACTTTTTCTGGAATAGCAGACAACAAAAGTGGTGGTTAGTTGATATATTTGATATTAATGCTCAGCTTTGTGAGGACAGCGTGGAAGCGGTCTACAAGAACAAAATGATTTAACTGAGGCCATTCAGTGGTCATTGACAATTTGATAAGCTCCATCAGACCACTTTCCGACTATCCTGACAGAGCTAAGAATTAATAATAGTTGTTGGTCAACAGCCAGTTTTGTTAGCATCTGCTATACTCTTCAACTGTTATTTTTCCAATAAAAGATTGATATTGAAGTACAGTAGTAGAATATTTTTCTCATTTTCTACACAACTCCATGACTCATTGGAATATCAAAAGATTATGTAGTGATCTATATTTACAATAATTGTCACCAGTGCCAGATCCAGGATTTACTTCCGTTTGGGAGGGGGGGCAAACCCGGGTGTGTGAACTTATTATAAGGATATTACTGTACATGATTGCACATTCCTCCATCAAGCAATTTTAGTTGTGCACACAGAGTAGAAATTTTTCATTTTTTTCGTCCTTCTCTGTGTTTGGCACCAGCACACCATAGATCAGATTGAACCCCCCTCCCCATTAATGCTGTGAATGCTTACTGCAAGCGGTAAGATTGATATTGAATGGAAGGGAGGGGGTTTTGGAACAAAAATACACCTGGCACTACCTGCTGAGCCAATATGGTAATAGGAACCCAATACATGGTATCAATACCACGAGTATTGATACTTTTTTCTGAGTATCAAAACGGTATCGATACCTCTGTTCCAATACCGTATCAATACCAAGTATCAATACTAAAGGAGTATCGAATCATCCCTAAATTGGACGTAGTTATGCAGAAAGGAACCAATCCACAAAAATAAAAAAATTGGATTTTTCAATATTCGGGTAAATAAACCCCTAGGTAAATGTTCTGGATGTAAAAAAATCACTGGAATTAACCCATATGGCAATTATGTGGGTTGGTTCCTTTCTGCAAAACAAATATCCTACTTATGTGTTATGCAGAAAGGAACCAACCCACATAATTGCTATAGGAACTAGACTAAAATTTTTGTGTTTTTTCAGAGAAAAATTCATATGAGGCTAATTTTTCACTCATGGATTAATATTATAAAGAAAAAGGACTTGTCAAAATTTCCCACCCCCTCATCTTGTTACTTTCCCCCTCTGCACCCCTCAAAGTTTCCATTTGCAATGGATTTCTCTCATTGAATGTATCTCAGCAACCATTAAAGATAATATATTGAAATTTCCTCATTATTTAGAAAATTAAATTTACTTTTTTTATGTCTTCACCATTTCACTATAGCTCATGTGGTTCAGGAGTTATTTGCATGGAAGTATGATGGAAGCCCACATAGTTACAGACTTCTGCCTAAAAATTTCATTCTTTCCTAAGAAAAGTAAACTGGGAAATGTCTAATATGAAACATTTAGAGAATTTTAATATATCCACTTCACAAATAATAGAAACATATATTTTGAGTTGAAGCTGAACTGAATTCATTGAATAATGATACAAAGTTCAACTATTTATCTCTATAGAGTCACCAAGACACATGTGATATATGAATTCTTGAATAAGAGCGGTAGTGTGGGGACTTCAGACAGGACACTTGCCAACATGCTAGTTATAAATGGAAAAAAATCAACTCCATACAATTTCCCCAAATGAATTATTTTAAATTTGATGAATTAAAAGGGGTATTTTAGTACTCACTTGATAGACCATAATATCAGGCTATCCATCTCGCCAAGCGCTTCTGAGATAGGCGCTTTTCATTATTGTATTAACTGACTTACACCTACGTTAAATTCCAGAGAAATATATGTTCTATCATTCAAAATGGTTTTTTGAAAAGTTCTTCAAGTTTCATAAGAGATATTTCCAGTAGAATCATCCTGTAAGCTTTCATTTGGGAGATGATTAAAATTTTATGCAGAAATCTAGGGAATCCCTTCATTCTTCCATTTATATAACTTTTGAACTGCAGAGCTATAATGAGATGGTGAGACATAAAATAAAGAGAATTTAATTTACTGAAAAATGAGAGAAAAGTTGATTTCTTATTTCCAATGAGTGCTGAGATACATTCAATGTAATACACCCTTAAAAATGGTAACTTCGAGGGGTGCAGAGGGGGTAGCAAGATGGGTGGGGGTGGGAAATTTTGACAGAACACTTTCCTTTATAATATTAATCCATGAGTGAAAAAATTAGCCTCATATGATTCTTTTTCTATGAAAAACCGAAATTTTAGTCTGGTTCCAATGGCAATTATGTGGGTTGGTTCCTTTCTGCATAACTCATAAAGTAGGATGTGTTTTTTGCAGAAAGGAACCAACCCACATAAATGCCATAAAATGGGAAATTAATGCTTTTTCTGTATATAAATATCTAGTTTATGATATTAAGAGCACATATACGTTCTCAAAATCAGAATATCTTAATAGATAATAAAATGGGAGGTATTATTGCAGTTTCATCTTTGGTACGCAATATCTCAAAAGTAGCTGATTGTGGGTTGGTTCCTTTCTGCATAACTCCGTACAATTGAGCTAGTCCTAGGCGATGTTTTTGAAATAAAAAGAGACAATAGATGCATTAAATCAGCTGTAGGTAGGTTACATCATGTATAGTCCGTCCAAGCAAAGAAGACCCTCTAGCAGGATGGGAAAATGACTCAAGCTCGGTCAATATTGGTTCAAAAATTATCAATTTGATGTCAAATTTCAGGAAACAATTTCTTCTACTGTTAAGACCATATTAATAATTTTTTAACCAAATATTTACCAAGCTGGAGTCATTTTCCCATCTAGCCAGAGGATCTTCTCTGCTTGCACAGACTATACAAGACAGACTAAACCACCTTAATGTTTTTACGTCAGCTATAATTTACACTACTAAACAAAATGTCTATTTATGAATTCCAATGTCCCTAATAAAACCTGAAAAATTAGTGGAATATCAAAAATGTCGCCATTGTAATAATAAATAATACTTACTTTTTTGCGAATATACTCACATTTTTAAATAAATCTTCAAAAAGAAGGACATAGTCGACACACTGCCTTCTCAGCTCCAAATGATAGTGTTGTGTCAAGCCGAGCTGAAATTCATTTATTTTATTTATTAACTGATGAGTAAACTCATCGTATTTTTACAAAAAAATCTAAATAAAAGAGCGAAAACTAGACCACCAAACATGAGCGGGAAATCCATAATGACTAGCAAAACATGACGTTCTCTGAATCCACTGTAAAACTTACTTCTTATTACTAGTAATTATAGTGGTATATGGATAACAATCAAAATTCAATGTTGAATGTAATTTAGACAAGAAAGCCACACATATTGATGAAAAAATTATAGCTAAATTATTTTGAGAATCTTATGTTTGAGATATGATGATTGGATTTTATTCCAATAAGATTGTGCATAGAGATTATACAGTTTTGAAATTATAACTTGAGTCTTCAGAACAATTTACAAGGGGCAATCGGTTGATTGGATTTTATTCCAATAAGATTGTTTTATAGAGATTGTATAGTTTTGAAATTATAAATTGAGTCTTCAGTGAATTTCACAACAATTTACAAAGCGCAATCAGTTATTTTTAATTATCCAATAACTTATCGTGTTCGATGACCAGGCTTACCGGATCGAGTCAAAAAATTAAAACCTGTATTAGACACATAGAGAAAATGAGGAGGCATCAAAGACCAGCATAGTAATCATCAATAAAATCCTCCAAAGAATAGAAATCAGCAATCAGTCAAAAGAACAACACAATATTGTGCAAAAATTGATTTTCATATTGTATATAGGAAAAAATTGATTAGTTTACATACTTGTTCAGCAACTGCCCGAAAAAGAGAAGTTCCATCCCGAGCAGTGTGCTTTCTATAATAGCCCTGAGTTTCCAACCACAGGTCCATTTGATCAGTGGGTTTCAACCATATTTTCGATCTGTTGGTCATCTGAAATGAATATTTGAGGAATGATAGAATAACAACTTTGAAATGTTATATTAATTCAACTATGGATTGGGTACGGTACGTTATTAAAAAATTATTTCAACAAGTCTGCAGATAAGATATGAATTATGCTCATTCAGATTAAGAGCATTGGTTGAACTAATGTGAAATGTTGAAATATGTGAAGCCCCTATCAAGACAAACTTAATTTCCAAAGACAATCTTATGAAAAAGTTAAATCAACAGAGAACCGAAGAACAGAGAACAACTGTTTTGGGTTGTTCAGTATTGAATAAAGTGAAGTTTAATATTAACCGCTTAACTAAAGAAACTAACAACAGATAATAAATAAAACGACAAAATGTTGTCAAACCACTAAAATCAGTGGTTTGACAACATCTTGTCTTTTCAATTATTATGGATAACTACCTTCACAACTACTCAAAGAGTGAAGAACAGATAAGTTAATTCTCTAGTTACAAAAAAATCTTACATAATATGTGGTCCAACCCTATACGCCATAATGCATGAAGGTTAAGTGGATTAATACTTAAACCTCTCTTAATGGTATAGAGGGCCGGCTGCGACCTAACCTCACCATCCCAGGTAAAATAGACAGCAATTCTATTTCCAATTCTCTAAGCCCTGATGCACACACATGATTTTTTATGTACGGTTTTCTGCCGAAAATTATTATTTTAGTTAATGTAATTGAACTTGACAAACACATGATGTCTCCGTCTCTCTGATTTTTTATCAATATTTAGTAAAATTTAATATGGACAGCAAAACCCCTTTATGTAGGCCCTATGTATCAAGGGTAACCTTGCTAACTTGATATTCACAGTAAAATTTTAAACATAAAATCATAAATCAAAATCATAAACATGGAAAAAATATGTAATTGAAAGTGCTACAAGACCTGAAATCCTCTCCTAAAAAAGTATTTCATCTTAACTTCCTTAAAGTTTTCAAATCAACTTGTGTGAAACAAATAAATTAAATCAAAACACAAAACTTGACAACTGTGGCTAATTTAATCAACAAAACAAACGCAATTGATTAGGAATGTAATTAAGTTTATCATTTTCATTCGATAAGATAGTGGATTACGCCTGCGAGAAATCAGGGGAGCGTTAAGTTGAAACAGGATATTTTATTATTATCACGGTATCGGGTACATCCGAATAATCAGAGTACGCCCAGACCTATTTTAAACAAGTTTTTGCCGGATCCTTTACTTTGTAACTCAAGTAGTTCTTTCCAAGTGGAAGTTTTACAACGTAAACAAACAAGTAAATCTTAAATTATAATAGTTTACCTTGAATAGATTCTTCACTTGAACTCACTCAATTTATAAATTACGAAGTGGTTCATAAGTTATAACAACTGGTAGGTGAGAAAACTGTACTTACTGTGGAAATGTTGCTCCTTTTAAAATGAATTCTTGACACTCGCACAGAAAGCTCTTATTTGTGAATGGTTCAGTGAAGTTCAAAAGATCACAAGTTATGGTTCAAAGGATTGATAAAAAAGTAAAATAAGCCATGAAGAAATAATAAAATACACTAAAACAGATGCATTTTCAAAAATATAACATGAAAACTCACGCCGACTGAAGTAAACCGTTTGCCCGGTTTGCCGACAAGCCGACGCCACCGAAATATACTTTCTTTATTTTGAACTGCCAATGCCTTTTCATCTTCGATATTATTAATTCCCTGCGTGTAATGAGATTAAAATTATAATCAATCAAATTTGTTGATGAATTAGTAGCTTTTTAAATCTGATTTATTTAAGTTTCTCTTGAAATATTAAATTTTTGGTTCATAAAATGAAATTTTTCAGGTACGGTAGATTATTGACGAGAAATGAAGCGGGAAGTTCAAATATGCGGTACATGAGGCACCATATCAAGAGGAATAAACACATTATTTTGTATGAAATAAATATTGCTATAAACTGCCTATCCTGCTTTTCATTTGGGGTTGGATAAATTCACTATTTGGCAACTTACTATTTCAGCCATAAACAACGGAAATTCGCTAGGGATTCAACTCGCTGTAGTCTTATAAAACATTACACTTGCTGCGTATATTGCGACCGACAGTCATCTCGTTTTATTTCTCACAGAGGAAAACTTAACTTTGGGCTTTAGGTGAAGATGTTAGCTCTAATATTTTGAGCAGACGTCTGCAACTATTTTTTTATGACAATGAAGGGTTGCTTTCTGAAACTACTCCGGTACAATGAAACCTGCGTGTTCTTCTGGAACTTAGCAGTGGTGCTATCTGTTCCACATCTCCAAAATGAGCCATCCATCATTTTTAAAAGTAAGTTATAGTAATGTTTTACTGTCAGGTAATTATATGCTTTGAGGATTGAATGAAACAAAACTGACAGACCAATTAGGCTAAATTTGAAAAATCAATGTGTCTAACTTATTTAAATCCTCATTTCTCAGTTTGTGGGTAATTTTAGAGGCTGTTTATTGACAGAACACTTTTCATTCAAAATAGAATTATCTACAAGTTCCACCCACAGAAAATTGAGTTGAACCATCAAGTATAGCCTTAAACAATGGCAAGTATAGTCATTGTTAAACCTCTGAACTTGAAAATGCGGTACGGTAGCCTATACTGATTATTTTCATATTTTGGCAAATATCTCAATAACTACTGCAGATACTAACTTCTCACCAGTTTCATTGAATTTCTCAGCCAAATTTCCTATAATAAAGTACACATTTACAGAGAAAGTATTTTGTATGCCATTAATCACTCGACACAAAGCTATCAAATTGTATTCATACTCAACAAGGTTGGTCTCGTTTTTAATTTAAAAAAAATCGAATTTAAACTGGAATTCTGACTTGACGATTTGAGCTAGACCCCTGAACTTGCTCTCAAAATGTAATTGGAAAAAAAGGTTATGCAATATAAATGTATTTGGCACGCTACAAATAAATCTCAAATAATCTGTTTAAAGTTTTAGAAAAACTTGAAAAATCACACTTTTTCAACTTTGACCGCTGAAAAATACTGACTAATCAACTTTGGCATGTGTAATATAGTACCTTAAACCAGTGTAAAATTTTGTCTTATTTCCAACGATAAGGTTAAAATTTGATTTTTTCAAATGGTTATTAAGATATTGACGATTCGATGACTAAGTAAGTAGGCCTACTTGAAAAATATCGAAAAATCTATATATCTCGAAAACGAAGGTCGATAGGAGAAAATTTTACAAAACACTATTATTGTTGGAAATTGCTAATTGCATGTAGAACAGATTAGGATGGATAAATAAAACGTAATGAAATACTTTTGTATAGCTTTATTTTTACAACATTCGAAAGCGAAAAGCTGATAAAAATGTCAATTATTATGCTGGCTATTAAGGTAAATAATATTATCGATATACATATTTGTGATCTTGGGGTATTTGATATTACCTATGACTAAGAATAAATAAAAATGATGATGATGCTAAGATATGAATGATAAGAAATTTGTTTAAAGTAGTGAAATATTTACGATATTGAAGAGTGGTCTCCATAAAAAACATCATACGAAAGTGGAAAATAAAATGCAAAGAAGGGAATATATCTAGTTTTTTTCGCATTAAGTACACATTTATAAAAATATCAACATTCAAGGAATGGTTTATCGGTGATAAGAATATTAATCTGACTATAAAATATATTATTTTAAAAATTATACACATCCAAAATAATTTCTTAATGGACTAATTTTGTATAAATCTTGAACAGCCATATAAAATATTGATGGGTACATATCACCAGAAATGTCTTTTTAACGTGAGTTAACTAAAACTGTAATAAAATTAAAACAGTGAAATATTAATACAAAATATTCATGTTATTGTGATATGAAAGGAGTTATTTCAAATTCATTGATTACAATTTATTAAAATATAATATTCAATAAGAAGGATCATATTTAAATGATGAACTAACTCTATTGAAAAATATAATACTTTGGATTGCATTTCAAGTCAATTTACCTGAGTATTATTATTATTATTTGCTGTTTGTTACAAAATTTTCAAAAGTAGGCGTCAGAAAATTCAATTTTTTAAAATGTTTCCAAAATCCTGCACAAGACAATCTGTCTCAAAGCAGATAGAAATACTCTCAATTTCTTCTCATTATTTAGGAATCATTTTAATCGACAATGAGAGCTAGCATGGCAGGAATCAATCCACAATCATTAATCAAATAAATCATCAAGCTCTCACAGTCAATCATTTTCTACAAAAATATTTGTTCACATTATTCCACATTGAAAAAAATTGGAATTTTATTCAGGTTGGATACATGCTAGAAACACATCAACACGATAACTTTGGATGATATGATGGTAAAAAATCACTATAATAGTCAATAATATTCTTTGATAAGTATTAATGTCAGTATTTTTCGTCCATCTTCACTTGCTGACATCATAAATTTCATATATTATATTTTAATAGCACTCGGAGATTCCATCTCGATTTACACGTCACTCCAGTCTTATGCTGCTTTCTCGGCATCAATTGCTGAAAGAAGAACAAGATAAAAGTAAGAATCATTCATTTAAAAAAACATTCAAATCAATTTTATCAATCTTGTATTTAGATATCAGAGATTGGGATAGAGACAGGTAGTGGATCTGTGTATTATAGTGGATCGTGAGGAATTGTATATTATAGTCTGTCCAAGCAAGAAAGGCATTCAAGATGTGAAAATGCCTCCAATATTGGTTCAAAAATTATGAATTTGTGTCTCAAATTGTAGGAAACATTATAATCTACAATTTGAGACCAAATGTATAATTTTTCAACTAATATTGAACGAGCTGGAGTCATTTTTCCATCTTGCCAGAATGTCTTCTTTGCTTGGACAGACCATAGAATGTCAAGGTAATTCAATTCTAATTCCCTATTCCAAAAATACACAATTACAAAATTAAAAATATGACACTTGAAAATTGGTTACTGGAATACCTCTACAAGACTATACGTCTGTGCGTAGGGGTGAAAGCTAGAATCTAAACAATTTATTATGATTTCAGGTAAAGAATATATACTTATTTTTATTTATCATTAAAATTGTTTTCTTGTGTGTTACTCTGTGAAAATTGACTAAGAAAATGTCTTCCTGCTTCACCTATATGTGATACATTGATCTATATGCTACATTAAGTTATATCAGATACAATAACGTACACTTTATTTCGTGAGAAGTCTATAAGAGTAGATGGTTTATGATTATTCAGTATAGATTCAACAAGCTCAGCTCTCAGAATAAAATATAACATAAATACGTTTAATACAATATTTTTCATTATCTAATGCCGCGTTTACACCGGAATGTTAATAACATTTGTTATCAACTTTTTTGAATAACGTATTATCATATAGACTCATATATTATATAACTTATTATACAAAAGTTATTAACAAATGTTATTAACATTCTGGTGTAAACGTGGCTTAAGAAGTATGTCTTATATTAATATTCGTCTAATATATTTAACCTTTATTGTATTTCAACCGCCTTTAATTTTAATTACAATTATTGACTGATTGAAAATTATTGTTTTAGAAATTATTGTTAAGAAATTACTGTTTTAAAATTATTGTAAAATTTGTCGAGACATCTGCCTTGGCAGTCACTCTGCATTTCTGGCGTTTTATGTCAATAAATATATTTATTTATTTTATTTATTTATTTATGAAATAGGCTACTTCTAAATTCAGTATAGTAATGCCATAGAGGAAGGTATAACTTCAACTGTACTTTCTCCATGATAATACAGTACTAAGGTACTAAATATAGGGCTCTATAAAAAGGGCCTATATTATAGAGCCCTAACTAAATACGGATGAAAAGTATACTATTCAATAACGAATATTGTCCACTTTCAAATTAAAATATTAACGACTTGATCGAATAAACAGTTCCTCATTTTTCCATGGCAACTGAAATAGAAATGAATGATAATCATTAGGCCTATTTTTACAATGATCATGCATGTGGGTTTGAATCCTCAGTCACTGTATGAGAGAACCGTTTCATCCATAGCCTATAACGGATGAGACTTTGCTCGCGGTAAAAACTTGTAGGCTAATAAGGTACGATTTTTTAAATTATTTTCACTAGAAATTACTTACAGCCTTAGAAAATTGAGCAAACTTGAAATTATTCCAAACGAGTTTCATTTATATCAATTTCAAAGTAATTTATAGACCATCGATTTTTTTAAACATTAAATAATTGCTTACTACCTTCTTTAGTTGGGAGAGGGTTCTTTTCTTGTGTTTCTGTGTGTTTCAATTTTTTCGTGTCGAAGTTCTCAATTCCGGCGAAAAGCTGTTGTTGGCCCTTCTCTTGTTCGATGGCTGTAAACAAAAAAAGACAGTATTAATTTTTTATCGAATATTATGCTCAACATTCCATTGTGAAGCTCGTACAATGATCACAATAAAGATTTTATTACGGTAATCGAAGAAATCTTCTTCCATGTGATTATCAACACTCGAAAAACATCATTATTCATTATAATATTTGATTAAATTTTGATGTGTGATTAGTGCATTGATTTTAGACATAACTTGATCAGGATTGTGTTTAAGAGCTACCTACCTATGTAAAAGTGTAAATTCCTTCTAATGATTCTTGAAATTAGTTATTATTGGAAATCAATAGTAGGCTAATTGGTTTTTCTTCGAGCCCTAGCCTAAATAAATGGTTTGTGTTTAAATAAGCTTAAATGCGAGTTGTATCTGATGCTTGATTACGGTACCTACCTATGGTATTTGAAACTCCTTAATAAACAAAAATTTCAGTTTAGATAGTATTATATCGTGAGGTAGAATAAATAAGTAGACTGTCCAAGCAAAGTAGACATTCTGACAAAATGGGAAAATGACTCCAGGTCAATCAATTTTAGATTATTTTTGTATAATAATTTTACTTGACTTTCGAACGTGGTGTCGAATTACAGAGGATGATCAATTTACAGTGCAACAAACTTTTGAATTACACCTTCATAGAATCATAAATTTAAAATTGAATATGACGACTGGCAAAGACAAATAATTGTCTAAGAAATTATAAATTTCAAATAAGGTTGCGTAATTAAAATAGCAGTCATAAAAATTGAACTGTAAAAAGCTTACCATGCAAAACTTTCAAACTTGCATACCATGCAATTATTTGACAATATTGAAAGCTTGAAATTAGATAAAAATTATAATGATTGGAGAAATAGTCGAGATGGAATCCATTCAACAGCAATAATCGAATACAGAGATTGAACCATGCTTATAAATAATATTGGATTTTTTTAAACATGCTTTTATCACCTATCATCTACCATGTTTGTTAGGTCTAATGAAGTGAGTATTATTTTATCATGCAGAGCGCTGTGAAGAAGTATTATCACATGCAACATAACATAAGTTACTCTTATTCTTTGTAGTTAGTGTAGTACATAATTATATTTATTGTTTATGAGCAGAAATCAGTATTTCCAAATTTTATTATGAGGTATGTGTATGTGCATGCATACCCACTTGACCCGAAAGTGAACCAGTTCTCGGAATCCGTTTAGGCAGGTATTACACGATAATAGTTCTATGATAATAGTTGATCATATGAAAAGAAATGTAAATACGGAATCGTATTTTCATCTCTTTTCATGTAATCATAGAACTATTATTGTGTAATACTGGCCTTACACAGAACGATGAATAGGAATCAAGAATATTAAATATCCAGAAATTTGAATACCATTACGAAATAAAATCAAAAGATGATATTCCATTGTATGTAGCGAGCCCCAGGATGTAGCCGATGAAGTAGTGGTTGTACGTATATTGAAGTCAAGGAAAAATGTATAAGTGAAACAGTAAATTGATGAATGAACTGGAAATTTAAAGCTATGATATTTATTTTGTTTAGTCAAAACAATTAAGACGTTTGGACCAGATTAAGACAATTTATGCTGATGATGACAATTAATACGGTAAGTACCTTGTATTGATTGATTATTCGATAAATAGTTATCAAGAATTAGGCTTGAGAACATTTTCCAATATAACTTAGCTGAAAATTTTAGCTCAAATGTATAATAACTCGTTCATTTATTCATAAATTATTCATTATTAGCCTACAGAGGCAACTTGTATAAACAAGTGAAAGTAAGTTAGGTACTGTAATTCATACTTCCAATTGAAATTTACAAGAAATTTGTTGTTGTTGATCCATCTTTCTTCACTAATACAGTAAATACATTACAACAATATAGAAACTTTGTAGTGAAAACTCACTACTCACTATTTGTGACGTTGAGTTACTTCAAATTGTTGAAGTAAGAGTTACTTCAAGTTGTTAAGTTGAAACATTCGCTCAAGTAATTTCATCACAAAGTTTTTATATTCTTTTAATTACAACAAAATCTTCAAATACGGTAACGTTCAGTAAATTTAAAAGAATTCGTTCAAATTTCCAGTTCTGATGAGTCAAGAACTCGTTCAAATTCCCAGTTCAAAAGTTGAAGAATTCGTTCAATTTCCCCATTCGAACCTATCAAATTAAACAATACCTTTGGGATCAGGCAGTGTGCACTTCTCGTGTATTTCGATGTGCTTCATCTTGTCCTTGTCAAAGTGTTCTACTCCGTTGATCAGATGCTGGTGCAATTTCTCTTGTTGTACGACTTTTTTGGTGATACAGGCAAGCAAACACAGCAAATCATGCATTCAAACAAAAATATTAAACAAATTTAGTAAGCAATGTTACAAGCAATTAATGTGAATGGTACGGTACTGAAAAGTTGAGTGGATACAACTATAGAGAAATTATTGTTAAGAACTTATACCATTCCTCTATGATACAACATTCGTTATATTTTTTCTGATTTTGATGCCCACATGAGCGCTTAGGCTTGTGGGTGGATAATGAGAGAGATAATGATGATGAGAGATGAAGACTACTTTTTAGGTAGCAGTCAGGACCGACGGCTCATCGCCTCTTGAATTGATCATTGATTAATAAAAAAAGCCACAATGCAATCACAAATTAATTACAATTAATTGGAAATCCAGGTACCTTCTACTATATTTTGATTGATTTGAATAGTATCAGAGGTATACATATGTTATATGTAACGAATATATCTACCAACTATATTTCCTTTTTCTTAGGGCTACTATCAAAGTTTTCAATGAATCTAAATCTCAGTATGTACCTTTTTTAGATAATTTTGATTTCAAGACATAACTTATACAAGATAATAACATTTTTCGACTTTTTAGACATTTGAAAATGACTAAAAAGTCGAAAAATGTTAAGTTAAAATGAAAATTATTAAAAAAAGGGTACTGAGATTTACATTTATTGAAAAATATTAACTATATTATGAACGTGGTTCATTATTGATTAAGGCTGGTATAATTGCAAAATAATATTTTCATTTTTACCTATTTTCATATGATAATAGAAATATTACCGTGTAGTACCGTCCTTAGAACTTTCAGAATTTCTCATTATCTGAAAGTTTGTTTCATAAGGTTTGCTTACTGCATTTGCATTACATTACCACACCTTGCATAACTCATGAATAAATTATCACCAGACATTGACGTATCTGCCATAAATTATCTGAGTCATTGACTGTTTATGGATAATGAGTGGTTCTATGATACGATTTACGCGCTGACATGAGTCAAGTAAACTATGAATACGAAATACGGTACTTGTAATTTTTAGCTCAAGGTCATTGACCGTGAGTGACCTGATTAATGGAACCCACCATAAAACACTGTAACTACAAAAGTATGGTAACTTTTAGTAATGAGGCCATTCCTCAACTGGCTGACTGCACTCCAATGAATCACAGTACATGATTAATAAATTAGACAGTTGAAGGAGTTCATGAATATGAATAAGCGAGGTTGAAAAACAGTTGGTCTTATTTTGCAATATGTTACGATAGCCTACATGGAATCAGAGATTGGAATCCAAAATCTACCTAAAAAGTAGTCGTCATCTATCATCCATTTCATTACCCACGCACAAGCCTATGAGCTCATGTGGGCTTCACCCTCATAAACAAATAAAATAAAATGGATTGAGAATGTGAATAAAATAATTGTTATCATCATTCTCTCCCCTAATCATTATAACGAAATGCCGTCATTCATAAAATTACTCATAATGACAGTGAGTCAACTAAACTAAAAAAATATTCATCATTCCCAATCATTTAACATAGAGGCATGAGTAATCACATTTCAAAAGCTTGCACTTTGCTCAAGTAGGAAGTAGGCCTATGTACAAAATAATAAGCTGAGCTTTTCGACTGAAAGAATGTTGACTAATCTAATATTGGATATTCCGACCACAATGAGTTCAACTCTTTTTTAAACACGCAAAATCAACAGAGAGTGTAGAGGTTTTCCTTGTATACTCCCTGCAAATACTCTCCAAATCAATAGGCTACGGTACTATAGGTTTTGTTTTTGAAGCTGATTTGGTATTTGGCAAATTATTGTTTACTCGATTAAGCTTTTACAATTACCTAGGCATTTTGTTAATTCAATACTCTTTTACTTGAAAAATTAGTAAGATGTAATATAAGATAGAGGTAAAATTGTCATTCACTTTTGTGCTCAGTTTCAGTTCGAAATTAATAATTTGATTTAGCAAGCGATCACATTCGGTGAAACAAATATTAGCAGAAAGTAACATTTTAGCTTACTCAATAGCATCATTCTGTTAAAAGCAAGTTTAAATATTTGTATGTTTGTATGTGATATTTGTTTGATAAACTAAGAACTCATATGAAAGTCAAAGTTTAGGACAAACGTTTTGCATTTGATTTTTTTCTATTTGCAATCATTAAAAAATTGCAAGATTTTTTTGAAGCTCACTCTGATTGTGTGAGTAAGTAATGAATGTCTCACAAATTATGATTCAAGTTCATCAAATTTTCGAGCTTGAAAAACTTTCATGAGACTATCAACAATATAGTCTGTCCAAGCAAAGAAGACCCTCTGGCAAGAGGGGAAAATGACTCCAGCTTGGTCAATATTTTTTCAAGAATTATAAATGTGGTCTCAATAGTAGATCAAATTGTTTCCTAAAATTTGAGATCAAATTTATAATTTTTGTACCAATATTGACCGAGGTTGAGTCATTCTTCCATCTTGCCAAAGGGTCTTCTTTGCTTGGACAGACTATACCATGAAAAGCGTTACCTCTACGATTATACAATGACTATCTTATAGCTGTAAAATACAATTACATGCATGTGAATATACGCATGCACAATTTGCCGGTACGATTTTTTTATTGTAAGGAATTCATAACTGTGTGGAATATTTCATGGGCAATAACAACTGGATATTGGTAGATAACAAACAACTGTTATATTGATCTGCTCTATCAGGACAGTTAGCGATTGGTCTGCTGGAGCATAACAAGTCGAAAATAAACTCAGCTGAACCGTATTGCTCTCGCTTACTGCTTTCAGACTGTCTTAATAGAGCTGAGCAACAATAACAGACATGCGCTGGACACCACTTCCGCTGGAATAACTCCTCTACAATAGTCTGTCCAAGCAAAGAAGACCCTCTGGTAAGATAGGAAAATGACTCAAGCTCGGTCAATATTGGTTCAAAAATTATCAATTTAATCTCAAATTGTGGTAAACAATTTGATCTACAAAATTAAGACCACATTTATAATTCTTGAACAAATGGTGACCGAGTTTGAGTCATTCTTCCATCTTGCCAGAGGGTCTTCTTTGCTTGGACAGACTATAGAAGACCCTCTGGTAAGATGGAAAATGACTCAAGCTCGGTCAATATTGGTTCGAAAATTATAAATTTGATCTCAAATTGTAGTAAAAAATTTGATCTAAATTGTTGAGACCACAGTTATAATTTAAGGCCACATTTATTCTGTTGACCACTACAATTAAGACCACATTTATAATTCTTGAACAAATACTGACCAAGCTGGAGTTATTTCCCCATTTTGCCAGAGGGTCTTGTTTTCTTGGACAGACTATACTTAGTATAGCTGACGCCAGAAAGTTAGGCGGTTTCGTCTGTCTCTTGTACGTGATATTACCTACTAACAGCTAGCTGATGATCTTATCTCTTTGAATTTAGAAACATCATCAAGGCAGAGCTAAATGACAACTCTAATTGACATCATCAGCTGTTGGAGGGGAGAAGGAGCAGACAAAACCGTCTAACTTTTCGGCGTCACACGGTAAGTTATCTAATTGAGATAATTATTGATGAGTTAGTATTAGTTTACTCACCATCTTTGTCAGGTAAAACGATTTTCTCTTTTGTTTCGGCGTGCTTTAACTTTCCAGTGTCGAATCCTTCTACACTGTTTATTAGAGCTTTTTGGGTCTTCTCAGCTGCTACATCTGATTGAAAAAATATATAAAAATTTAATTTAATACTACAAAATATTACAAGTTTGGTCAGTAAAACATTAGTGAATAATTATGGACATTATGCCACGTTTACACCGGAATGTTAATATCATTTGTTAATAACTTTATAACTATAATAAGTTATATAATATATAAGTCTATATAATAGTACGTTATTCAAAAGTTATTAACAAATGTTATTAACATTCCGGTGTAAACGTGGCATTACATGAACTGAAATCAGAGTTTCATTTCAATTCAGAATGTCATGATTCAGGTAACTTACGAATTGAAATTGAATTAATTATGGTGATAATCATGAATTGATTACCGGTATGTGATTAATATCATGGTGAACGTTTTGATTGTAAATGTGTCCTAATTTTTAAAATCGACCAAATTTAATTTGTTAAGCCACATTTACACCGGATTTAATTACAAAATATTGTTAATAACTCTTATATGATAAGTTATATAATATATGAGTCTATAGGGTATAATAGTTGTATAGACTATATAAGTTAAACACAATATATATAAAATATAAGTTAGACTCTATAATAAGTTAAACACAAAAGTTATTCAAATTTGTGTTATTAACTCCGGTGTAAACGTGGCTTGAAAAATGATCAAGTGTTTGGCGAGAGAAGAAAGAAACAAATTCAAGTATAAAGCAATACAGTTCTTGATCAATAACATACAATCAATTCAATCAATCAATTTTTATAAATTTAATAAGTAGATTAAAAATCCTGCAATTGAGCTTATCTTTGTAAAGCTATAGTTTTGCGGGTTGAAAAAGTAACATTAAAGATTGATTTATTACTGGTGAAATAAACTGCAGTCTTATAAACTACAGATTTTGACGAGTGAAATAAACTTCAGATTAATTCAGATACTGTAGTAAGGATTGTCATCATAGCTTTCTTTGTGATAACATTGTTAACATTCTTTTTTAATAAAATAGCGATCTCAGTACCCTTTAAAACATTTTTATTTCAACACACTATATGTTTCAACTCCTGAGAGCTTTAATAAGTAGCCCTCCCAAAAGGAAATATCAACATTATTCTTATGTTAACATCCAAATTGCCAAACATTGAGTAGCGAGTCCCAAAATATGTGCATTGCTTTAATATTATTCAATAATATTGAAAGTAAAAAATTAATAACATGAGCGAATAATGTCCCACTTGAGAAGGAAAACTCCAACATATATTTGAAAAATTCGTTCAAATTCATGAAAACATCACTTCAGCTCGAGCTTGCTCTTTTGGGGAAGTAGTTCCTTATGTTTAATTGCATTTGTTATTGATTCATTTTGCTGTTATATTTCTACATTGTGAATTATTGTAATGCTTTTTCAAGGAATTAATAAATAAATAAATAAGAATAAATCACTATAATAAATATATTTGTGGCCTAATTGATTGACTAGCAAGCTAGCCTTTGTTTCTTTTTGTCTAGCTAGGGCCACTATCAATGTATGTTGATGGATAAATATTAAAATTTACTCGTAAGTTACATACTAAAATAATACAGTATACAGTAACCCTACTAAAAGTTATTACTGTGTTTTTGGTAGTTATTACTACTAAACTATTGTGATTGTGATTAAAACAGAGCGTTTAAACACTGTTTTCATAAAAACACTGAAAGGGTACCGGTACTGTGATTTTGATTTTTATCTATTGAGCTAGCCATTCTAAGTTGATATGAAGTATCGAAGAACTTGATGGTGAAGATAGGGTCAACGCTCAGAGCTTGATGCAAGTACAGTCACTAAAAAAAGTGGGTGTGACAGGAAACACTTTGCGACGCTCTGTCACTTGCCTATCAACTGGATAGTTGCCTGTATTTGTATACACATCAAAGCATCATGATAACTCCTTTTTTCCAGTTTTTTTCCTGCATTTGTACTAAGTGTACCTATTACATTTGTATACGATATTGCATAATATATCTGTAAGTTATTATGCAAATGTATTTGTGAAAATGGAAAATCAAATTTGATTTGATGATGTGTAAACCATCTACAGTCTGGTCGAACAAAGAAGACATTCTGGCAAGATGGGAAAATTACTCCAGCTTCAGTCAATATTGGTTCTAGAATACTTAATTCAGTCTCAAATTGTAAAAACATTCTGCTCTACAATTTGAGACCAAATTTTCAATTTTTGAGCCAGTATTGACCGAGCTGGAGTCATTTTCGTATCGTGCCAGAATTTCTTCTTCTCTCTATAATGATCAAATACATAGGCTATAGGAGACACGGCTCTACTATAACTATTTATAAAGGAGTATAATAGTCATACTGTAGTTATAAATAACCACTACACTATAACCATACAAGAGGCTACTTGGACCCTCCATTGTAATATCTTCAACAGGAGAAAATTGAGCAATCTTTGTGATAGACAGTAATTTGCTATTATCAGTTGAATATGAATACTATAGGCTATTTCAACAAAGTCGATTATTGATTTATTAAAGTCAATGATTATGTAAATAAAAATAATAGAAGTAGATTCGATAACTTATGCTCTGTTCATTGGGTGTTTGGAGCTAATTCAGTCTTCTAGGATCTAGCCAAAGAGGATTGGAATTTGATTATTATATATTGGAGGAAACTACTATTCTATAATCTAACCAAGGATACTAGACTATATTATTTTAGTATTCAAGTATCGTATCCTTTAAATGTTATATATTCCTTTAAATTTTGTAAGGATTTTTTTGGAAAAAACTGTGGTTCTGTCTTAGTAGTTCCTATAAAAATGCTGAATAACGTAATCTAAGCAGGACACAACAAATTATAACAGCTAAAAGATTGAACTTGATAAAAAATCCCGATGGAAAAGAGTTATTTTTGATAAAAATAAATGACAAAATACTATACCAAGCGAATTAATGAACAGTGGGGCGACATATAGGCTATGCCAATTAGACATTTAATTCATAGAAGAAAGATGACGAAGATTACATAAAAACCATCTTACACTAGTAAACTTAAACTATAGATTATGAAGAGAAGAGACCACAAGGACCAAGCATGCAAAATAGTAAAAAAAAGATAATTTTATTCAACGGATCATGCATATCTACATTATCTTTATAAACATTCTATAGTAAATAAAGTATCAGAAAGTGAGACAAAGCAGAATTGAACACATAATATAAAACATGCAAAAATGAACAATAAAGTTGGTACTAAAAAATGAGACATTTCAATTTGGAAAACTTATTAAATGGGATTTGTGCATTAACAGAGATTATGGACTTCTAACATAACATACAAACATTCTTCTAACTTTTAACATAGTGATATTAGAATAAGGGCATTGAAATGTCCAACCAATCGAAAATTACAAGGAGATTTTCCTAGATGTTAGTTTTAGATTTTCAGCTTTTCAAGGTACGGTAATTGGGAAAATTTCATAGTCTTGTATTGAATTTAATTATGACGGAGAAACAATATTGAACCAAAAAAACGTTTTGGATGTTAGTTGGATGGTTGAATTGGGAAATTTTTAATACCTAGAATTTTTTCAAAAATATTTTAGATTGATTAGTAAAGGTAATCCTCCAATGTGAAGTATTCGTATTTGAAGGAGTATTATTGAGTAGTATTGAAAACATATACAATTTAGTGTGTTAACACATAAAAATCTTGTTTCAAATTCAAGCGCTGCTTACAGCTCTTTGTGAAAACTTACACTTGATACAATACAATCCTTGATACAAAACGATCAATTGCTTGATTTAATGCAAGCTTTTGTTAGCAAGCACTTGCAATGTAACCAGTTTTCTTTGTGAGTAGGCTACACCGTTTCCTTTGGTTGTTGTTATTATTAGTATCGATAAAGTGCTATTTATGTTTTTGGAAGGTTTATAAAGTAATTTTAATACTTTGTTAACAGATTTTCATGTCATCGTTTACATGTTTTACCTTGTGCGTTTGGTAGGATAATTTTTTCGTGTGTGTTTGTCCTTTTTAGCATATCAGAGTTGAAATTTTCTACTCCTTGTATGAGAGCGCTATGTTGCTTTTCTTGTTTTACATCTATTGCCGGATGGAAAATGAAATATTGCAATCAAAATAGGGTACACAATGCAAACAATAAGATTTGTGAAACGATATACTAACAACATGCAACAAGAAATACACAAAAGCACACAACAAACATTCCACAAATTAGGCTACAACATGACAAATTAATGAAGAAATTAAAATCTACAAAGATTCCAAGGAATTATTTTGAAGAAATTCTACAAAAATTCTTAAGAAGATTTCTCTACTATTGTTAGGTGGAATACAAACTAAATTCCACTATTTTATTTTGAACGGTAATTTAAAAGTTATTTATCTGTTACTATACCATCTACTTGAATACTTAACTACTTGAATAGTGATCCATGAACATTAGGAAAATCAAGCAGAAACATAAGTTACAGTTCACGCAAGCTGAGAAGAAACGCCGTTACAATGTTAAGTGTATTGTGACAAAGTGTCTTCTCAGCTTGCAAGAAGAATCACAGTTAAAAATGACAATTACGTGCTGAAGAGTACTTTTCAAGTACTACCAATTAAGCATAACTCTGGTGTTCATTACCGTAAAGATACGAATAAATCCATCACTTGAATAAGCGAGGCATACATTTTACAATTTTCAGATGCTTTTATAATAATAAAACCATAGCAATGCCACAAAACATAAGAATACAATATTATAACATCAAAAGCAAGAGAAAAGGGCAAAAAAATCAACTTATAGATGGAACGAAAAGATAAACATATATTTTTCTAATGAATTAAGTTAACTTAAAGTTCAATTTATTGCTTAATTTTTATTTAAAAGGAGTAATTAAATTTAAAGGAATCGATCTTAAATATTCTGATGCACTGATTAACATTATTGGATTTGATAGGATTTGATTATTGGATTGGAGATTTTCCTCCGAACAGCTGAACTCAATTAGAGTTGTTATTTAGCTATGCCTACTGCCTAGATGATGTTTTTGAAATCAAAAGAGACAATAGATGCATTTCATCAACTGTTAGTAAATTTCATCACGCACAAGAGGCGGACGAAACCGGAAACCGCCTAACGTTTTGGCATAAGTCAAGCTATAACATTTCATATTGTTCAACTCATGATTCATTATTCTCAAAATTCGAATTCGAATGGTAACTTATTTGAAATTTGAAGTGTGATGTTATATGCTTGGAAAATGAAATAAACATTAATTTTTCATATTGAGAATTTATTGTTCATGGAAAGTAGCTGACTGGAAGATATAGTCTGTCCAAGCAAAGAAGACATTCTGGCAAGATGGAAAAATGACTCCAACTCGGTCAATATCGGTTCAAATATTATAAATTTGGTCTTAAATTGTAGGAAACATTCTGCCCTACAATTCAGAACCAAATTTTATATATTTGAACCAATATTGACCGAGCTGACGTTATTTCCATCTTGCCAGAATGTCTTCTTTGCTTGGACAGACTATACATCACTCTACTTTATCATACTGACAGTAGGCTAATAATTGGAATGAGCATAGTTGCTCAGAAAAAGATAACGTGTTTATTTGAAATAATATAGAATTTAATGGACTCCTATGTCACACAAACAGCAGGCTTTCAGCCTTATCTTGTATTATTTCCAGCTGAGAAGTTGTTTCCTGTATGCGTCACTCAACAATAGATAAGTTACGTCGAAAAGGAAAAATTTGAAACGTTACAAATAGATACGAGATAGGCTGCATTCCATAGAATCACAGAATAAGAATGGGTATTCACTATAGAACCAGAGAGAATAGAACTAAAATAAATGATCGTATTCTGTACTATCTTGAGAGTTCAGAAATTGAATTGAAGTAGTCACTCAATCTCAAACTTTTAAAAGGTTTCAATCTTTTCAAACTATCTTACAAGAAATAAAACTGAGTATTTATTTATTTATTTATCTATTGGAAAAAAAACATCGGTTGAAAGAACAGGCATAGCCCTTGGTATTTCAAAACTGAGTTATCTGTTCGAGTTCAGGATGGAAACAGATTTCAATATAATATCCTAAAGAGGAATTCCGCAAAACATGATAACATTTTGATTATACCAAAAAATTCTATGAAATTTCTAAAAGTATTAATTTACTGTAACGTACTAGAGTTATAATGTACAATAGTTCATCCCTCAATGTTCAACGTTCAGGATTTATTCATAATGTATTGGATTCACGAGAATCTTTGAATCAAGTTCATAATATGATGTTTTGATATTATCATAATATTATATTATTAAAGAAGAATGTATTTGCATGTCTTCTTTTGTGTCTGAGTTTCCAAAGCTGTAGTAGGCCTAGCAGAGGAAGAGTCTATGGGAACTTTCGATTTCCAAATCTTATGTTGAGTTGGCAATTTACAAAGATTATTTTTTTCTTGTAAGCCTGGAATTATATAAAACTTATCATGATATGATATTATCATGATATGAAATTATCATGATATGATATTATCATGATATGATATTATCATGATATGATATTATCATAATATTATAATATATACAACTTATCGTGATATGATATTATCATAATTATGCATTTTGATCTACGCATCTATAGTCTGTCTAAGCAAAGAAGACATTCTGGCAAGATGGTAAATAACTCCAGCTTGATCAATATTGGTTCAAAAATTATAAAGTTGGTCTCAAATAGTAGATCAGAATGCTTATTAGAATGTTGATCAGAATGTTTTATACAATTTAAGACCAAATTATAATTGTTGAATCAAGCTGAAGTCATTTTTCCTACAATTTGAGACCGAAATTATAATTTTTGAACAAATATTGACCGAGCTACAGTCATTTCCCCATCTTGGTAGAATGTCTTCTTTGCTCGGAAAGACTATACCAGGATCTGGATGACAATGATACAGCCCAAAATGCAACTGCATACGTGAAAATATGGCATTATTGTAATAATTTGAAACACCACATAACGCAACTCTACGTAAAAATAAACCATTCTAATTTTAAAAAACATGTTTTACTGACCATCAGCTGTTGGGAGAATGTTTTTTTCCTGTGTGGCCGCTCGCTTCATGTTGTCTGGATTGAAGCCTTCCAATTGGCTCTTGAGGTCGCATGCCACTTTTGGCAAATCCTTCAGCGATGGACTGATTGGGCACTCTGTATTGGCTGACATTTTGGCTTGGAGTTTGGTCGTCTGCAACAAACTGAAAACGGAAATTCCGTTAATTATCTTAAAACATTGAAGTTTTGTAAAGCGAAATTGGTTTCATCATTATAATAATAATAATAATTGATAATAGTATTTTTCTGTGAATATGAAACTGGCAACCAGATTGTGCTATGTTTTGTCGAATTTTGCGATTTTTGATAGCTATTTCTGAGATTTGGGTAAGATTTACACAATCGTTGCCATTCAACTTTTTCTTTAGAATCCGAATCTCTTCAACTTCCATTAATAAAAAATACAAATTTATGATTCCTCATCCAGTTATAACTCTTATTGTTGAAAAATGGCGTTTTTCAAGCATATTTTTTCAATTATCTCAATAACCGTTGAAGTTACAGACTTCAGACTGGTTTCATTGAGTTCCTCAGCTAATTTTACATAGGAATTGATTATTCTAGAAATATAATGAGTGAAGTATCCTAAAAACCTGATTTTGTGTCCAAAAAGTACAGATTTTTAAACTGCATTTTCAATTAAGTTATCTCAAAAATGACCATTTTTGTTTCCTCATTTTCATATAATCATTCAAATCTATAATTTTGTAGCGGCCTTAAGAGGGTACCATAGTGGTCAATTATTATGTAAAATCAGCTGAGAATTCGAATGAAACCAGCCTCCTGAAACACCCTGTATAAACTGTTGAGGACAAATTTCAATCATTATTTCAAACATCCAGCAGGTAGGCCTAGGCCCTTCATGGGCTGTTGAGCCATTGAGACTGACAGTAATAATTTTTCTGGATGTTGGACGACACATTCAGATGAGTTTATTTATAGTTCAAAACATTATATATTTTCAATATCAACTTTTTACAATACAATTTTATTTTCAAAATAAATTTTATACAATATGTGTCGAGGATATCAAATTGATAAAAAATTTGTTTAATACAAAAATATGCTAAAACTATATCTATCTAAACTATTCCCTAACCATCACCTGCAAATATAGTCTGTCCAAGCAAAGAAGACATTCTGGCAAAATGGGAATATGACTCCAGCTCAGTCAGTATTGATTCAAAAATTTGATATTTGGTCTCGAATTATAGATCAGAATGTTTACTACAATTTGAGACTATTTATAACTTTTGAACTAATATTGATCGAGCTGGAGTCATTTTCTCAAAGAATGTCTTCTTTGTTTGGACTTACAATACAAACGAAATAAAACGGTTGTATTTTCTCTATTCTAATTATATATTACATTCTCTAGGGGTTGTATTTAGCCTTTAAAGAAGAACTCAATGAAATATTTAGCGCACTATTGAACGCTAATTAGCGAGTTAGAACCAGAGAGTATTGGATAAGAGGTGTATTTGATAAAATTTAAAAGGATAGAAAACTTTATGCAACTTATTGTATGGAATCTCGTGAATAATTCACGAGCAGCGTTTGTTGACAGACATATTTGTCAGCTGCAATTGACATAAATTAATGGGAGTCAATATTGTCGTCAGTTCCATTAAAATTCAACAGAGTTGTTTGTTGTGCAAATGTCCTTTTCATGAGAGACAATGCTGTATATTAATTTTCTTCATAAACAAAAGATATTAGAATAAGATAACATCTATCATTCCTAGTTCATTTTGGATATTTGCCAATAAAGTTTCAGATGTCTCTTTGAGTAAACTTACTCCTTCATGCAGACGTGATTAAATCACATGCATGACAATATATATTATTTCTGTAGAATGTGCAAACTACAGACTGATTCCTTGCACCAAGTAGACAACGTTCGGAGAATTGAGATTTTTTAAAATATATTAATTTTTCTAATTTTTTAGAGGCTTTAGTGAGGTTCCAAAATAATCAATCACTATAAGTTCGTAACTTCAAGGATTATTGAGATAATAGGAAAAATATGCTAGAAAGCTCCATTTTTCAACAATAAGGGTTATAACTAGATGTTTGGTAGCGATTTTGCGATTTCTGAACGCTATTTCTAAGATTTGGGTAAGATTTACACAATAAGAGTGTATTTATTTTATAAATTGTTTGTTCTACAGAAATAACTATTATCAAGATGAATCTACCTGTTGATAATCATCCAAAGAGGTAAAGGCATGCAATATATTCTTTGATTGTTTATTTATTTCGTTTGGTTACAAAATATCATAAGAAAATAACAAAATAATAATTATTCTGGTGCTCAACATACTCTGCTACTCTACTACTCATACTTATGCTACTCTTATTTGTGAAGTTTCTTTATAATCTTTTCAGGTCAGAGAATCCATTCATTGTATCCCATTTCTTTGGCCGGCAGACACAATCATCTCTCCCATCATCCTTCTTCCTTCTTCTCTCTCTCTCTCTTCCTCTCCTTCTTCTCTTTCTGTCATTGTCCATCCGTTCTACTTTCCTTTCGGACCGTTTCCTTTCGCACGAACTGCAATTTTCAGTTCCGACAACACAACAAACGAAAAGGAGCAGTCCTGCGTGTCCAGTCTTTGTGTATCAAGGAAATTGATACACAGCTTGTGTATCAAATGAAATAATCAGAATCAAACTTTACATCTTGATGATCACGATAAGTAATTTCTCATTTGACACTATACTTGTAGCAATTATACTGCAATTAATAAGTGATTCAATTCCCTATCAAGAAATACACAAGATAATTTGTGTATCAAATGAAACAAAAGGATTAAAAGGTCAATTGTATAGTCTGTCCAAGCAAATAAGACATCCTGGAAAGATGGGAAAATTACTCCAGCTCGGTCAATATAATTTTTGAACCAATATTGACCGAGCTGAAGTCATTTTCCCATCTAGCCAAAATGTAACCTTTGCTTGGACAGACTATAACAACTTTACAAAGTAATTTCCAATTCTCGATCATTTCATTTGATACATTATCTTTATGTATCTCTTTGTGCATCTTATTTTATATATCTAAACTATTTTAGAGAAAGAAGTTTCTAGAGACCTACATTGGAGCAATAAAGTCCAAATCCAACCAAGCTAAACAAAAGCCTACAGCATTTAAAATGTGCACCGTTTTAATGTTCTGCTCTTTCTCGACAGTCTGAATCTGTCTCTAAGAACGAATTATTATTGCTGGGGTCACTATTGTTTCGGCGTACTTCCGCAGACAGCTCACCGACTGCCCTGACAGAGCTGAGAATTAATGACAGTCATTCGTCAACCGACCTATTGGTCAGATATACGAGCTTCTTCTTCTTTTTTCTTCTTCTTCTTCTCGTACTTTGCAGCAAACGTTCCTCCCTTTTTTCTTGAGCTTTTACTCTGTCAGTCTTCCTCTCTTTTCATTTCTTTTCATCAGTCGTTGCTTATTAAATGATTGTCGAATAGTTCAATTCACTTTCTTCAAATTTCATGACTCATTTATGAGTTGTCATCCACAATCAATCAGACAAAGGCGATGAAAGTTCAACTGAATAGATCGCGTTTAATTTTTTGCATCGGTACATGGGAGTAAATCATTTTAGAAAGTGACTTCCCTTGAAGATTCGTCTCATCAAGATACTTCCTTATTGAGGCACCTCGTTGCTCATCAGAAAGAAATTTCACAATGGAGAATAGTGTAGTTCGATTATTATACATTGAAACATGATTAGTCATTATAAATTCAATTTTTAAATCACTTTCAGGTGATTCGGGAATCCTCAGACAATCAAAGCTCATCACCCAAGTCTGAAGAATGATTTATAAAACAATGTTGATACAAGATCAGAATTCAGTACCTGTATATTTCGCAATGTATCTTAGTTTTCGACCATATTTTGAATACAATTGTTGTTCCATACTGCTAGAAATAGGTAGGCTAGATCTCTCTGGAAACATGATTGAGTAGGCTAAATTAATTACCTATATAAAAAACTTGATAGTATAGCTCCATTTGAAGTTGGAGTTTTGGAATTGATAGTTGAAATAGTATTATTACATTTCCTTTAACATAGTGAATACCACGTAATAGTACAACCTTATTTCAAGAAGGTACATTCAATGTTCAAGACAATACACAAGATGATAATAAATTGAATCAATTTAAAAAATCAAATTAAAAATTATTGTATCATCATTGAAAATGAATGCGTTTGTTTTCAATCGTTCATTCAATAAATAGATCATGTGAAGTGCTGCAAAAGTACATATAATAACATAGTTTCGGAACTATTATTTATCAAAATTTGGTAAAAGACGTTTTGGGAATTAGTCTATGTTTTTAACAATGAATGTATTCATTTCTGTCAAATGAATAAATTTTATGTATCTTTTTCTAAGGGAAGTAGACCCTAAACACACGTCAATCAATAGGTTAAGGGTAAAGGCTATTAAGTAAACAATATGAATCATCCGAAATTTCTACAAATGGTATCAATATTACAATATTATCAACAAAAATTTTTCAAAAATAAATCAATTATGAATGTTATTTATTTGTGAGAAGAGATTGTTTAAAATAAGATTCCGTTACTGCAAATCGAACGAAAACGTGAACGAATCCACATCAAATTATCACGGATTATCCAAACCGCAAATTCTACCGACTGCACACTGACAGGAAAGCGTAAGATAACCACATTTCCTCTCTTTCATTTCCGTTACTGGTTTTCGGCGCGATATTTCTGATTAATCTCACCGCGGAATTCGATCTGGATCCCAACAAAACTTATCAGTGAACTGATAATGCCTGACCACCGCTGTGCGTAATTCCTGTGGTGTGTTTCACTGGCGGCTCGTGCCCATGAAACAGGTGAAGTGCTCCTATCTGAAGCACTTCACCTGTTTCGTGGGTACGAGCCGCCAGTAGACTGTGTATCCGGTAGTTCGGAGTCTACCTGAATCGAATTTCAATTCATTTTATTGCCAAAAATCAATCAATGAAAATTTTATTTGGGTCAATGGCCAAGAAATTCGATGCGAAAACCGGAGTGAAACTAACTAGATATGGATATCCTTGATGTGTATGGCTTCTATATAGTAGCCTAGGGGGAAAAACAATTGTTATAAGTTAATATTTGACCAGAACTAGTCAAATATTTAGCATAATATGATTTCATTTTACAGCAAATTTCATGTGTCACAGCAAACATTGACAGCATGCTGACCAATACAAAAAATCGACTATGATTTGATAATCTTTGATAACATTTCTGAGGAGACGATAAACTGTCGGTCTCGACTGCGTATGAAAAGTTAAATTAGTCATCGTAGACGTAAAAAAGTCGTCATCTCTGTTTATCATCCCTCTTGATTACCCTCGCACAGGCCTGAGATGCCTGAGAGCATCACTCTCAGAAAAATACATAGAGTAATTCATTCGTATTATCTGCTGTTAGTAGTCACTTCTCACACATAGCTATTTAATAATATAAGTTAATTATTAAAACTTATAACAGTATAAAAATCGGTGAAAAGGCTAAAACCCCGATGGTCCGTTAAAGGTAAAGAATGGAAGAAACAAATAATTGTGATTCGATTGAGAAACCATGAATGATGAACATCAGAGCTCGAATTAAAAAAATATATAAATAAAATAGGGAATAAATGTTAAAACGAATAAAAACGAAAGGAATCCTTACATATATATTGATATAGTCAGTCTATCCAAGCAGAGAAGACCCTCTGGCAAGATGGGGAAAAACTCTAGCTTGGTCAATATTTGTTCGAGAATGATAAATGTGGTCTTAATAGTAGATAAAATTGTTTTCTACAATTTGAGATCAAATTGATAATTTTTGAACCAATATTGACCGAGCTGGAGTCATTTTCCCATCTTGCCAGAGGGTCTTCTTTGCTTGGACAGACTATATCGATAAGCATCCATGAGTGCAGTAAATGGAATTTGAGTACAGTGTATAGGCTAAATAGAATATGAAATATTTATCATGAGTCACTAGTTGTAATGAGCAATAAATTTTGGGGAGTGATCAATCAATCAGAAAAATTATTCGTTCAAGGCATTGACTCATAAAAATAAAAGATAACGTATTGACAATCACAACAATAAATAGTAATAATGATAAGCTCATAGGCCTATTGTAATCAAATAACTAAGAATCGTCCGATATGAGAGATGGGAACTGGTGACTCATATGCTACTACTGTATATGTCAACTAAAATCATTTGAATATTGCTCAATGCCGCAATCGATTCTGAATACATAATATAGCAGCTTGTTTCATAACTTATTTACATAGAAAGGTCACTTATACATCATTCTATAAATTTAATGTTCTGGTATATTTTCTATGATTTGTGAACATTGATAGAATAGAGAAGATGGTATAGTCTGTCCAAGCAAAGAAGACCCTCTGGCGAGATGAGAATTCGACTCCAGATCGGTCAATATTGGTTCAAAAATATTATTGATTTCGTCTCAATCGTAGGAAACATTCCGATCTACAATTTGAGACCAAATCAATATTTTTTGAACCAATATTGATCGAGCTGGGGTCATTTTCTCATTTTGAGGGTCTTCTTAGCTTGAACAAATGGCTTTCTAATCTATTGAAATAGTGCTATTTATTACCCTATTGTATAACATATTGGATATCTATCGATCTATTTATATACCTTATACGTATAATAAAAGTCGTCATATTTTGTAATCACCCCATCATTAAACCAAATCACATTTTTTGTATGAGCCTAGAGCTTATTTAAACCCCAGGAGAAATAGATACAACCACAGCTTCCTTTAATATTTAAGGAGGCTATGATACAACCCCATAAAAAGCATGTACATATATTTGGATGGATAGCAGACGCCAAAAACTTAGGCGGTTTTGTCTTGCTACTAACAGCTGATGTGAAGCATCTATTGTCTCTTTTCATTATATGAACATCAACTGGGCACAGCTAAAAATGACTACTCTATTTGACAACATCAGCAATTGGAGCGCACAAGGAGCAGACAAAACCACCCAACTTTTTGGCGTCAGATATTATATTATCTCCCATTTCCTAGTTTCAACTCAATCTAAATTACTTTGTAATAAAATATGACCTGAAAAGCCCAAAAACACTTTAAACTACGTTCAATTTCTGTACATACCACATGGTCATAAATACATGGCCATACTACGATACTCTACACCAGGAGCTTCTGAAATCGAAAACCTGTTGGGGAAGAACAGGTGGCCAAACATCTGTCCGTCTACTCCTTCCCCAACTGCATGCAATGGAAGGATATTGCAATATTTCAGACGTCTGGAGCTGTGCAGAACTTTTTATACCATGAGTCATCCACACCAATTTGGCTAATGATACGGTAGCTATAGTATGTTCAAGGAAAGAAAAGCCTCTGGAAAGATGTGAAAATGAATCCAGCTAGGTCAATATTTGTTCAAGAATTATAAATGTGGTCTTGATAGAAGTAAGTGAATCAAATAGAATGTGGTCTCAATAGTGGATCAAATTGTTACCTACAGTATATGAGATCGAATTGATAATTTTTGAACCAATATTGACCGAGTTTGAGTCATTCTCCCATCTTGCCAGAGGGTCTTCTTTGCTTGGACAGACTATAATAATTAGGTTACCGATCACACATATGCTACGTCGCAGAAGTCTATAACAGGATGGGTAAGTATTAGAATTTACTTGAAAAGGTTTTAAGAAAAATCAAAAATTTAGTTTTAGGGTGAATGAATCTCTTGATCCCCTCATTTATTGTGTTGCTTCATTTATTGTTGCTGTATTTTTCATCAATTCTTTGCTGTTGTAATTTTCCTATAACTATGTATCACATTGTAAATTGATTGGTCTATGCATTAGTAATTGGTTAATGATTGAATTACTCATTTTTGTAATTATCACTTAGTAATTAGTCATTAATTGATGGAATATTCAATTATGGAATAGTCATATTCCACTATAATTGATTGATAATTCAATTATTCATTGATGACAAATCAACAGTATTTAGGAATTTGTCAATATTAGCAGTTAGGTAGTTGAGCTTCACAAAGTTGATAGAAAAGTGCACTGGCGGCTGGTGCCCACGAAACAGGTGAAGTGCTGTACAGTAAAATATACGGGCACTTCACCTGTTTCGTGGGTACGAGCCGCCAGTTCATGATACTTGATTATAGAGATTATAATCCAATTTGTGGAACCTCTACGCTGAGGGTGAACTACGTTAATAAAATTAGATTTATGCTAAAAATTTGACCGAGTCGAATTGACAGTATCATTAGTTTAATCAAACTAATGAATCGATGGCTTATCATCCCAATTTTTCACTTGCATAAATAGTATACAGTGGAAGAGAAAATTGCTCTTCTCTGAATAAAATAAATGCATTATCATTTTCATTTTTTCATCACTGTCACCAGAGTATAGAATAACTTATATTGTATTCTTTCAATCCCTGACTCTGACTTTTAAAACAATTAGATTTTAAAACAATGTCGTTTACTGTATACCGGTACCTAATCTGCACGGCATCGATAGATTAATGAGGAACGTAAACAAAGTAAAATCTGATAAGGGTTGAACTTGTAGGATTTTGCTCTGACAAAAAAGTGTAATATTAATAACATTTAAAATTCACGTTTTCTTAAATTAAGGTAATTTTTTAAAAAACTGTGGTGCTGTAGTTTCGAACTCTGTAGCACAAACTTCTCTCCTATCACAGTAATGTAGATAAAAACTCAATTTAAATAGTCTATGCATAATTATGCTTTAAACTTAGGGTTGAAGGACTGCATAGTATTCAGAAGTTGGGGGTGGTTAATAACCTCAAAAATATCACGGTTCATATTTTAAGACAATTTTTTCATAGTAGAATTGCACATTCACGATAAATTTATTTAAAAAATCACTTCCTTTCAGGACGTAAGGAGCTTGATACCGTCCAGATGCATCCATCCTTTCAGAAGGATTTTGAAACTAAACAAGCCGGCTGAAAGCAACAAGCTCAACTCACTGTACAAATGCAAAGGATTTAAACTCTTGAAACTCACCTTAATTAATAGTTCCAACCGGATATTAACTGAAATTGAGCTTCACAATTTGTTTTGTCAACTAAATCGTCGATTAGAATTCCAAACTACACGTCACTCAACTATCATGCAACTGAAGAACAAACTGACAACTGAACTGACTGAATTGAAATGATCTCACGCTCGCTAGGCTACGCTACCAACGCTCCCCCCACCCTACCCCTCCACTCCAACACAAACCTCTGATGACTCACCCTGCAACTCAGACTAAAGACAGCACATTTTAGAATGCGACCATTCAATGAGTACTGGAATTTGATTTTCAATAATTACAGTTTCAGTACCTACATAAAAAAGAGATGAAATTTGGACTATGGTTATGGAGTACAAGAGAAATCAATCTATATGGGATGTTCTGTTTTTAAACTCTATTATAAAACAATAAATTATTTTACACTACTTGAGCAATGAGCAGATAAGTAATTTTATTCATTTCTTCAGAGTTCAGACTCCAGTACGGTAATGCTTACATTTCGATCTTTTTTATATGTTGAGTTCTCCACTTCTTCTAATTTAGAAAAATACAGTAAGTTTCTTGTGATTTAGGTTGCACGTGGAAATTTGTGAGATGAACTACCTAATTTAATTACGAGAGAATAAGCACAAACTGACTTGATAGTTTAGGCTCAAGGTTTTTCAAATACCCGCACATTAAAAACACAGTACTCGAGTTATATTTATAACTTAATTAATAGGTATTTTAACTTATAAATATATTAGGCTAAACAGCTATTGCTTCATACTAATCTTTCCTAGATCGGAACAATATGAAGATGGTGATTGTGCTATAAAATGTTGTACAAAGAAGGCTATACATAAGAAATAATAGGATATAGGAGTATAGAAGAGGTGACCTATAATACAATTTCACTTTTATTGATAGCAGTTTCAATTATTGCATTTATTTCTTTGAATGGAATGTCTACTCTCACTCTGCATTATGGTTATGATCATGAAAAGTATTTTCATTTGCTCACATAGAACAATTGAATGGGATCTACACTTATATCAATTAGTATTACAATAATTAAGTTCTAGAATTGTAACAATATTTTAGTTGTGTTGTAGCAAAAATGCAGTGGGATGAAACAATGAGCATAGACAATAGAAAATTTCTTGACAATATAGTAGACCAAACATTTTCAAAACAAACAATAATAAAATATAAAGGCAGTATTTGCAGAAACCTATAGAGCTACAGTACTTTTATTTCCAGCCTTTAGAAATTTGGATGGTTGTGCTCTTGTGTTGCATAAAATGCTATTATTTCTCTATCAATAGAGGAAAGAATGATTTTAAATTATTGCAATAGTCACCATTCAATTATTTGATCAGTGATATAAGTACAGTGATTGAAGGAACAAAAGTTAGGTGTTTTCGTCTGTCCATTGTACAAGATGTAACCAACAAACAGCTGATTTAATGCATCTACTGTATTGTCTCTTTTGATTTCAGAAACATCACCTAGTCATAGCTGAATGACAAATCTAATTTGTAGGCCTAACATCAGCTGTAGAAACGCACAAGTAGCAGACGAAACCACCTAACGTTTGGCGTCAGCAAAAAAATAGTATTTTCCTAGGAAAGATGAAGCTCCCTCTTCCTGTATATATTTAAGGAAATATTGTTTAGTCAACTTGAAATCAATGAATTATTGAATCAATCAATTGAACAAACTCTTCATCACATTGCATCCAATATAATATCACCTTGACCAAAATAAGCTCTACAAGTTACAAAAATGTTCAACTGTTGAAAGAAAATTCTATTGAGTGAATATTAATCTAGTCTAGAATAGTCTGAAAAGATGGGAAAATGACTCCAGCTCGGTCAATATTGATTAAAAAATTATAAATTTGATCTCAAATTGTAGAAAACATTCTAATCAATAATTTGAGACCAAATTTATAATTTTTGAAGTTTGAACCAATATTGACCGAGTTGAAGTCATGGTTGCTTGGACAGACTATAAATACTAGACCTTAAAATTCGATAATTCCATTCGATACATCTATTGCCTTATGCATAATCTTGAATAGAATTAAACCGTGGATTAAGGAATAACAAAAGGATAGTTAAAAGTTGTCAGAAAAATAAATAGTCATAGGATATTTGCCTGTTGATAGGAGAGTTTAAAAACTGATCTGATTATTGTAAATGAGTACAGTCACAGAGGAGAAACGTTTATAAAGTATTTCTTCTCCGTGGTACAGTACAGTATTTACTATTTACTGTTCCAATCAGTGCTTCCATGCACTCCATTTCATGCTGTATTCAGTGAATCAGACTGCTGCCACATTTGACCCCCTCCAGGAAGGCTGCTTCCCTTTTCCAGTCATCTCCCAACTAGGAACGTGGTTCGGGCCACGTCTAGAAAAGGAACCAAAAACGAGAGAGCAAGAGAGAACAACTACGAATGAGAGAGCGAAAGGGAACAACTACGAACAAGAGAGCGAAAGAGAAGAAAATCATTCTCCTCACTTTCGTTCTCCCGACAAATAATTGAACAGGCATCTCACGTTTTTCCCCATTACACCATACTGTCAAGATCCACGTTACACCATCTTGCAGACTGAACATAATTTCCTACTATGGATCTCTGATTGCACATTTCATGGAATTTCATTTATAACCAATGAAATGGACAATACTAGGCAATTTGATATCATGCAGACCTCTGGAAACTGTTTGGAATTGGTGGAATTTTCCGATAGATCTCTCTATATATTTCCTCTAAGAGGATCTATATCTCGATCTCTCTCTAACTCCTTGTTGACACGACTTAACGACCAGAAATAAATAAACAATTCATTTCCATCATTAGTAACATTCATAACAGTAATTTTCAAACATTGAGAATAAAATTACCACTTTAGCAAGTTGTGTAGTTATTGTTAGTAGGCTAATTGAGTTTGTTTGCGACTAGGTAGTTCTTTCTAGAATTGAAAAGCAAAAACTATTGTATTTTGAAACCCTGTTATAAGAGGGACAGCTAATTTATTCTCTTATTTATAGTAATTAATACACTGGCGCTCGTGCCGAAACAGGTGAAGTGCCTGTATCTTTCACTGTACAGCACTTCACTTGTTTCGGCCAGTATACTCAATATTAACATAACACATCTCTGTTATCATGGATGAAATAAATTAACTGTATTTTTATTGTAAGAAGAATAGAAATTCTGTTATTACGTATGAAATATAGTCTATTATTTATATTGAAAAAAGAATAGAAGTTTTGAGTAGTCTCTTGAAGCAAGAAGCCTTCATCCTTGAAGTACAGTGTTCTGGTACATCCAAGTAGAAAGGAGAATAACTGTTACACGTTACAGAATAACGGTCACCGGTACTGTACTGAGCATGAACAGTAATCTTGAAAAGCGAAATTGAGTCATGAGTCTAGACGTATTTTAGCGTTTCAATTCTGTTCCAATTCTATTTCATTTTTGAAGAAAGTACCGTATTGAACGATATTCATGAAATTGAGCTGTTTCCTTCAAACAAAGAGCTCGTTACTATACCCTATTCACGATCACTTGAGACGAAATAAACCAATTTTTTGCGCATGTGTGTGGATAAAGAAAGGTATTACTTCATGCGACGGTTGGCCGCAGTCGAACAGCTGTAGTCAATCACAGTTCTTGGCTTTCCCTCAAGCTCAAACAAAAATAGCTACCTGTACATGCAAAAAGTTTCTTTATTTCGTCTCAAGTGATCGTGAATAGGGTATGGTATAGGCTATAATTATTTGTTAGCAACTTACCTATTTCCTTATCATTATCTAAAATGAGTTTATCTTCACGTAACTTTTTTAATAGGAAATAGAAATAGAAGAAACAATATCAGAAATAGATAAACCTTTCATTCAAAATTGCAATTGATTTACTTTATTCGACTTTTATTGAAATATTATAGAATTGTCTCTGGGGGGAGGGACATTGCTCTGTTAATGATGAATTCATCAATCTTATCACAGACCATGTTAAATGTTGATGATCTCCTTCTGTTATTATTGATAGTAACGTTGTTATTTTTTAGTTCAATTCAATTTTCTGATTAAATTAGATTTCTTTAAACACACAAAGGACCAAAAAAAATATATAAAATTAGTATAAGTTTGATTTTGGGCGAAATCCTGTTGCTCTCATCTATGTTTATAAAGTATAATTGAATGAATTATGATTAAATGATACACATTCTTATGATGTATCGTAGAATATGATGTATATGATGTATCGATGCATCGAAGCATCATACTGATTCTTCGATGAATCTCTAACTCTTAATACTTAAATAAATTATGATCAAATATTACATTTTCATTTTCACATTTTCATTCTTCGCTAATTTCTCAACACTTTTCACTCTCCCAAACTTCTTTCCGATTGACGAAAATCGAATGGAATTTTTCTCCAACGCATTCTTTCCTGCCGGATTTCTCAATCTACTGCACCCACGCACAGAGTTGATCTCCTCTAAACGACCGAATAAAAGAACAAGTTTCCTTGTTTGTTTGTTTGTTGAAAAGACAGAGATTGATACGAGACACGATGTCGATGCCATTGAACCCGAATTTAGTGATTAACTGAAATAATTTTAAAAAGAAAATTCCTGAGGAGAACTTATACCTTTGAATAGGCCCATATCTGCATGACTGAATTGACAGTTTGTAGAAAACGATTAGACAGAAATTAAATCCTCTTCAAAAATTCTAAATTTTGTCTCAATATGCAAAAAACATTCTTCTCTACAATTTGAGACGAAGTTTATAATTTTTGAACAAATATTTACCGAGCTGGAGTCATTTTCCCAGGTTGCCAGAGTGTCTCCTTTGCTTGGACAGACTATATGCCTGTAAGAATATATCATAGACTACTTCACTACTACGGTATCAAAGTTTACTCAATCCATGATAATAGTTTTAAGATGAAGTACACAGTTGTTTGTTGTGAGAAGAAACAGAAAAAGCAAGCAGTGGGATTTTGAATGTTGTTGAAATGTGTTCAACACATGTTTGAAGTCTAGCTTGGTCCTGGTGGGTGAGAAAAAGTTTCTTCTCAAAATGAATAAACATTAGACATTCCAGAAAGACAGAATAGGAGAGATATGAAACAAATTATCTCGAACCAAGCTCTTCTACTTATTCGAAATCAAATATGTTTATTTCCCTAAATAAACATTATCGTTCTATTAAAAACACATTCTTGCATTTCAAATTTGGATGAACAATTATCCATGATAGTGATTTCAACAGAAACTAATGAATTCTTGATACATTATGAATATTTTTATAGTATAAATATAAAAAATGAATTACATATTCCAATATTGATAAATATCAATATTGTAAAATTGATGAAATATTTTCAGTATACAAAGTTGAATAGATGATTTACTTTCACATTTTCATTTTTTATTATTAAGATGCATTATTTTCATTGCATTGTACTTGAAAAGTAAAAATGTTACACAATATTGTTGGAATGCTTTATAAAAGTTCTACAAATCGCTTCAAATCTTATAAAATTCTTGAAAATTGAACAAGTTTTCAAGAAATTTGGGGAATTTTAAAAGTTTGTGAAGTACTATTTTACAAATTTTTCTAGATTTGACGATCCATGATATTTTTCATAGTATCGGCAGTGTAAGTGAGTCAAACAGGCTCGCTTCGCTCGCCTGCAAAACCTCTGCCAGTGTAAGCTGAGACAAACAGGCTCGCTTCGCTCGCCTGAAAATTCCGTTTAGAAGGGATTAGAAATTTATTGAACACAGCACTTCTAGACGTAATCTGGATATGTTTACAAAATTTCAATTGGTTTGCCAATTGGTTCTCGAAAGATCTAAGAAAAACTTCGAAAATCCGAAAACAGTGAAACGCTATATTGAGCGTAATTTTGGGAAGTATATCGGACATAGTTTGAAACTTGATTCAATATTTACTAAATTAGTTCATCTATAATCCCGTTGAACCATTGAATTTACAGTATAAGGATTGGTCGTATGAAGGCGGAAGATATGCAACCCGCAATACATCTACAATTTTCAAAACATGATTACTGGCTTAATCTTGAACGAATTTCAAAAATATTTCAACACAACATTTTTAGACCTTATCTGAACCTGCCCACCGAATATCAACATTTTCTACCGATTCGTTCTCGAAAAATTTAAGAAAATGTCAAAAAACTATAGAAAAACTCAAATATTCAGCGTATCCCTGAAAAGTTTTCAAAATCCGTTCTTAGCGCGCGTCTAAACGTCCAACTGAACATGCCTGCCAAATTTGAACGCATTCGGTTCAGTGGATTTTTAGTTCTGGTGATGAATGAATGAATGAATGAATCAGTGCCATTTCGCTTTTATAGATATATATAGAGATTGAAGATTAAGATTGATAGACTGATGTAACTGCGACTTGATCTGGTGTATTACAGAAGTAAAATTTGTTTTGATTTCATGTAGACTATGTGATACAAAGGTAATTTTATTGTACTATGTGCTTCTTCAACCCACAACGCCACTCACATTTGTGAAACTGATCTCAACTCAAAATAAGACGGAAACATTTGAATAGTATTTACATAACAATTGATCACATATGTGACCTTCATAGATTAAGCACATAAATTCTGTACGTATTATGACTTTCTGATGCATTGATTTGGCATTGATGTCTGCCTTGTCGCATTGGAATGTCATAGTAATTTATTGAGATTTATGAGAACTATGATGGTATTTAGAAGCAGGTGTTTTATACGGAACAAACAAGATGTGATATGTAGCACAATTTATCATGGAATTGAAAATTAATTCATCATCTCAAAGTTATAACAAAATAATCATATTGTGAGTAACGATAAATGCAAGAGGCTAAAGGTACCATTCCCAATCGGCAGCTGCCCGGCTGTAAATTCGCTGCTCGAGCCTCCCGGCTGCGCTGCGCTGCTCTAACCATCACAACTCTATTCACATAACTATATTAAAGATGCTTATTTTGTTATTAGGGCTACTAATGCATAATAAATCAATACATAGTGAAATTCGCCATTTTTAAGCAATTTTCAAGTGATAGAATGCGATCAATCCTCCAGATACATTATCATTATCTGAAGCTGTTTTCGAACCTAACTTTGTGGCGTCAGCTACTTAATGTTGTTTGTAGGTTGTAGCATTATAGTACTTCATAGTTAGTAAATTATAGCATTATTATACTTTACCTTTACTCCTCAAAGGCTTCAGTAACTTATACAACACTTAGGATATCTGGAGAATATCTTATTGGAGGATTGATGTGAAATTAGTAATTAGTTTCCTCATAATTCCTTATTTCCCTTATAAGAAATTCAACCTTAATGAGAAATGAATTTGTGGTAATAATTTGTTATTGCAGTGATGATTTTCTACAGTAGATCTCCAAATTCATTTGAATTGTTTTATAAGTATTGAAATTCAATTTCCAATTCAACAGGTGTTAAGTTTATTGAGTAACATACCATAGAGTTGATTTCGAATTCTGCAATAAAGTGCCTCACGACAGTGTTTATGTAACTAGACACTCAACAGCACCAAACCAAATGTATCCGATTATATTATGCAGGAATAATTTATTTAAGTAGCCGGCAATACCTGATTCATCTCTCAAAATAGCTCCTTCCTCAACCAATGTTTATAATAAGGATTCTGTTTTTATTTCCGAAACAGGTTTGATTTTCTCTCAGTTGTACCTTTTTTGGTTCGTGCCTGGACTCACCTTTCCAAGTCTCCTCCACGCAAGGTGAGAAGAGACGCTACCACAATACAATTTACATTGCGGCGGAGTCTCTTCTCAGCGTACGCGAACTCTACTGCTCGTTGCACGATTCTGATTGTTGAAAAAAGACAAAGAGTAAATTAATGTGAGGCTTGATGTGAAGATGGAGCTCTGAATACCTTTCAAATGACCTTCCACAACATTGTTTAGCTTGTCTTACTCCATCTACATTATTTGGATCAAAATGCTTAGGATCGTTCATTCATGTTGACAGTCGAGATTTGATCGGTCTCAAACACGTTATGCTGGAAATGCATATAGCTGACGCCAAAAAGTTAGGCGGTTTCGTCCGTCTCTTGTACGTGATGTAACCTACTAAAGCATCTATTGTCTGTCTTGATTTCAAAAACATATTCTTGGCATGGCAACTCTAATTGTCAATAACATCATCCAACTGTTGGAGCTCACAAGGAGCAAACGAAACTGTCCAACTTTTTGGCATTAGGTATAGCATACTGCCAGCATCAGTGAGAATAAAATTAAATAAAACTATTTCTATTCTCATTGACCTGCATGGGTTTATCAATCTTGTCTTATTCTCAACCCTATGTTGATTGTTGAATCAATGAATTGAATAATTGTAAGATACTCAATAAGATACTGAATAATTACTTGATACTCAAAGCTATTATGCTTACTAAACTAAGAATTACTTGAAACTACTTGAAACCCAGGTCAGACCAGAAATTTTTCTCAAGCCACTTCCCCGTGTTTCGGATGGACACGTTAAGCCGTCGGTCCCGGCTGCCTAAAAACAGTCGTTAAGTCATGTCAGAGGCCCTGAAATTGTTCAGGAGCGACCTGAAAACTCTGACACCAGACCTGAGCCAGCCAGGTTACACGAATATTATTATTATTATTATTACTTGAAACTAACAACTGAAAATAAAAATAAAAACATGTAAATTAATACTAGAATACATTACTTATTTTCTCTTAGGGCTACTGTATTCATAAAAACTTTAAAATAACTTAAATCAAAGTATCCTTTTTTAAATATTTTAAAAAAGGGTACTTTGGTTAGTATAATAGGAATCATGAGTGAATTGCATAGCAGTAAAATAACGTAGTTCTGAACTCAATTTTTCCAATTAATGTCTATGGAAACGTTAAAAAAGCAGTAATTTGTTTCTTGGGTTCTGGGTTACGTCCCGCATTAAAAGTTTAACCTATTCAGTCCACTTTAAATTTGGCTTCTTATGTGGGTATTGTGGGCTTCCTATGTGGGTATTGTGGGGTAATTATGTGGATGTTGTGGGCATATAATGTGGGTATTGTGGGCTTAATATTGGATCAAGTGGGTAGTATAGTGTCTCAGCCCAGACTCTCTCAAAACAAGATCTCTATGAACTTGATTACTGTCTCACACCCGCAATTAAAACTGTGAATGGAAAGATGATTAAAGGGTTATATGACTCAGGCGAACCAACTTTCTCTGACCCTGTCTTTTAACCCCTGCATAACACCGCAGCGGATCTCCTTGACATCATACGAGTATGGTGCGTAATAGCACTATATTCGCACTAAAGTTACGTGAATTACAAAGTATCTACAATGATAAATTATTGATTTAACCTATGGTGACACGTACTCATAGTCAGTTTAGTCTGTTCAGGCAAAGAAGATATTCTGGCAAGATGGGAAAACGACTCCAGCTCGGTCAATATTAGTTGAAAAATTATAAATTTGGTCTCAAATTGTAGATCAGAATGTTTTTTACAATTAAAAAAAAAATTTTTTAATTTTAATTAATCCGAGCTGTAGTCATTTTTCCATCTTGTCAAAAATGTCTTCTTTGCTTGTACAGACTACTTGGTTTTGTAATTGCGGTAATAAGTAAATCAGATTTAATATTTATAATTGAAACCAACTAGAATATATTGAGAGCTTAAAATATAGAATAACAATTTTTCATCAACTTTTCATCATAAAAGTATAAATTTTTCATCAATTTCGTAGCTTACAACTGGGTTTAATAAATTGATAAAAGGATAAACATAAAAGTTACACATAAAACAATTTTTCCATTACATTAGAACATTTCCCTTCCATTATCAATTTGTTATTCGTTTTAAACTCAATCACTCAAATAATTTAAATAAGTGATAATGTGATACAATAATACAAACGTGATTATGAGATAAGTTCTAGGATCTATCTCCCCAAATAGAGAAACTTTCCTCTCAATTCTTTGAGTGAGGAGGAGATTGTTTTGTCAGTCTCTTTGATCTGTCATCTTGAAATAAGTGTAAATTTTAATTTGTTTTTTTCAACTGAACGACAATGACAATGTCTATCCACAGCCAGTATATACACACTGGTCACAGACAAAAAAGAAATTTAATTCAATTGAAAAAGGAATAAATATTCAAAGTTAAAGGGGTTATCGGATTGATTACGATAGCAGATAGCTTAATTGATTTATAATATTATTATAACGGGGCCATGGCTTAAAACATTTACAGACTTGTTTTACTGAAGAAATAAGCTGAAATGAATACTAAAATTTGCGATTTACAAGTTTCAAATTCTGATTGTGAAATCAAATTAGCAATTAGTAACATTGTTGGCTAGTATTTACGATTGAAATTGACCAATTTGTCAGGAATAAATCATTGAGTCATCACAGACTCCATTTCAACTCGATGGTCGATAAACCCTTCCTTCCCCATTTCAACAGATTTTAGGGGGTGGAACAACAATGTTCCTTATTAAAATCGTCAAGTTGTCGATAAAACTGTCCGCAGAAGAACAAAGGCACGCAGATTTGGTGCGCTAATGCAGTTAGTGCTGGGTTCGAGTCTACGCCGCGATAGGGTGGTAGAGTCTGTCCAAGCAAAGAAGAAATTCTGACAAGTTGGTAAAACTACTCCAGCTCGGCCAATATTGATTTTAAAACTACAAATTTCGTCTCAAATCGTAGATCAGAATGTTTCCTACAATTTGAGACCAAATTTATAATTTTTGAACCAATATTGACCGAGCTGGATTCATTCTCCCAGTATATGTCTTCTTTACTTGGACAGACTATATTTTTTCAGTCTACTGCTATATAGTAGGGGTGGATTAACTACAGAAAAAGGCAGACAGAGTGAAAATAAGGGGTGCGTCTGGAATGTTTTCGATAATTTACCCTTGTAGGATGTTTCGAGCGAGGGTCTTGAACACTGTTAGCATATTATAGCTATATATTATTAGCATCAAGGGTGGTGTATGTACGAATACGTGTATACACTACACTAGATATATTATCTACATCAATACGTAGACAAAGAAGACATTCTGGCAAGATAGGAAAATGACTCAATATTGCTTCAACAATATGAATTTGGCCTCAAATTGTAAGAAACATTCTAATCTACAACTTGAGAATAAATGTATAATTTTTAATTAATATTGAACGAGCTGCGGAGCTGGAATCATTTCCCTATCTTGTCAGAACGTCTTCTTTGCTTGGACAGAATATATCCATACAAGCTTTGTCTTATCAGCTGACTAGTGTGATTGAGGGGGTTATGAGGGGGTATGGGGTTTGTGGCCTTGATTTCGTGGGGGGGGGGGTGAATTTGTAGGAGGTTGTGAAATCTGTCTGTCTAACACTCAAGGGGAGCGGGAGGGCTCTCCTTCTGAACATCGTCAGATCTTTACTTGTGACACATTATCTGGTGATGATGGGGTGTATCACGGCCCACTCTAGTATCTATGTACCCTAACTCCAGAGTTCCCAACAGAAATATTAGGAGCTGACGAATAATGTGTGCGGTTTTCGGTTTTTTAATAAACTGCTGAACCTAGGTTGAACCAGAAGATTGAGTGTTGGAGAATGAGGAAGATATAAACAGTGTAGCTCTAATCAGCCGCCAATTGCTTTGTTGTGAGCTTTATTCAATTGTAATCTAGAGTACAGAGTCAATAATTTTCATTTTCGTCAATTTTTCGTATTGTCAAATGAGCTAGCTACACTTTGCAACCCCACGTTGCAAATATTTTGTATCAATGAGCTTCCTTTCTGTGAGATTTCGTATCAATTTTGGAATTTTGTATCACTACTGCGTAACACAAAACCGCCTTAATGCAAAAAATTTGAAACTTTTGATTGAGGTGAAAAGTTATTCCTTATAAAAGTGTTTTAAACATTCATTTCAAATGATGTATTTTTATATTTTCTTAAACAACCCATACAAATAATTACCAACCAATTGTGTGGATAATCTTGGCAATTATCATATTAAATTCCAAGGCTTCCCTTTGGACCATTTATGAATTGAATAGGAATGCACGAAGTCAAGGCTTCCTTTTGGACCATTCATATTGTAAATAGGAGTTTTTCTCTTCAGTACACATGTGTTTTCATGACATAGAATGTGCAGTTCTATGTTTGTCTCATAAATGTGTACTTATGAATAAATAATCTCTTATCTTGCTCGGAAATAAGTCCGATTAGTGAAATGGTCTGATGTCACGTTCCAAGCTCATAGCATGGAAACTTGTCTCATTTGTATGCTTATTTCCTTCTCTCTTCTTCTCTTCCACAATGTTCTTAAGTTCTTCTATGATCACATTTTTCCTCTCAACAACTACTATATCTAGATATAATTTTATTTGGAAAATTATATTTATATTTTCATGAAAGATTGATAACGTAACATTGCTTTTAGAGTTGACGCCAGAAAACTAGGAGGTCTCGTGTGCTCCTTTTGCGCTCCAACAGCTGATGTCAATTAGAGTTGTCGAGCATAACTTGGATGATGTTTTTGAAACTGAAAAAGAAAAGTAGATGCTTCAAATCAGCTGTTAGTACTTTAGTAGGTTACATCATCAGGTTACAAAAGACAGTCGAAACCGCCCAACTTTTCGATGAATCAAAATAATGTTGAAAACATATAATTTAAAGCTGAGTCGTGGATAATGAGATCGATGACCACATGAGTAATTCAAATTTATCAAAACAACATTAGATTAAATATAAATCAAGATAAAAGGCTTCTATTTTTGTTCAATAAAATAAATACATTGAAAAATTCAGTAGTATATAGGATTTACCACACTACATGAGATAATCAGTACTTTCGTTTTGTTATTCCAATTCCCGTATTTAGTGACTTACTGGCATCAGCCAATGGGAGACCGTTGTGGGCGTGGACTTTTACTCGCATGTGATTGGATAACGTAGTGTGAACTGTCAGCTGACATAAAATGGTATCCGAGATCAAACAAACTCAAGCAATCTTAACTACACTTTTCAAGAGATGAGTTTTTACAGTTCCTGCTTTCAATAATTGAGCTGTTAATCATTAACAAGAAATAGCAGTCTACAGCTGGGGTAGCTCTCATTAACCGCCTAAATTTTTGGCGCCAGCTAAGCCTACTAAACAAAATATTCCCGCTCAAATTCACAAATTTCGTTTACAATAATGTTTTTAAATTGCGCAAACTGTTATTGCGACAATGAATATTCATGTATTTCACGAACACCTCCAGGTCATTGTCATGTACATTGTACATGATGCATGCAAGTGAATTGAAAGCGGTCATGCGTGTATAATCTGTATATGTGTATATGCATAGTATAGTATGTGTTTATAGTGTGTATCTGCGTGTTGGGATGTTTTGAAGCATGTCATTGCGAGTTCCCTAAGGCAGCAGTGAGTCATACCATTTTCTCCCATGTGACTACACTCATGACACAACTGTTAATTCAAATGAAATACGAGCCCTTACATGTCTTTCAACCTCATTTAGCTCCAATTTTAAATAGTGAAGGACCGGTCTTGGATTATTCATGATGTTCGGATAACTCGTTCAGGCTGTATTGGGAATGAACTTTAAACTTTATCAAAGAGGAAAGTTGAACGGGGAAAGAATTACTGTAATGGTGATTCACTATTGAACTCTACATATACAGCTGACGCCCTAACAGTTAGGTGGTTTCAGAATGGATTGGCTTGGAAATTGTTTACTATTTTATATTTCGGTATTCTATTTTCTACATTATTAGTGATCTCATGCATTTATATTTCCACTAGCCGGCAGGCTCGCTTCGCTCGCCTTCTCCGCCTAACCAGGGGGCTTCGCCCCCTGGACCCCCGACAGTATATGCAGTGTGATTGAGTCAAACAGGCTCGCTTCGCTCGCTTGCAAAACCTCTGTCAGTGTCAGCTGAGACAAACAGGCTCGCTCCGCTCGCCTGCAATTTCCATTCGGAAGGATTTGCTTTGATCATAATATCACTAAACAGGGTTCTTTTGAGAAATCGTTCTGAATTAGCTGTTCAATCACCTCAGCTCAACCTGGGTATATGATTTGAATGTATTTAGTTCAGTAGTTTCCGTGAAATGAACAAAACTGCAAATTCCAAACATAGGAAAACCTTATTACAGGCGTAACCTCAGAAAGGGATTCGAAATTTATTGAAAACAGCATTCCTAGATCTAATGTGGACCTGTTTACCAAATTTCAACATTTTCTACAAATTAGTTCTCGAAAACTCTAAGAAAAACTCATAAGATTTCAAAAATTAGTAAAACGCTAATATTGAGCGTAACCTTGGGAAGTATATCGGACATGGTTTGAAACTTGATTCAATATCTCCCAAATTAGTTCAACTATAATCACCCTGAACCATTGAATTTACAGTAAGGATTAGTAGTATCAAGGCGGACGATATGCAACCCGCAATACATCTACAATTTTAAAAAAGTTATTACTGGCGTAATCTTTAACTATTTCCTCCTTTAGGAGATTGGCTGTCGTTAGGGAAGACAGTCAGTAGTTTCCCGTTTCTGGAGGAATAGTAATTGTTGCATTACACTCTAACTGATTAACTGCATGTTAATCAGAGGTGTTCTGCATCTTCACTTGGTTGTGAAGACTTGCTTATGGTTGAGAGGATCGACGTGCTAACCACACGTTACCTCTATCCTGGTTGATGATTATTCGCCTGCTGTATTTACTGTCCAGGCTGGGAGGGCATTCTGGCTGGGTGAGGGGTGGCTTCAGCTCGGTCGGTGTTGATTCGGGGGCTGTGGGTTCTTTTGAGCCGGTATTGGCCGGGCTGGGGTCGTTTTCCCGTCTTGCTGGAGTGTCTTCTTTGCTTGGATGTACTGTATAGTTTAGTGAATATGAAACAGGCAACCAGCTGGTAGGCCTAGGCCCTTCATAGGGCTGTTGCGCCATTGACAAACAAACAAATCTTTAACGTATTTCAAAAATATTTTACAACAAAATTTCTAGATCTTATCTAAACCTGCCCACTGAATATCAACATTTTCTACCAATTAGTTCTGGAAAAAATTGAGAAAACGCCTAAAAACTATAGAAAATCTTAAATATTGGGCGTATCCTTGAAAAGTTTCGAAAATCCTTTCTTAGCGCGCGTCCAATCGTCTAACTAAACATGCCTGCCTAATTTGAACGCATTTGGTTCAGTGGATTTTTAGTGCTGGTGGTTAATGAATGAATGAATGAATCGGTGCCATTTCGCTTTCATATATAGAGATTTATCAAGAAATATATCAATCTATCCATTTATCGTAGCAAGCTACTACTTATTTAAAGAGTTTGACAAATTTACGTGACAGAACTTGAGTTTTTGGCCGAAGCCCGACTTATCATTAGGACACTGGTATGCCTTTTGAATGCTTGCTACCATCGGACTTTAGTATAGGCCTACTTATTATTCACTATTTCACTTATGTTTACACAATTTCGTCAATTAAAAAGTATTGCTAACTGAATGTTTTAATATGTTGTATAAAGAATGAAATATTAATTTTTGTACTTTTGGAATAACGTCTATTCTGTTATCATCATTACTATTAAAGATACATGTAAGTTTTATTAGCTCACATATTCAGAGTACACACAGACTTGCGTACATAAATGGAGAACTATGGTGGTCAAACTCACTGAACTGGTGTATGAAATTCTACTATTATCCATCCTACTAAAAAATAATACGAAAATACTACTACTATTATAGTATTAATTATATTTTCACGAAAAATCGAACGGGAACCTTAATCTTGTAAAATCAAGAGTTTGAAGATCTCTTGTTTTCTCACAAAATTGAAAAATGATATTTTAAACATTGAACTTCCTTCAAGTTCAACTTTAAACTTAAACTTCAAATTCCTCATTGTTTTTTCACTGAGGCAGAACTGCAGAGCTGCTATCATATCTTTATCTTGCTTTCCGAATCTTGTGGGTGGAAAAATGATCTGAAATGATGATGAGAAGAGAAGAGGGATTGAAAAAAGCTGGTTTGAAAAGCAGGTAAGTTAAGAGGCTGAAAGAGCCGTGATTTTGTCAGGCTTCCCTGTAAATGAGATTCTCAGCTTCCTCTACTCACACCACAGTACGAGGAAAAAGAAAACAGAGTGATACCGAAAGGAAGAAGATGGACGAGGAAAACATGTTGTTAGGAAAGAGAGAGAGAGAGAGAGATTGTTAGAGAGAGAGAGAGAGAGAGAGAGTGGGAGAGAGAGAGAGAGAGAGTGAAAACTATACATACAGAAAGAAAAACAATTTGTTTCAAGGAAAAAGAGAGAAAGAGTGAGATATAAATCTAGAGAGAGAGTAGTAGATTTTGTGTGTGTGAGAGAGAGAGAGAGTTACAGGAAAGAGAAGATAAGGGGAGAAAAATGAGCACTAAAAAGGAGGAGTGGAGAGTCATTTTAACATTAACTTTTGATTTTTCAATTTTTACTGAACATGTACAATATTTGCTTTGACACGCTCACTTCGCTCTTGTAAGAATATCCTAACCACATGCAGAATTCCGTCGATACATTCAGAAAATCTAAATCTGTTATCAAAAGTGGAATCGAATTTGTTTCATAATACATTTGTAGAATGTATTCTTCATTGTTTTTTTCATTCTACATTTGTAGAATGTAGGCAGAAAGAGTTTGATGTACACCTGATATACACCTGATGATGTACATCAGGAGTATGATGTACACCTGAATATAATATTCAAACAACCTGAGATTTCAAATAGTGACTTACCTTAAATTATAAATGTAAAACAGTATGTATAATATAAAAATATTATATAATATATTATAATAATACGTATAACACTTTTCTTTACCTTTTAAGGATGTGATAAATTTGGTACCCCATCCGCCATTGATCCAAATTTACTTTTTTAAATTGGGAGGTTGTCATAATACATGATTTCGATGTAGATTTTCAAGAAAAATCGAATGCAGCAAACCGCACGTCGATATTTCTAATAGTTTAGAAGCTATTTGATATTTTTCCTTAGAATTATTCACAATAAATCAGTTAATAGCCCTGAAACGGTTCACCATTTCGTTATACGGCTTGAAATAATAATCGTATCAAAATTATGTATCACATGACAATCTTACATTTTTGAAAATTATGACAAATCCAAGATGGCGGACTTGATTTGAAAAGTTACCGATTAGATGTGTCGATATATCAATCTGTATTAATATCAATTCGTCTGTATTAATCAATATTATTGTGTATAATATCAATCTCTATTTGGAATAGAAAATTCTGCAAATTCTGTTAGCAATATGCACCCAACTTGTTGCAAGATGCTGAAAGTGTCATGTGGTCCTGACGCAAGGGTGATTCCCGAAAGGCTTTCCCATGCTATGGTAGACGCAGACAGATCAATAAACGAAACTGAAAGCCAGTCTCATTTCGTAGTACCCCTTACCCACCCCCACTCAGGGTTTGGCAAACCCTAGTACCCTGGACAAAGAAGGGGCGAGGGAGGAGCTGGATAGCAGCCCCATACTAGTCTGCAGACTGGAAGGAAAGAAAAATATTATTGTTTACTTTGTTTTGGTAAATTGCGAAATTCATCTTTTTTTATCTCATTCCAGTGTATAGTAGTAATCCTTTCCTTCCCTATTATATTGCAAACTAAGCCGGTAAATCATCTGAAATGAGATGAGAATACGAAATAATATTCCGTATTTCAAATCATATTACATCATTCCTTATCGTTCTTCTGAAGAGTTTTCTCTTGGTTTAATTTAGACTGATTTCCAATCTTGTTTCTGGTTTTAATCAGGGATGATTTGAAGTGGTTTTCTCTTCAAATGGATTAAATTTGAATTAAATTATTGTTCACATATTTTCAGTGGATTTCTAGACTTCAAATATCCATTCTGTAGTGTTATAAAAAGTCAACATTGAATATTCGTCAACTTCTAATTCATAAAAACCACCTCTCTACATAATCAAAACATTTCATCTACAAATTTACACAGCGAAAATCTGGATATGCTGCCACAAACCATAATTCAATGTTTAAATATTTAGATTTTTGGAAACCATAATTTAATTAATCAGTCAAGAAAACTCATTCCAGGTTTTAGAGCTCAAAACTCGCATACGTAATAAATTTCTAGAAATAGTCTTTCTCCAGTCACCGGTGTTAAATGGAGCTTGAATTAATTTTTGCAATTAGAACTGTCATTTCCACTGGTCCTCTCGAATTTTCTCTTTCACCCAGGTAATAAAACAGTGAACCTTAGGTATATTCTGTACAAGCAATGAAGACATTCTAGCAAGATGGGAAAATGACTCCAGCTCGGTCAATCTATCAAATAACTCGGTCCATTAAAAAACTATCAATTTGGTCTCAGAATGTTTTCTACAATATGAGACTGAATTTATCATTTTTGAACCAATATTGATCGAGCTGGAGTCATTATCCGATTTTGCCAGAACGTCTTCTTTGCTTGGACAGACTATATCATTCCATTGAAATGTAGTGCAGTTGTTAGAAAATTGCAAGTGAAAAGCATCTTCCATTCATCTTTGTATTGGGCAGCAATTGAGTGAAAGTAGAATCAGCAGAGCGAGCAATGATTGAGTTGGAACACGTTTTGTATTTGCAATCATAACAACGGTGACAATTGAATTGCAGTCTGAAAATGTAATAAAGAAGAATGTAATGCTTCTTTTAACGACCCGTGCCGTGTTTTCAATGCCACTGAGAGTACAACATTACTGTCGACTTTCTTCAGAGCCTAGATTGAGTGATGGACATTTATTTTCTCTTCCAAATTGTGGTTGTCATTTATTGTTCATTTACCAAGTTTATGTACGAAGTTCGATTTTAGATGTTTGATCTCGATGTAAGATGAACAACAAGCTCAACATCAAATCGTTTATCTTAGTTTCGAAGAAATCAGCAGATTCCCAAAGAACGTAATTAATGACAAAAATTATTCAAAAAGAGTATATCTACACTAAAAGTATTGAACAATACTGAAACATTCTATCTTACATTCTATCAACGAAAGCTCTTGAATTCTTGTAAATGATGCTACATGGTAGAATGGAAGTACAAAGTATTGTACAGTATTTTTTTATTTTATTTATTGTTACAATTGCGACTTATATCAAGTATTTTAAGCAAAGGTGATAAGTGGATGATGATGTTTAGGCTACATAGTGAATGAATGATGATGGATGATGAATGTTTACATTACAATTTCAACTTTGAAAAACACTTTTCACTTTAAAAATCCAGAATTTTGATATAAGTTCACTGTTAACAATGGTTCTAGTAATGTTTCAGTAATCAGTATTGTACTATTGAAACATTTTTAGCGAACTATCCCTTGTTCAATTTTCAGTTATAGGTTGCTTGAAGAATCCATTGCTCATAAGAAAGGAAACTATGAATTTCTTCGAAAAAAGGATGGGAAACATCATAAACCTGTATAAAAAAATTATATTATGATAGAAATCATCATAAATCTAAAAATAAAAATGGAATTATACATATTTCGACAAAAAATCGGAAACTACATGAATTACAATCAAAAGAAATTGCAGACATTTTCACTGCCCTCCTCATTCCTGAACTTTCTTGACAAAATCATTCGAAATTGAAATCAGTCAGCAGATGGCAGTAGCAATAGGGTGACTTGCTTCGACTTCCATAGGACACGCCTCCAAGCCCCGCCTGCACGAATTCGGTTTCAAAGTTCCATTCGACCAGTAGATGGCAGCAGTTGTCGGGTGATATTTCAGATTTGACTTGGATTTACGCCTTCTTGCCCCGCCTGCTCTTTTCTGATTGGTTGACAGTGAATTCTGCCTTGGAAAATGGCTGCTAGCGAGGAAATGGTGGATGTTAAAATTAATAACGCTGATTCACTATTCACTATATTACGCTAATAAATTAATTTAACACATTTCCAATATAAATTGACAAAAATAAACAAACTAAATTGTTGCTCAACTTACTTAGTTCATACAATCATTTGAAATAATAATAATCCAGTATACTATAAGTATTATATTCACAATAAATAATTAATACTAAATTAATTTAATACAGTTTATTTATTCAAGTAAGTAGCCTACTGAGATTAGACTGGGATTAGACTTTATTAAAAAATACCAGCTAGTTTGAGATCATTGACAGGCAGTGAATTCAGGGCCTTGATGAAAAATGAATTATTGAATAATTGTGTACATTCAATCGAAGTATTTCAACCCATTATGAAGTATAAAGTTGGTTTGTTCTGTCCTGGTAAAATTGATTTGTAACTATTGCAAAATAATTATTGATTGACAAATCCAAATACCCCTTATATAGGTGTATACGTGGAATACCTTCTGGGTGGATTTTCAATTGAAAAGTGAATGTTAAATGTATACCATTCTCTAAATAATAAGGATCTTATTATTTCTTCTAATTTTTTATCTTTATCGAAATATTTATTTTGAAAATAAAATTAAAAATTCTTTTTAGATAATTGAAATATCCCTATAATATTGTGGGAGGACCCCACCCATTATTAGAACTGGTTCTTACGCAAATCTTAGAAATAGCGATCTAAAATCGAAAAGTCGCTACCAAACACAAATTTTTAACTTGAGCTATGTTTTGTCAATTTTCTCTATTTCAGGGGGCGCTTGAATACTTAGTCGGTTCTTACATCTAAATCCGGACCTGAGTGGGTCCACTATTTGAGAAACTCTCAATCAAATGCATTATTACAGTAATAATAATATTATTGATTATTCCATTTCATCTTTTAGGTAAGTGAAATCAAAGGTTGTCAGATCCACAAAGTTTATTAAAATACCATACTAATATTTAAACTTTGTAGATCTATATTCAAACTTTGGTTAAATATTAATATGGTATTTTAATAAACTTTGTGGATCTGACAACCTTTGTTTTCACTTACCTAAATTATAGATAAGCTCCACAACATCTCTGATAAAAGTGTAAATTCCATTTCTCTCTATGACAGCAATAATAGGATATCAATCAACCAATAATCAACTCATGTACTAGAATAAAAGTACTAGTATTAGGTATAAGGTAGTAGTAAAGTATTTCTTCAACGAGGTTACCTCCTTGTAATCCTCACGTTTCTCCAGTATTGAACAGAGACAAACCGAAGACAGCGCATTGCAAAACTATGGCATTTTGTGATGGCATATGATGTGAACCGTACATGATTCCAAAAGCACTGTCGCTTGACTATTGTCTGTTATTAATGCTCAGCTCTGTCAGAGCAGTCTGAACACGGTCTGCCAGTGGCAAACGGTTTTTCAAGGTCGCTCTCGACTCGTTAAGCTTCCACAGACCGCTCGTCGACTGTCCTGATAGATGTGATCATTAATAACAGTCATTCGCCAACCGTCAGTTTCGTTGACTTCTACTCTTCAACAGTACTCACGACAAACAGCTCCAAACAGCCTTGACTGAAGACAGTCGCTTGTGACACAACTTGTAAGTATATCTATGTATACAATTTTGGCTTGTGTCAAGCAAGATTTAAACGTCGCTCAATATATTTATATTTACACTTTGGGCTTTTGATGTCGACAAGATCTAGACGCCACTCAGTATACCCGTATCTATAGTTCACCCTCATGATAAGCTAGATACAGACGTTGCTCAGTATATCTGTATCTATAGTCTGCACTCATAATAAACTAGATACAGACATGGCTCAGTATATCTGTATCTATAGTTCGCCCTCATGATAAGCTAGATACAGACGTGGCTCAGTATATCTGTATCTATAGTCTGCACTCATAATAAACTAGATACAGACATGGCTCAGTATATCTGTATCTATAGTCTGCCTGTCGCTCACTATAATAATGCAAACCAAATGGATGCGTTTTGGTGCATTTCCCGCGATAAAAATTGCCGGACTGCTTTCAGATCAGTCGCGGGAGACACAGTTTCGCGCCAATTATTAATTTCGGTGACGATGAAACCTAGGTAGCGGTGGAATTGGAGAGTGAGTGGGCGAACAGATGGTCTCGAAAACTAGTTCAAGGCTGAGAGAGAGAAAGACGCCTTCTAGCCTAACCTAACCTGATTAGGCCTATTCGAATATTCGCGCACTATGATTTCTGACTGCGATAATGATTGGTCAAGCTGCCTTTTTCCCAAATACATCTATTTGCCTGTATTATCAAAGTTTAAAGTGTACTGTAGCTTAACTTAAAAGCGATTTGTATATACAAAAATCTATCTATTGTTTTTGTCAATCAAATCTATCTATTATAATAGCACCAAACAGCTGATTTGGATATTATTAGAAAACTCTCAAAACCCCTATTGTACAAATTCCTACTACTACAGCCTTTGAAGGGGCACGTTAGGCTTCCTGCCCAACATCGCATTGAATTCCAATGAAGGCAGCAAAATGTTTCAAAATTTCACATTTCTATCCTCATGTGAATCATAATTTTCTATTTCTTTTGGCTTTCTATTCGATACAGGTTTTCCAGATATTGTTTTAAAATTGTGCAAATTACATGATAATGATTAAAGTTTATTCAACTTCTTGTTACAAAAATTGTATATAGCCTACTCTTAAAAAAGTATCAATTACTCAATTGTATCAATTGTAACAATTCCTTATCTCTACTTACCATCGTAGAAGATTAAAGTAGGTTAATGCAGTAAGTACTCCAAGATCACTCTTACGGTTGAGTGTTAATGGGGAGAGATATCCTTGAATATCACTCTCCAACAATGGACATCTATGTACAAACTTCGTCATTTTATGTAGATACATCACAATCATATCATTACAGTGAGAATATTGAATCCTACACCTTTGTAATTGAACAAGTTAATTTTGCCTTATTTTGTTTTATTAAATTCAATCGTGTAATAAATTTTATTTTAAATTGCTATCTAGGACTTGAGATTATAAACTTATGAAATTATAGACAATTAAAGTGAATTATCTAATCTAATATATAATCTAGAAGAACTCAGTTCCAATATAATAATGGTAGTCTTCTGGATAGGAATAATCTTTCAAAAAAGTTGCATTTCCTGTAATAAAACCGACAAGAACACACGTTTAATTGGAAGCAAATTAATTATTGTGGCTCATTTATTACAGGTGCGTTGAACTTGCAACCATCTCTCTTCAATTTTCCATCTTTTTTCAACTCATCGCTCACTTTTAGCTCTGACAAACCAGATTCTTCTTTCCTTGTAATTAGTGCATTCACTGGAGTGAGAATGAGAAGCGTTCATTAGAAGAAGTTAAACCTACACAGCGTCAGTTTTAATTCTAAACGATCATTGAAAGCCTCCTATAGTCTGTCCAAGGGCTCCGTGAAGATGTAGTACAAGTTTGTTTGTCCAAGCAAAGAAGACATTCTGGCAAGATGGGAAAATGACTCCGGCTCGGTCAATATTAGTTCAAAAATTGATAGATAAAGAAAAACATAATTCTGTGTAAAAATAATAATGCCCGGTTTTCCAAGCACACTCAAAGTTGAGGGACCCTCAATTTTGATGAACAGCTGACATTTTCTATAAGTAAAGGAAATGTAGTAAACTTGAGGGTCCCTCAAATTTGAGTGTGCTTGGAAAAACCGGGCCTCAAAGTTTTAAAAAAGGGCATTTGATTTTTTTCTTTATCTATCAATTATTTTAAATAGCCCCAAGTTTAAAGTTTAATTTTCAAATATTGGTCGCCCATCCAATAGCAGTCCACAGTGTTCGTGACTTAACATCACAATCATCGATCAATCACCCTCATCGAGTGACCAATACCAACTCCAATTGACAACAACAACAACATCAGCTGTTGTAGCGCAGAAGGAGCAAACAAAACCTTTTTGCTTCAGCTATACTAATTTATAATTTGAATTAAGTTGTTTCTCTGTGTATTTTGATATGACTGTTGAAAATATGCTGGTTGATAGTCGATAGTCATCTTTGTAATGTAGCCTAATTCAGAAATTTGCGACGCAATAATTGACAGTTGAAAGACCCCGTTTGCGTCAATTGAAAAGAATGTTATAAGCTTTCGAGTTTCACTGTCACTCTGTTTAAAATCTCACCACAGTAGACGCTTGAATCATGATATCAGCTGAGATTAAAACAATAGGAGGCTAGACAATAGAAGCCGTCGCGTAATTCTATACCGATAATTTGAAGCTACGACACCATAAACGATTTCTAGATAAGCTTCTTCGTGCTCGTTGTTGCGTTTTGATAAATCATGTTGATGTTGTGTCAAATCATGTCAGTAATATTGTTCGATTGTTAATGAAATTCTATTTGTTTCTGGACTCTATTAGCAGAGAATGTTGATAATTAAGGTTGATAATCTTCAAAAGTATGTAATGTGTAATTGTAAATAAAACAGATTTTATCCTATGTTTATTCGTCTATTTATTCATTATATTTATTCATTTATTTATTATTCGTACAGGATTTTACGATTTATGTCAGTGCATTCTGGTAATTTCGAAGCTATTATCATTTCAGCTTCCAAAATACCAGAAGCTCATTATTGATAATAGTTTTCTTCATACAAGAAAGCATAAACATTCATATGAATTTTCAATTTCAGCGTACAATTTCTGAGCTATTATGTTTCTTGTGATTCAATTCCGAATGTCTTATCAATATTTTATAACTTTCTGAATTCATGCATCTTTTGTTTGATGCACTTACAAGAAAAAATATACAAAATTACATCAACTATTCTTATAATTGGATCGTAATAAATAAATATTTATAAATTATAATAAGTAAGTAATGAATGGAATAAAAGGAATGAACTTATCATTATAGAACCATTTTGTATCGTAACCAGTTGTATTGATGGCATCATGTATAACATTTTATCTATTCAATAGTACCATTAGGAGTCTGCATCTCCAGGAGATTATTAACAATCAGTAGCTAACTTGTTTTCTTATCGCAAATCATTCAGGAGTTATAATTTTTTCTTTAAATTGCAGGTGAAATGAGAATTGAATTGAATAATTGCCTGATGAGAGAGAGAAAGAGAAAGAAAGAGTTTGAGAGAAATAAAGAGAGAGTGAGAGTGTAAAAGAAAAGTTGGTCAATTGTGAATTAGTGATCAGCCGATTGTCGCTTATAGCAGGGGAAGAAATTGCTTTCACCCAATGATTGTTGGAAATTATTTCCAGCTGTTATCCTGTGCAGGTTCTTGAGCATTCGCTTAGTCATGGACGAACAAAGGATCAGAGAAACAGGATTATTAACATACGGTGGGCGTATGAACCTCTTCTTAGTGTGAGTTGGAAGGATATGATGATTGCTGGCTCCAAAGTCGAATCAGGTGATTGTTGCAGCTGATAGTCTAAGTAAAGAAGACATTCTGGCAAGATGGGAAGAATGACTCCAGCTCGGATAAATAGGTTCAAAAATTATAGATTTGGTCTCAAATTGTAGGAACAATTCTGATCTACAATTTGAGACAATTTACAGTTTTTGAACCAATATTAATCGGGCTAGAGTAATTTTTCCATCGTTCCAGAATGTCTTCTTTGCTTGGACAGACTATATGTAGATTGAATGCAAGGATATAACTGACGCCGAAAATTAAAGTGGTTTCAGAACATCTTTTGCCAGTAGTACCATATCTGTAGCCACTTATGGTAACTGTAGCATCTATGGAACTCTACTAAAGACAACCCAATAATAATATAAATTGTATCGGTTTATTGTTTTGAATCCCCTGATATAGTCTGTCCAAGCAAAGAAGACATTCTTGCAAGATATGAAATGACTCCAGCTCGGTCGATATTGGTTAAAAATTATAAATTCAGTCTGAAAATGTAGAGCAGAATGTTTTCTACAATTTCAGATCAAATTTATGATTTTAAACCAAAATTGACCGAGCTGGAGTCATTTCCCCATCTAGCCAGAATATCTTCTTCGCTTGTATAGACTATTCCTCTCAAAAATTATCATGCTGATTGGAGATTACAGCACTGGCGACTCGTGCCCACGAAACAGCTGATGTGCCCGACGCCCGTGTCTTCTACTGTACAGCACTTCATCTGTTTCGTGGGCACAAGCCGCCAGTGGATTACACTTGACAGACCTCTGTGCAAGTGGGACTTGCTGTTTACACACGCAAATATAACAATGATAGAGTAATTGTTAAATAAACTTGCAATATTGGTCAAAGCTGCATTGCGTCTTTGCGTATGAAGATATGCCGTTAGTCCTCTTGAGGATCATTGTGACGATTGCTATTAGCGGTTATGCCCTTGTTAGAGATAAGACCGTTCACCCAGGATGTTGATGATGATGATGATGATGATGAACGTCGCTATCATTCTGTAGCGTAGCGTAGCGTCATGCTATTATCTACCTAAAGGCGCTAAGCTCGGCTAAGCTGGCTAAACTAGGGTCAAGTTGCTCTAAAAGGATTGTTGTACAATCTGACTGCCATATGGCAGCTTCGGAGAGATTTTACCGGATAGATCATCCTATCCTATCCTATCATATTTACTCTTAAGTTAGGGATAGTAGATAACATATCAAATTAATAATACAGTGTATGCTTTTGCTTAATGCTTGGTGTTCCAGAGTATTATATTCATAACTAGCCGGCAGGCTCGCTTCGCTCGCCTTCTCCGCCTAGCCCCCCGACAGTATCAGCAGTGTCAGGGAGACACTCGTAGGTATTTCAATAGCTAAAGAGATATAGTCAAGCTCTAAATTCGAGAATTTTTTGTTTTTGTTTGTCAATGGCGCAACAGCCCTATGAAGTTCGAGAATAGTTATGACAATTTAATAAGTAAACACTCTTCACGTAAATAAAATGAACAATGGAGTAATTTTTATTGCAAAATCTATATAAATCTAATAACTATCACAAATATTTAAATAATTATTAAATTGATGCAGTGCAACTAACAATTTTTCCCCTGAATGGACCACGGAAGCTCGCCAAGACTTTGAAACGGACCTTCATGAAACTTAATTGGTGACCACTGGTATAGGCTATAAATGATTTGAACGTATATTTAGTTCAGTCGTTTCCGTGAAATAACCAAAAGTGCAGATTCCAAACATTGTAAAACCTTATTACAGACGTTACCTCGGAAGGTTTCGGAATTTATTAAACACAGCATTTCTAGACCTAATCTGGATCTGTTTACATATTTCAATTGGTTTGCCAATTGGTTCTCGAAAGATCTAAGAAAAACTTCGAAAATTCCGAAAACAGTGAAACGCTATATTGAGCGTAATTTTGGGAAGTATATTGGACATAGTTTAAAACTTGATTCAATATCTTCCAAATTAGTTCATCTATAATCGCGTTGAACCATTGAATTTACAGAAAGTATTGGTAGTATCAAGGCGGAATATATGCAACCCGCAACACATCTACAATTTTGAAAGGATTTCAAAAATTTTTGAGCACAACATTTCTAGACCTAAGACAAACCTCTCCACAAAATTTCAACATTTTCTACGATTGTTTCTCGAAAAATATATGAAAACGCCGAAAAACTATAGAAAAACTCTAATATTGGGCGTATCCTTATTAAGTTTTTAAAATAAGTTCTCAGTACGCGTCTAACGGTCCAACTGAACATGCCTGCCAAATTTGAACGCATTCGGTTCGGTAGATAGTAGATTTTTAGTTCTGCTGATGAGTGAATGAATGAGTGCCATTTCGCATTAATAGATATAGATAGATTATTCATTATTTAAAACTATTTTTTGTATTTTCATGATCATCCGATTCATTTCTGCTCCTTGTTTAGGATGACCTGCGATGTTTTCGAATTCAACCCATTCATCAGGTTGTATACGGCAGTAAACTTGATTTTTGCAGAATAAAATAATTAAACTCCCTACTTACATAACGAATTAGTAACTATTGCTGAATGAAAATGAAATGAACTCAACAAATTCTTATTCTTATTCAATAATAACTACAACCTTCTTTGCCTATCACAACAAAAAAATCTTATGAATGGGTCTTTAGAAATGAATTAAAATTTTTTAAACCTTCACAAAGCTTAGCTAGAAACGTTCTAGGAACAATGAAAAGCTTACAGGTGTTCATACGAACGTTTGAATCAATTTACCCGGGGCAAAAAGCTGAACCAACATTCTTACAATTATTGAAAAATATTCGCCGCGATGTTTTTAATTGTTTCGATAAGTTATATAAATGTTGGTTGAAGCTTAAATACGACACAATTGTGCAAGGGTTTGTGGATACGACAAGATATTAGCAGACACCATGTATACGAAAACACTATTGGTGAGTACTTAAATATAAAACTATTTGTAACGAAATGCATGTACTTTGGAGTTTGAGAACGCGAACTTCGGATAGAATAATTATTATTCTAATTTACAAACTTGGAAACAGATTGTTTTGAAGAGTTGATAAGGTTTAGTAATTTGTCCCCTTGTGATAGTGGAAAATTTTATTAGTAGATGAGTTCAATCGGATTCTATGATATTGCTTTCTATATTTTAGTAGATTCTCTGAAGTGTTTAAATGACGAGATTCATTATATTGAACGCATTTATCAGCAAAATGATCACCAGTTATCAAAGTTTCTAAGCTGAGAGAGTATATCAATTCGTATAAAGAGTATAAAAGTTATAAATAAACTAATAATAATATTCGTGTAACCTGGCTGGCTCAGGTCTGGTGTCAGAGTTTTCAGGTCGCTCCTAATCAATTTCAGGGCCTCTGACATGACTTAACGACTGTTTTTAGGCAGCCGGGACTGACGGCTTAACGTGTCCATCCGAAACACGGGGAATTGGCTTGAGAAAAATTTCTGGTCTGACCTGGGTTTGAACCCGGGACCTTTGGGTTGCGACGCCAGCACTCAACCCACTCAGCTACGCCACCCCCAAATAAATAAACTATAATATACAGGGTATTTCAGGAGGAATGTGCAATACTTCTCAGGCTGATTCCTTACACCAAGTAGACAAAAAAGTTCCATGGGACCAATCCCCAAAAACGCTTTGTTACCGACATAACAATGGCGGAAAATTGAGATTTTTCAAAATATATTAGTTTTTCTAATTTTTTAGAGGCCTTAGTGAGCTTCTACAATAATCAATTCCTATGTAAAATTAGCTGAGGAATTCAATGAAACCAGTTCCAAGTTTGTACCCAGTTAGATTATCTATTTGTGTAGCTCATTCTTTTCTCTTGAGAATAATTCAATGAGAGATCGTATCCTTGTCTACGAAATAACTTAGAATTTTGAATATTTCATATGTTAGAAAGACTATTTTTATCTCAATACAATGAGAACTCAACTTCATTAGATTATTAACTGTCCCTTTTTCCTACTTTGGGATAATTGAATAGGTCTACAATGTCCTCAGCTCAATACCATCAACTGTTTATTTTTTCATACTCAGGGCTCAGTATATCTTTGAGTTTCTTATAATAAAGTCTTAAACTTGAACAACTTCATTCTTGAAAAAATAAATTCGAATTTAGAAATTACAGACTGCACTATGACACCAACTATAGAGACTGCAGTATTAATCAGTCTGACTGATTATACAGACTGACTATCAGACTGTGATTATACAGTCTCTATAGCACCAACTAATTGTTAATTATATTATAAAGATAACTAACAATGAGGATAGTTGGCTACGGTTAACTATTTAAAGGAGTGAGTAATACTTTCTGTGAATAAATTTATCTCAAACTTTGTAGTATATCCTTTCGAAAATACTTGTTTGTAGATAAAAAACAAAATTTGAATGTGGCCTCAAAAAAGTAATTAGAGTTTATCTTCATCGTTATTTGAAAATATGATAAAAAAAATAACCATAACTCACATGTGTCCGCCTTTTTCCAGAATTACAGGATTTCTTAATTTATATGAAACAGATCTTGTGAAATAATTTATGATTCCCATAAATTTACAATTCTTAACTTTTAGTAATCAGTGACTTCTAGACAAAAGTTACCAAACCGAGGTGACTGTAGTGGAGCATTATAATGATATATTCATAATAATTGCGATCAACCTTATCAATCTATCAATAGCGTATTAAAATTATGATATTATGATCAATCAACTAGATGCATCTACTTATGATAGTAACGATTATACTGATCAACTTATGTATTAACTGGACTGTAATAGATCGTGATTGCTGACAAGCATAATAATTGTGATTAAATTGTATTCTGTATTCTTTGATGCAATGAACTAATAATTACTCAGTGAATAAATAACAACATTCACGATTATTATCATTATTGTAATTGAATTTAATGCACTGGCAGCTCGTGCTCACGAAACAGGTGAAGTGTTGTACAGTAGAAGATATGAGCACTTCACTTGTTTTGTGGGTACGAGCCGCCAGTGATTTAATGGAGAATTACTTAATCTGTTATCTTCTATTCTCCTGTTATTAATCTCTCTGTTATCCTCTGTAGAATATTGAAGTTAATCACTCATTTCTTTGTAGAACTTTAATACTACATTATACCATAAATCTGGGTGTATTCAATTAAATTGCCAGTTATTTTCAATAATATTATTAATGTAAGGCAATACTAATTACCTATTAAATTCAGAGAGCATGTAAGGAATAGGCCATTCGTTTAGCATTGTTTTGCGTACAAAATAGAACTAAATGCATTATTTACTCACATAATTCAATCGCATCAATGTGTTGTGGTTGTGTGTCTGGTAGCTCGGTGAGGGCGGTTGCTAGCTCTCTCAAGGAAGCCATAGTTTCAACTCTTCAATGTTTTTAAACCGTTCATAGAGCATGAGAGACGAGACCACTTCTTTAAAATAGCTGCGGTCAAATCAAAGTCTACATTGAAACATTTATTTGAAACACTTCTTGTTCTCAACAATAAAATTTCATAAAAATATTTCACTCACAAGAGTAGGTAATTCAAGAATTGCGTCAATGTTTCAACGTTCATATAGGAATAAAAACAAAACCATCTCAATAGTCTATAATAACTGCGTTAAGAATGATAGTTCATTTTAAACAAATTATTTAAAGTGCTAAACAAGAGCTCTACCAAGACTTTTTTTACGGATCACTGATGTTTGAAATAAGTGAGTGATGCCCGGTTTTACTAATCTTTGTCAAATAAATCTGACAATATTTTAGAAAAGACATGTGTAGCAAATTTTGGAAACTGCAGCTCAACTTCAATAATATTGATATTACAAGATATTTTATTTACATACATAAACAGCTGTAAAGAATTTTCAAGATTAGCCTACAACTGAACAATGCACACTAAAACAATTACTCATAAGGGCCTTATTAGACTATCAATGAACTGCTTTAGATGAAATGAATGATTTGAATGAATGATTTAGATGAAACTCATTATATTATTGATAATACTGTACTAGGGTGATCATAACCAAATCAGCTGTTGATGTGTTTGACAATTGTCAAGTATCAGGACAATGTTTGGAAAACTGAGCTTTGAAGATTTGCTTCAAACTTCAGTAGATCCTGGCAGCTGTCAGAATACAGCCCAACCTTCTCCTGTTGCAGGGTCTGTTCTATGTGTGGCACACGTTGAGCGTGGCTCTGGCGGTGCCAGTCAGCGGGCAATCCTCCAACAGTATGACATCACTTACGCCCGACCAAATTGATCAAACAATGAAGGACGCCGTGCAAACCCTATTGGCTGGACTCATCATGAAAGGCAATGACCTGAGGGCCGAACTGCAAGAAGAAGCACGCGCCCTTCTGGAAGACCCTTACCCATTTGATGCAGACACTTTGTCTGAAGTTGCCGAATTGGCTGGTCAAGAAGTTGATGATTTTACTGGCAAAGAAGTTAACGCAAGAGATCCAGCACCAGCAGATGCTGCCGATGCTGCTTCAGATGATGCAGCTGAAGACCCCAGCAAGCCTGAGACGCGTGATGCTGCAGAAAGTGAAGATGAGACAAGATCTCTCCGCTCCCTGGCTGATGACACTATCCTTGGACTGAAACACCTCTACGCCAGATCTGAAGTGCCAGCTGCTACCACCCCACCCCCCGAAAGTCACCATAAGCTCTCAGATTTCTTCCATATGTCAACTCTTGCAAACATTTTTGGAGAGTTCCCAATGGAACCAATGGTCCCTGCAGCCCCAGCCGTCCCCATGACTCCACCAGTTGAACCAACGGTTGCTGTTCCCAGTCCAGCTGCAGATGTAGTCCCTACCCCGGATCTTGCTCCTGAGGTTCCCCCTGTCACCCCTGAAGTTGTTCCCCCTCCAGAAGCACGGTCTGTAGATGAGAAGACACTAGCAGAGCCCATTGAAGACAACTGATTGATTGTGTTTAACATCTCCAAATATTTTGATGAGCTAGTAGTTTGAGACAGCGTTTTGATAGCAACACCATTGAATGATGAAATGATAGTTTTGTTAATAAAATTTACACTTACGTTATAATTTCAGAGTGAATTTCAAAACCCTCTCCTTGAAATGAAATTGACTGCTCTTGGTTTGTTGATACCTAAAGGTCAACTACACTGATAGCATTGACTGTCAGTTCGGACTGAGACAGCCAAAAACTGTGAGTGAATAAGGAAACCAGCAAGCCAAAATAGCTGTGGACCGGCAGGCCGATCGATGAACGATCAGCTTTGAACTGTCAATACGATATTACAGTGAATGTGGACCCTGATTCTACTTGAATTAATTATTATTTTCTTGTCAAATTATTATTTTAGAGAAACTGATAGTGTAACCAAAGAGGATTCTAGGATTTAGAGAGTTCTATTATTCTATGGTGTAACCATGGTTGATCTTGAACTTTTATTCAACGTTCTGGTTGATCCCTTATCTACAGTAGAGCTTTGACTAAGTTCAAAATTCATATCATCTCCTGAAAAATTTAATTAGCTTGGAAACGGCAGTCCATAACTTATCGTAAAATTGAGACGAAGTTCTACAATGCAGGAAAAAGGCGGACCCAAACCAGCCATAGACTTTTTCGATTAAATAATAATAAATTTGCTGTTATAAACAGTGTGGGTGAAAAGTTTGGAAACGGCTCGATATTTATTAACAAAGTATGGTAATTGACAATCAGAGACACAGAAAATCGTACTAAATTTGAACGTTCTACTCAATTTCGACATTTAAAATTTGTTCCAACAACTTGTATTAAGGTACCCATATTGATTCCAACTTCTTTTCAATAGGAAGGTGGTCACATTATACTTGATTTTGTTGCAGATTTTCAAGAGAAATAGAATGCCGGAAACCCGCACATCGATAATTATGTCAAACCGTTTCAAAATTCAACTGTCGAACTGTCTCAATATTGTTGATGGGAGATATTCACAACATAAAATTAGTTAATAGCTCTGAATATGACCAACATATTATTTATTTGTTGTTCATTCATTTTGCCTTGGAATTCTGCATCGAAAATTGAAATCATGTATAATATCTTGAATCTTTCAGAATTATCACAAATTGAAGATTTGGACTAAATTTGGAATATCACTGATGCGGTACAGATTTTCAATGTTGAAATTGAGTAGAACGTTCAATTTCAGCCATAGGTTAACAAAGGTTTTGTAATAACCTTGAGATCGAGATCCCATATTTAAACATCAGTTAAAAGTCGTCAAATTACCTCTGTACAAAAAATAATAAGCCTTTCTAAAATTTCCACCCACTCTGTATACTAATTTATGTCCTTTTGCTTTTTCCTGTGTTAACATTACTTCTATAGAGTTCAACATTCAAGTTCAAAGTTAATTAATTTGAAGTTTAATGGGAGATGAAACAATCCCCTAATAAGAAACATAGCAAATCCAGCAATTCAACCGTTTACCGTTAACTAGAATTTGTTCAAATTCAACTATAGTTGAATTGATTTAACTTCTTACTTCGACTGGAGGGGAGTCCTCTCTTCAATGGGAGAGAGAGAGTCTGCTCAGCCAATAGTAACAAGAAATGAGCAAATGATGCACGCGCTGTTGTCAACTTTCCACTCCCATACGCACAGGTGCATTTTTACAAAATGCTCTGTGCAAAGAGGAACTACTAGATTAGCTTGTCTGTGTCTAGTGCGTGGATTGAGGCATTCCAGTAAACTGTCGTATCAATGAGGCAACGGCAACACTGCGCCAGCTCAATCCCCACATGTTGCTTCTCCTCAGATCCCCACGAGTAAGAAGTATTTTCAAAACGACTATAAAATTGTTCAATGTTAACTGTTTGCCGTTCGTTTCAGGTTTTTTCACTGACATTACTCCTTTGTGTCTGCATTGATAGCCAGAACAGTGTTACAACCAACATTCTGCTTCGCAAGGATGATAACGACCCACTTAGCGATAGTGTGCCTACTGTTGGACCTATGCCTGTGGCACAAACTGTTCCGAAAGTAATAAGGGTTTTGAAAAGTAGACCGGTCAGTTTTTTATCGAATTAGTTGAAGAAATCGAATTGGAATGACATCATTTAATGACGTCATTGCACGAACATATCACATTGAGATGATATCAAAATAACGTCATAAGATGATGTAATAGCGGTAAACTATGATTTTGCTTTACATGAGAAAACTATGATTGATGAATAAAATTGGTTTGAAACTACTTGAAAAAGACTTTGGAAAAACTTTATATCAAATGAGGCTTCAATTATTGATCTGATCATCATGATATTCCAGTAGCCATGAGAATAATTAATATTATTGAAATTTAATAGTTGAGATTGGGTTTGGATTAGTTAAAATTGCGCACACCGAGCGAATGAAACAATATTCCTCCTTGGGAGATTGGCTGTCGTTGGTAAAGAAAGTCAGTCGTTTCCCGTCTCTGGAGGAATATTAATTGTTGCATTACACTCTAACTGATCAACTGGATGTTATTCAGAGGTGTTTTGCATCTTCACTTGGTTTTGAAGACTAGCTTATGGTTGAGAGGTTCAAAACGAGCTAACCACTCGTTACCTCTATCCTGTTTGATGATTATTCGCCTGCTGTATGTTCTGTCCGGGCGGGGAGAGCATTTTGGCAGGGTGGGTGGTGGCTTCGGCTCGGTCGGTGTTGGTTCGGAGCAGAGAGAATAGAATATAGAATAAATATTCCATTCTCGCTGGTTCGGAGACTGTGGGTTCTATTAGAGAATTTATGGCTTTTGGGGTCGCTTTCCCGTCTTGCCGGGGTGTCTTTGCTTGGACGGACCGTATAGTGGAGTGAATATGAAACTGGCAACCAGCTGGTAGGCTTAGGCCCTTTATAGGGTTGTTGAGTCATAGAAAAGCAGACAAACAAACGAATGAAACAAAACAGTTTTGTGTCTACCTCAAACCAGTGTTGCAAGTTGAGCATTGAAGTAGATAGATAAGACGATGCACACTGCTTAGTAGAAACGTTTCGTCTGTAAACGTTAGTTATTTGTAACACGCTTTGCGACGTTCTACTGCTTCCATCAAAACAAAACTATTTAAAACGGTTTTGAATGTGCATTCGACCTAACGATGTAATCTATTGCATTATGATATAATGACCTATAATAGATAGTATAAATGAATACGGTGATAAATTCTTCTTATTATTGGAAAACAGCAAAGAGATCACTCAATTAAAAAATTTATCACAATGATAAGGCTGAGATGAGACATAGATCGCTGAAATTCTTCTGGTTGCTAACATAGTAACCAACCATTGCATTATTTATTCTGTCTAATATCTACTTTCATTTTGTTTAAATTCAATTAATATTCTGTCGAAGTAAAAAATCCATCCAAAATATTTATATTCATTTACTCACAAAAATATTAATTGAATTTCAAAGAAGAACTAACTGTGGAGAAAGCCTGAACTAGCGTACAAAATGGTCAAGATGGAGCCAATGCTTAAATGAAATAAATCTCTAATTTAAACTTAAGAAGCAGTCTGATTGGAAAATGGATTATAAGATCTCAGCCAATCAGAAGCTAGTATAGTGAACTCCCAATTGGTTCAGCAGCCGCCATTATCTTATGATTTTGGCCAATCAAATACCTGCAGTCAATGTTAATATTGACCAATCAGATAGCTTTGTAAGTTTGGAGGCGTGGTCAGCTACATCAGTAACGTGTCTCTCTCAAAGGATAATATACAGACCCCCCACCCTCCTCATTACCAGACGAATGCAATCCAACATTATTATAATATATTCAAAGTCAAATATGATTCAAGCTGCCTTGCATGTTCACATTTTTCTCATAATCCCAATCCCATGGTTGCATGTGGTGTGGCAAAAAGGATTATTAGGACTTGCTTGTTTTATCCCAAAGTATTATTTTGTATTTTCATGTTTTGGATACGTGATAAGCGAAAGCCTACAGGAATTAATACAAAATTACTGAAGGCTATCTACATTGAGCAAAACTGTCACATTGTACCTTACTTTATCATTGAAATATTAAATTTTGATTATTGATTTATCTATTTTATTAGTTTGATGGAAGCACATGAGGAAGGGAATAATAAATTTTTCACAGAACAATATTGGGATTCATCATAAATATTCCATTCTACTGGAAATAGAAATGTTTTAACAAAAAATTGGAAACTCAATAACAAGGAAATTGAAGAATTCAGCCGTTTTCACTGCGCTATGCAACTTTCTTGAATTACATTTGAAATAGTTCCTAATTCAGCCAGCAGATGGTAGTAACAATAGGGTGACTTGCTTTGTCTTCTATTGGACACGCCTCCAAGCTCCGCCTACGATCAAAATGGCCGAAAACATCGGGTAGAAAAGTATCCAAATTCAACCAGTAGATGGAAGCAGTTGACAGGTGATGTTTCCGATTTGAGTTGGACACGCTTTCATGCCCCGCCTGCTTTTTCCTTATTGGTTGACAATGTTTCGTGAGTTCTGTCGTAGAAAATGGCTGCTAGCAAGAAAATGATGGATGGTGTATAGAAATTACGTCAATTTACTATTGACGATCCTGTGCTACTATAATATTTATTTATATATTCAGGCTGGTAAGATTCTATCAAGTTAGTATTTGAAGAATTTATTCATAGAATTTAGACTCAGTTTTACTTTTATCGTGTAACTTCAATGGGTTTATGAAATGAAAATATGGGTTTATGTATGCAATGAGATGAAAATATGAAAAATGAGAACTTGCACTCCCATCTTATACTCATTAATTATATTTTTCATACGATGAATATAATGGAATAGAACTCAAACTATTCATGATCTAATACCGACCTCTTGCCAGAAAAGTTTAAAAAACTGCAACAATTCGGTAAAAATATTAGTAGGTATTATATGGAGGAGTTTTCATCGTGAACTGGCTCGTGATTGGTCGACAGAATGTAAGGTGGTTATTATATAGCCAACCATAGAAAATCAATTTAAGAAGGGCGTTTCTTGGCTTGCTTCATACATTTTTCAATTGATCAATTCATTATGACGAATTCATTATGACAAATGAATTTATACAGAGGAAATAATTTCTTGTGGATTCAAGTTGTTCGGTAGAATAAGTTTTTTATCAAATAGTGGAAGAATAATTCTAATAGCCAATTGAAAATTTTAAAATTCCTGTTTTGCATCAGCCGCCGCACACTCCGCACACCCCACACGAGGGCCCTGCTGTGAGCAATCTGAACCTCTTGATTGTTCAAATAAGTAGCCTATCATGCACTATCTCCAATGACACAAAATTTCAGAGAATTTTATCTCCGAATCTCCAATCTATCAATGCAGGCCAACTAATAATCCGATTTAACAATATGTATACATGCAATAGCAGAGCTTTAATTGTTTCTTCTCAGCTCCAAACTATAAATCAATGCATCAATGACACTCATTGTTACGTTATTCTGTTATTGTAATACTCCATCAATATTGATTTATTATATTCTAGTCTGCAACATGAAATTCAATGAAAGCAAGATTGCATAACATGAACACAGGATACTTAAACAACGTATGTCTTTGTTGTAGAGTGTTTAATCGCAGAACAATACAGGCTATGTATTAATGTATTTCTTGAAGAGTGTTATAGTTCAAGCCGAGTGAGAAGACACTTCATTGCCATATTAAGTGTATTGAAACAGCGTGTCTTCTCAGCTTTCGCAAACTCAACACTTTTTGATACCGTAGGACAGCTGGATTTATATCAAGTTGGCACTGCAAAAACAATTGAACAGTGGCACGGAAAATGTAGAAGATAGAGAGTATCTTCCAATTAGAATGTATCGGATGTGATGATATTCAACACTACAGTACAGGATAAAATAATTATTATCTTACCTTTGACATAGTAGTCCATGAAGAAGGAGACAATGAGAGCGCTATGTATTGTAGCAGCCGTAAGTAAATAATTTACTTTATAATTATTTTTATTTACTTGGTTTTTTCGATTACATTAATTGAGTAATTGCCATGACAGAGACTATATAAGACTTATATTTATAGTCACTGTAATTTACATTAATTTCATACCTAAAGCTCTTTATAACAAGGTTGCATAGCTTATGGCCCAAAAACGAAAAAATACAAATTTGATATTATATAATTAGTAGCCTATTATATTATTCTGGACGAACGAATTCAGCTTAGAAAGCAATAGGCTACATTTATAATGGAGAATATTGAAGTAATGACTCCCATATCCTAATTGAATTTATTTTTCATTACAGTCATTTGGTTTGAATTTTTTATACCTCTTCTCTTGTTTTCAATTGAATTCAATTAAGAATAGTGTATCCTGAATTCCTGTTTCAAAAACCTCATATTAGTAAAATACGAAGATGAGGATTTGAACTAACAGACAATGACTGTTACTGATTCATAGGTCTGTCATGATAAATGAACAAATGAACTTTGAACATCATGAAACAAATGAACTTTACAACATTCAGCGAGAGTACCTACATCGGAACAGGAGCATCCCCTGCTCCTGTTCTTGGTTCTGCCCCTGTCCTGTAATTTTGGTTCTAATTCGCTCTCCAAGAAAGCTTCAGTGGTACCCTTCATATTTTTCTTCAAAACTTTTCAACTTTTTAATTATGGATTTCATAAGAACTTAATGACGATAAGCACCAAACTCTAAAATATTTCAATTCTGCTATATGTAGGCCTATCTACCGGCTACAATATTTCTCATCAAAAATCTAAATTTATTATTTCACATTTCTGAAACACATATGCCTGCATATTTCAATTTCACTATGTATCTCTACAACATCCCTCATCGAAAATCTACATAAATGAATAGTTTTTCCACAAACTTTTGAATAACATTAGCCACAAACACAAATTATTCAACATTCGTTAATCTCATTATTTCACAGATTTCTCAAGTAATTTTCATTGTAATGGTTCTATGCGGCTACATCACTATTGGAGTCGGGGTTCGTCTGCCAGTGGAAGATATTTCAGCCAAGAATGAAGTAATACCGGAAAACGATGGGAAATCATTATTGAAAGCAATAAATGATAGAGAAGACTCTGAGAACTATCGCCATAGAACTGTAGGTTCAATAGATCATAGAGGGTCTGCTGATGCATTCATGGAAAATCACAATCACAAATCAGCTGATACAATGGTTCACAAAAAGTATGGAGAAACAAAGATGGATAACCATCACAAAACAATCACATTTAACTCTCACAGAGTTCATGGAGAAACAAAAACAGAAAACTATAATCAAAGAGCAACTCATTCAAAAGTTCACAAAGTGTCTGAAGAAAACAAATCGGTGGATCACAATCACAATTCAATGGGTCACAAAACGTCCAAGGAAATAAAATTTGACAATCATCATCATCATCATCACACAACAACTGAATCAATCCCTCATAAAGTGTTTGAAGGAAAAGGACATAAATTGTTCAACAATCTGGTTAATGGTAAGAAAAATGAAGAGGATGAAATGAATGCTCCCTCTACAGCAAGATGGTGTCGTGATGTATGGGAGAATTTTTCACCTGAAGTTGATGTGAAACCGTATTCAGACATATCTGGGTCAGTGACTTCTAGCTACGAGAGTTCGGGTGATTGATTCATAAATTTATTATAAATCAATTATGAAATTTAATTCATAAGAATGTTTCACAAATATTTAGATTGAAGAAGTCTATACATTCTGAAACTCAAACAAGACTTGAATATTTTACAGCAGACGCCGAAAAAACTGGCGATCCGTGAAAAATTGGTTGTTTGTTATCAATGCTCAGTTAGCTCTGTCAGGACAGTCGGCGAGTGATCTGCGAAAGCATATGGCGTCTCAGCTATACAATTTGAACATTTATTCATTATTGATTAATTAGTTATTGATCAATTTCGCTTTCGTATACCACCTTCAGGCTGCCCTGAGAGAGCTATCATGAATAAAAAATTTATTTCTCAACAAATTATAATAACGTGATACAATGTCAGTTCAGGCTCAAGCCTGTCAAAGTGAACTAATTTATTGATTGTACAAGTGGTTCGCGCAAGTTGAGAAGAGACGCCGTCACAATCCACAATACATTGAAGTGGCGTCTCTTCTGAGCGTGCGCGAGCTTCCGTAGGACAATAATCTGAGTAAATTGTCTTTTGAAGTAGACAAGTAAGGAGATCAAGAATAAGTCAAGAATTAAAGAGTCAGGATGTCGTGATCATACAATGCTAATGTTACATTGTCTGATTGGATGTCTTCGGGAAGATTTTGTAGTTAAGATCACAGTTCTCCAGGAGATGTATGTGATTGTCTATTGTCTTCTCTTGTAAACAAGTCAAGGTTGAAGGAGAAAAACACGATAAATGAATTGTTTACTAAGATACTTGAGTTCTCACTTATTCAATTATCTGTTATCATCCGTTTTGTCTACTTTTAAAAAGTTCATTCCTTCTTTCTATCTCGCTAGAATGTTGAGCAAGTCAAAAAAACTCTCAGTACCGTAGGTCAGAATAGATCGTGAATATAATAATTATTTTATTTAAAATTTAAATAAAATATTATTTCCAATTTGGTTTTTTATTTTCAAGGAATGAGGTATAAAAAATAATCATAAAAATACAATTAACTAGGTACTACAATTAATTAATGTAGTTACAAGTAACTTTTTTTAAAAATATTTTATTTCACACCACATGTTACAAAAGGGTAATTTGATTGTTATTTTTTTGAATTTTTAACGAATACAGTAGCCCTAAGAGAAAATAAATATTAAATACAATTGTGTTATAAGGATTGATTGAACATTGAATAATGAGAATAGTTTATTTAAAAGCATTATTCGAAAACCTTTTTCAATATTGGAAAATATATTCAACTAAAATATGTTGCAATAGAATAATAAAATAATATGAAAAGTAATAAAAAAGCTTATTCCATATCTGTTATGAATACTAATGCTGGATTCCTGATTTATGCTTCACACTCAATAGAAATATCGAATTGAATAATAAATCAATTCGAAATAATAATTGATTATTCATATTATTCTGCTAGGCTTATTCCTTATACAGTAGTAGTTGGCCTAATACCAAGCTGACTTAAATTCAAATTATTCATTTATTTATCTATTCGAGTTGAGCTTTCACAAAACATATTCTTCAACTCCAACAAACCTGTCTCTTATTCGTTTCTAGTTGAGATAGCAAGGATTATGAACCAATTCTCGTCTGATAACATTTGAAAGTCGGTTACAGTAATATGTATATTGCCAAGATATCAATTATTATTCCTTAATACCTTCATCAATATCAACAAATACTTAGCCAAAGCTGACGTCAAAAATTAAGGGGGTTGGCGAATGACTGTTATTGATGCTCAACTCTATCAGGACAGTCTGAAGCTGTCTTCAAGAGTGAAAAAACATATAGTTGAGTTCGCTCTCGACTGTATTAGAATCGTCGCCGACTGATAGAAATGAGAATGAATAACAAAAACAATAAATAAAATTCAGTCGGCCGACCACCTTCATTTTTGACATTAGCTCTACAAGCTATTGAATCTATATCTATAAAAGCGAAATGGCACTGACTGATTCATTCATTCATCACCAGAACTAAAAATCCACTGAACCGAATGCGTTCAAATTTGGCAGGAATGTTCAGTTGGACGTTTAGACGCGCACTAAGAACGGATTTTAGGAACTTTTCAAGGATACGCCAAATATTTAAGTTTTTCTATAGTTTTTCGGCGTTTTCTCAATTTTTTCGAGAACCAATCGGTAGAAAATGTTGATATTTGGTAGGTAGGTTCAGATAAGGTCTAGAAATGTTGTGTTAAGATATTTTTGAATTCCGTTCAAGATTACGCCAGTAATCAGGTTCTACAAAATTGATAAATAGATGTATTGCGGGTTGCATATCTTCCGCCTTGATACGACCAATCCTTACTGTAAATACAATGGTTCAGTGAGATTATAGATAAACTAATTTGGAAGATATTGAATCAAGTTTCAAACTATGTCCGATATAGTTCCCAAGGTTACGCTCAATATTAGCGTTTTACTATTTTTCGGAATTTTCAGAGTTTTTCTTGGATTTTTCGAGAATAAATTGGTAGGAAATGTCGAAATTTGGTGCAGGTCCAGATTAGGTCTAGAAATCCTGTGTTCAATAAGTTTTGAATCCCTTCTGAACGAAATTTGCAGGCGAGCGAAGCGAGCCTGTTTGTCTCAGCTTACACTGACAGAGGTTATGCAGGCGAGCGAATAGAGCCGGTTTGACTCACTGACACTGCTGATACTGTCGGGGGTCCTGGGGGCAGAGCCCCCTGGCTAGGCGGAGAAGGCGAGCAAAGCGAGCCTGCCGGCTAGTTTATAATATTCCTACCAACTTACTAGAGTTTGAGCTAACTTCTAGAAAGACTAACTTTTTCCAACACACAGAACAAGGTGCTAAATTAATATTTGAAAAATAGGTCAAAGTGTTCGGAAAGGTACAATAGAAATTTACTTTATTATTCAATTTTTGAAAGCCTTAAAATGATCTCATCATCGTTCAAATATATTCAAATACTTTACTAGTTACCCATTAAATCCATATAGGGAGCATATAAGACTTATAATCTTATAATAAGACTTAAGACTTGTAGACTTATAATCTTCCTCTACATGTAGAGCTTACATCCAGTAGTTATGTTTCAGTTTCACCACTTAATAATGACGTCATTAAACTAAAGTCAAATTGCTTCATTTAAGTTCGTTCGTTGCTTAAGAAATTCGTTCATTTAAGTTGTGGATCGATGGGATATGGATATGGCTCAGATGACACATTTTTACATTCAATTGGAGTTTTGTGCAACTGGCCAGAAAATGCACAAGATAATAATAATTATTATAAGATGTCAATTGAAGCAATCGAATCGTACTTCATCGTACAATCGAAATAGAAAAGGTACGTCTTGTACGAATAGTTATTGTAGAAACTTCTTGATTCATGAATTCATATCTAGTCATTTTCATTATAAAGTCTGTCCAAACAAAGAAGACATTCTAACAAGATGGGAAAATGACTCCATGTCAGTCAATATTGGTTCAAAAATTATAAATTTGGTCTCAAAGGTATAAATGTTAAACTCAATAAAAAACACTTATAAATGGAAATAAACTTACAGGTCGAAACTATAGTAACTACTACTAAGTAAGTTTATTTCCATTTATAAGTGTTTTTTATTGAGTTTAAAATTTCAAAGTGGAAAAAAGAATGGATACACAACACCGTATAAATGTTGATGAAATTTTGTATAATTTTCCAATTCAATTGAACTATGTACACACCGCGCTATATAGAAGTGAAAATATTATTACAGAATTGAATAAATTTAACGATGCAAGAGTAACAAGATGAATCACTCCACTGCCTTTTTTAGCGAATGGAAAGTGTGAGCAAGCCATACAAGAGCCTGACTTGCCAATAGCGCCGAGTCGAATGATATCCTTTTAGAGTCAAGGCTTAGCTCTGGCTGATCTCTCACATATATAACTCAACACTAAATATTATAGATATTTATATGAACAACACTAACACATAATATATATTTTTTAAACTGTCCTTCCTCGTGTCAGATTTCAACTTTAGCGGAACTGAAATTCATTTCAACAAAATTTGCATCCGACTTTCTTTTTTCTCAAAAAGATTTGCAAGTCTCATTCACTCTCAAATGTCAGCCTTATAAGGTGAGGTAAGTTTACATCAAAAGCTAGACTGCTCTTCTATGAGTTTTGGCCTATCTGATGCAGATAATGAGACCCAGTCAATGTAAATAGCCCACACCTGAATGGTATAGTTCACAATGTGAAATTACTAGTAAAGTTTTGCTAGTTTGAATTATGATAATTGAATTAATTTGATATATGAACCTATTGATTCAACAATGCAACAAATTTAATCAAGTTTCATGCAAAACAAAGTAATAACTTTCCATGCAATCTACTCTTGAGGTATTTGATCATAGCCTAGTAACGGAAATTTTAGAATTTAAATTATTAAAATTAACAATTTGAAGTACGATAATATTATTAGTAAAAAATCAAAAATGAAATGCAATGTTTATTATTGTAGCTACTTTACTTATTTAGGTGGGTTTAAAAATTTGGGTATTCATGAGTATTAATGGGTATTCATGAGTATTATTGGGTATTCATGAGTATTTGGGTATTATTTTGGTTGGATCATGAGTGGAGTATATACGTTCTACATCTAAATTATAAGAAAATAATAAGAAGCTTTTCCTCTATAAAATCTCATAAATTTATCAATTCTAAAAAGCCTGATTATTATAAATCTCATGAATTATTCAATTTTCAATCATTTATTAGAATATAAATATTATATTGAAAATTTTATGAAATGTATGGTCCGAAACTCAATACAGGAAAGTTATTTGAACAAAAAAGAAGCCAGTAACGAAATCTACAAGCCGTAGGGTCGAATGTCTGAATATCCTACAAAGCAAAATCCTAGTGAGGCCTGGGTTTTTTGGGGGTCGACCCTCAGAATATTTTTTGTAATACAGTATTTACTCCCATCTCCCATAAAGCACGTTTTAATCCTTCTGTGATGTGAATGTCCTGCTTGAGTTAAAGAACAGAAAATTGATGGCTTTACCGCCTTAACGTTAGCCTAAAATTCGAATTTATTATTAAAAAATCTTATGAGGTGTGTTTTAAGAGTTGAGTTGAGAACGCTGATTTTTGAACTCTAATTGAAAACATTCTTGTAAAAGATAAAATCTATTCATATTATTTAATTCAATATTTCAACGTTTTTATTTTTAAATAGTCCTGTCATAAAAAGGGAAAGGAACACTATAAATTTTGTAAAAAGCGCGTAAAAATAAAACATCGATCTCTGAATTGACTACAAACATCGATGTTTATAAGATATCGATATCTCCTGATATTGAATCGAAACTCGAAAGTCACATTTTTCTTTTCCTAGAAAAATGGCGACAGATTCAACGAAGGTTAGGACTGCAAAAGGGAAACAATTAAGCCATGAAGAAATTTATAATGGATTTCAGAGGCTCAGGAACGAACAAAGACTTCTTGCTAATAAGTTGACAGAAGTTGAAGTGGATTTCAATGAACACAAGTGAGTACTTTGTCTTCATTTCATATCGACCGCTTGGTCGGTATTTTGATTATTTTACCAAATTAATCCCCTAAAAGCTATAAAATGTTGTTTCTGTACAGCTCAAGTGTTTCAAAGGTATTTATTTGATCAATTCAAGTTCATTTTTAACCTAAATTATGTTTATTTAAACGAATGACTCGATACATCTACCATGTGATAACCTAAAACACCCACACAACTCAGACAGTCATTGTGTGAAAGCTATTTTTGTACTTTTTTCTCCACAAACAATCCTATCAAATTTCTAAGGTGCATTGTTTCGCTTACTGATTCCATGTTAAATTATTGATTTTGTCGCGTATACCATAAATACTCTTCTAAGTTGATATTTTTGTGCAGATGGTAACAAGCATTGTAGGTCTTATACCGTAATGCCATTTTCTCCCTTTTATCAGCTTCCGTACCGTATTATATCATCGTAATCATACCTGACTCAAAAATCAGTTATAAAACAGCGATATATTGTATTCATGAAATGTAATTTTTGTTTAAAAGCAAATTTTTCAATGCTGCAGTATTAGCATATATTCACAATAAGTTAATAACTCACTCTTTAATAATAAATTTTTCAGGATTGTCATAGGAACACTACAAGATCTAGATGGAGACCGAAAATGCTTTCGAATGTTTGGAGGAGTTCTGTGTGAAAGAACCGTCAAAGATGTCCTACCCAACCTGATAAATACTCGAGATCAGGTGAGATGAAATTTCAGGACAAATTTTTATTATTTCTGAGGGTGATGCCTGTATGGGCCCTTAGGCCGGTGCGTTGGTAATGAGATTGATGATGAGAGATGATTACACATTTTAGTCAGTCAGGACCGACAGCTTACAGTCTCATCCGAAAGACGAGGTAACAGTAACTATATGATTGTGCTGTGCTAAAAATCAGTTCCTTGATCAAGGATTAAACCCAGAACCTCTGGTTCATCATTCACTCCAACGAGCCACCCAATTTGATCCATTTATTTAGCGGAAGAAAGAGTGGATGTTTTCAAGACGCATCAACATTTGAAATTTATTGATTAATTAATTGAAATTAAATTCGAAATAAATGAAACGATTCACTGTAATTTATTAAAATAAAACATTTCAAAGCAATAAAGGCTAATTCAACTGATGTTACATTATGAAATGATACAATAGCCAGAAGTTATAGTCTCGTTAAAATTAAAATAAATAATTCTCGTTCAAATCTACAAATTGATTCTGAAAACGGTTATTCAAGATTGGTCAAACTGAGTTGATTGTAGCTGGAAAAATATAAGCTTACGAAATAGCCGTACGAAAAAACCAAAATGAAATTAATTTTTTGGCCTTGAAATTAATTTAATAATAGTCTGGTACCACACAGTTGACATTCCTCCCAAATGAAGCAGTTATAAGTAATAAGGGTATTCATCCCCTGTCAGTTCGCACTGACAGATCGATCTAAGTTGATTCTCCAACGATCGGCCTGCCGGTTTATAGCTATTTTGGACTGTCGTTTTCCCCATATTTTTACAGTAATTGACTGTCACAGTCCGAACTGACCATGGATAAGCACCCTGTACACAGGGTTAGTAGTGGCAGCCAGTCGAACAACGGTAACCAATCACAGGTCTTGTTGTTCAACTGTGTACCGTGTACAGGAGGCTTTGGACTCATTTCACACAGAAAAGAGCCGTGGCGCGGCAGACGAAATTCTGCCCCTTTCATTTCAAAAAACATTTTCTGAATAAGTGATCTATTTCTATAATATGATTATATTTCTCTTTACAGCTGAAGAATCTAATCGAAACACTCAACGAACAGCTGACCAAAAAGGGAGCCGAAATAAACGAGTACAAAGAGAAGTACGACATCAGATTCCAAAGAGAAATGGGAGGAGGACCCAGTGGCAGCGGTGGAGGGGGAGGAAGCCAGGAGGGAGGGGAGAAGAAATCCGCCGAACCATCTAGGAATGTGATCATGGTGAATCCAATGTAAAATTGAAAATAGAACGTGATATAGTTTGGTCGAGGGAAAAAGATATTCTGTCAGGATGGAAAAATGACTTAGGTTGGTCAGTATTGGTTCAAAAATTATTAATTTGGTCGCAAATTGTAGAAAACATTCTGCTCTACAATTCAAGACTAAATTTATTATTTTTGAACGAATATTGATCGAGCTCTCTTTCGAGTCACTTTCCCATCTTGCCAGAATGTCTTCTCTGCTCGACCAGATTATAATTAATGCACATGAACATTGTAATCAATTAAGTTGCAAGTGAATGTCGCAGTGCAAGGCTTTTCGTATGAAGATCACCCGTGAAAGTGATCGAAAAACTATTTACCACCGTTGAATGATGATTGGAACAAGATAAGTGTGGTGACTGTGACACGTTGAAATTTTTTCGAGTTTTGCAAGGTTTACTCTGACCGGGGTCAGCTACTTTACAAATTACTAAAATCAAGTTATAGTTTTCACGACAAATTTTTTCTTTATAAAAAATTTTTGAAGAAGAATGTTCAAAGAATGATATAGCGGACGCCAAAATTTTGAGCGATTTGTTGGCAAGTTTGTTTTATTTCACTTGTAAGTTTTAAGCTTACACAGAAAACTGCAACATTGAAATTCCTAGGATCCGAGAAGTGTTACTAAGTGAAACTCGAGGATTTAATCATGTTCAAAAGGATAAGAAATTATCAATACCGGTCATTTCAAACCAGCATAACAGTATTAATTTATTGTTGTCAAATACACCATTCTTTAAGAACAAATTTAAAAACTGTTCATCTTAAATCTTATTTTATTTTTGCTTTACTAACGTTGTGTTATATTGTATGTTCTTTGTCATCAGTGCTTTTAATTTGTTTAATGCTTTTTAAAATCTGATGTGAGAAAAGAACCGGAAAATTATAACTGTTGGTTGGCGATTTTTCCATTTAGTTTTTCTTTTGTTATCGTGTGTCAACTGTCAACCCTATATCAACATCGTCCATCTTCCACAGCATCACATTCAAATTAGTTATCTATTTCAATATAATTTTTATGCGCAGAGCTACTGCACCTTCTGGTAATCTGGGATCTAATTCTAGAAATGTTCAAGTCTTGTAATACAGGAAAACATGACACCTCGACTTGGTAAACAGAAAGAGCACGGTGTATTATGTTATCAAGTCCAGTGTGGACCCATCTTTTTCTTGTATTATAGGACTTCTGTATTCTTTTAAAACAGTTTCATTATGATTAGCAGCTCAATGAAGATTTTTGAGAGATGAAACAGACCAGCTTAGTTCAAGAAGGGTTATTGCACTAAACTATATATTGACTGTTTGGAGCCATGATTCATTTTTTATAAATCATGACTAGGAAATCACCAACTGCTTCATTCCATTTTCAATCAGTGACTCACTCTTATAGTCTGTTCAAGCAAGGAAGACTTTCTGGCGAGATGGGAAAATGACTCCAGCTCGGTGAATATTTGTTCAAAAATTATTAATTTGGTCTCAAATTGTAGTTTAGAATGTTTTCTACAATTTATAACTTTTGAACTTTAATTTATCGAGCTGGAGTAATTTTTCCATCTTGCCAGAATGTCTTCTTTGCTTGGACTGACTATACCTCTTAATAATTATGCCGATAAATTATCATGGAGATTACACTTTATCAAGTAGTCACCTTAGTCTATACTCTATTCACGATCACTTGAGACGGAATAAACAAACTTTTTGAGTGTGTATGCGTGTAATGGAAGGTCTTCTTCTATGCAAAACTTTCGGCAACAGACAAACGGCTGTAGCCAACCACAGCTCAAGACAACAGTCTTGAGACAATACAAGTCGGACTGTAGCCAATCACAGCTCCAGAAAAGAGTCAGCTGTTCGACTGCAGCCAATTTTTTCGCATAGAGGAAGACCTTCCAATACACGCACACACACGCAAAAGGTTTGTTTATTTCGTCTCAAGTGATCGTGAATGGACTATAGGTATAAGGATGAAAGCATGTCAAATAAGGTAAGGCTTCGGGTGCTATAGTATGTCCAAGCAGAGAAGAGCCTCTGGCAAGATGGGAGAATGACTCTAGCTCGGTCAATATTGTTTCAAAAATTATCAATTTGATTTAAAATTGTAGGAAACAATTTGATTTAAAATTGTAGGAAACAATTTGATCTACTATTAACACCACATTTATCATTCTTGGACGAATTTTGAACAAGCTGGAGTTATTTTCCTATCTTGCCAGAGGCTCTTCTCTGCTTGGTCAGACCATACATAGTTTTACATCTCTATCATATAATTTCTATAGTATTATCATAGTATAGTATCAACCAACAGCCAAAACCTAAGTGATGCTTATTCTTATTTGACATGTTTTTACCCCAAGAGGGCTAAGACAATTCGTTCTTATCTTGATTCACTGATTCACACTCAGACGAACACAACATGACACCGCCAAACACCTACACTCTGAAAGCCTATAAACAAAATGTTGTCACTCCAATGTTTGAATGTCCCACTCGTTTTAAGCGAACATTTTTTTGTTGCGTTGTGTTTGATGTGGAATACACCACAGATAAGGTTCATCTCTGATTCAGGCTACTTTATTTTATTTATTTCAAAGTTTACCTTCTCTGTGACTAAACCTTCCAATGACAAAATCTAAATACAGAATAGGCTATCGACTTTCGGATTGAATAAAAAATACAAGTTTTGGGAACAGTTCATTTAATCTTCACATTTTTAGAGGCTATGGTATGTACATGATCCGAAACAACATTTCTGTTCAACATTTATACGGCGGCTAAAACTAAATATTAGTCTTCAACCAAGACTTCAATTCTTCTTGGGCAATTCTGGAAGACTGGCTCCCGCGTAGAAGAATCCATTGAGTTCACCCTGAAAATTAAAAATAAACTTTTATAAAACAAATTCAGGACTCCATTGAGAAATATTCACCGGAGAAATGAATATCCAGGCAAGAATATTTTCAGGCAAGTTAAAAGGTTTGAATATTAAATGAAAATACAAGATATTGTCAAATCACAGATTTATAAAAAATCGAGATTGGTTGCAATAAATTGGTTGACCAGAGATTGATGATGGTGCAGCAACCGAAACCGTTATCTCGAGTTTTAATAAATCTTTGGTTTGACAATATCTTGTTTCTTCATTTAATAGGCCTATGAATAACTACCACAATATCACCTTCACAACTATTCAACAAGCCTTTAATGGTATAGTCTGGTCGAGCAAAGAAGACATTCTGGCAAGATGGAAAAATTACACCAGCTCGGTCAATATTGGATCAAAAATGATAAATTTAGTCTCAAATTGTAGAAAACAATCTGTTCTTCAATTTGAGACTAAATTTATAATTTTTGAACCAATATTGACCGAGTTGGAGTCGTTTCCCATATTGTCAGAATGTCTTTTCTGCTCCACCAGACAATAATTTCATTTTAATCAACTTCCTGAAGACATCCAGCAATCACACAATGTAACATCAGCATTGTATGGCCTGATTTTTAATCCTTGATCTCCTAACTTGTTTTCTACCAAAGAAAATTAAAGTATGCTGTACCCTACACGGGATGAGTAGTGACGGTCAGTCGAACAGCTGTAGCCAATTATAGCTTGTAACGCCTGTTTATACAATGCTAATTGGCGAGACAATCGTCATAAGACAACTGATGCCGGGCTCCGACAGTTGATGTTCATTTAGCCATGCCTAGATGATGGTTAAAATCAAAAGATCTAATTAATACTTTACATCAGAGCTATACGTTTCAGAGGACAATTATTGTCTCGCCCATTGGTTTCGTATAAGCCCGGCATTATTGTTCAAGCTCAATAACAAAACAAAGGCCGTGATTGGCTACAGCTGTTCGACTGGCCGTCACCATTTATCCCGTGTACAGCAGGCCTTACCAAGGTTAAGTATTGTTCCACGAGAGTTCGCGCACGCTGAGAAGACACTCCGAAGCAATGTCAAGTGTATTGTGATGGTGTCTCTTCTCAACTTGCACGGACTATATATAGTTGTGTGAAGCACAGAAGAGCCTTTGGCAACATGGCTGCCATTCACTGCTGCCAGTAGTCGAAATGAAAATTGTCGTAGTATAACCAAATTTAGGAAGAAATAGTACAGACTCAAACTATTTTTTCTGTCTCAATTCATAATTATGTTATGATTTGTGCTATCATATATGTCAATAATTAAATACATGAATAAAAAAAATATTTTCATTCGTGATATCAATATGATTACGATTAGTGCAAAAACGGTAGGTTGGCTGAAGTGATTTTACCCTGGAATTCCAAGTTCTGGGCATGCGTAGTAACACACTCACTTCCCTCCGCCATCTTGCAAGAGGCTATTCTGTTCTTGGCACAACTATACATGTGCAAGTGTAGCTAACGCCAAAAAGTTAGGCAATTTAATCTGCTCCTTGTACTCTCAACAGCTGATGTTGTCAATTTGAGTTGCCATTTAGCTAGCTATGCCTAGATGATGTTTTTGAAATCAAAATATACAATAGATGTTTTACATGATTCGCTAGTAGGTTACATCACTTACACCCAAAAGCACCTAGCTTTTTGGTGTCAGCTGAAGAATGAAGAAGATATAGTTGGGAAATATAATTTTTATTTAACTCATTCACGATGACTTGAGACGAGATAAACAATCCCACAATGTAAACAAGCAGTGTGACTACTGTTGCGATGACAAACCATAGCAACGATACGACACAGTCTCGACGAAAAAAACGACATACGCATTGCCAATGCCATAACGTGTCTACGCTTCGTTGTTTATAGGTCAAGGTTTGTAATGGCCAAGGTAGCCACCCCATACTTACACACACAATGACACAAGTGAAGAAAGTTTGTTCATTTCGTCTCAAGTGATTATGAATAGGGTTTAGAACATTTATTTGAAAATGTTCTATTCAAGCTTACTTGATACTTGAAGTTCTCCCACTGGAAGCGCGTACGCGCCGTGGTCGTCAGAATTTCATTCTGTCTAATTTCAGCCAATTTTATATTAAATTATGTGTGTTTCTATTTGTGCACGTTTGACAAATTTTAGACTAGGAATTTGCTGTCGTCAACAAATTTAGCATAGATCTATGCAGGTGTTACAGCGCTCGTGTATTGTCTTTCTGATTTGAAAATCATCATCTAGGCTTAGCTAAATGATAACTCTAATTGACATCAATATTTGGAGCGCACGAAAACGCCCAAATCTTTGGTCTCAGTTTAGTTAGTTACCGGTATATTAAAAGGATTAATAAATTGTTTATTACCGAGGAATAGTTAGACATGACAATGACATAACTGATTGACAACATTAGCTGCTGGAGTGCATAAGGAGAGGATGAAACCGCCCACCGCTGTGGCGACAGCTGAACTTTGGATAGATTTCAGCCAAAATTATATGTCTGATTTGATAATGATAAAATAGAACTTACAAAAACAAGTGTAGCGACAAGACATCCGGCACCAATGATCAATTGCATGTTGTATTTTGCGTTCTTGGCCTTGAAGTCAGCCTCCCAGGACCCTTCCGGGACGGGCAGCTGGTCCATGAGGCTGGAGCCGGGCTTGTGCGCTGGCTCATGCGCTAGTTGCCTCACGGAGGTCGATTGAGCTGAAATTGAATTAAAAGTGATCAACTTGAGTAACAGTGCTCAAGTACATGTTTCAGCTCAACGCTCAATATCTCCATCAAAAACACATATGTTTTGATCATGATAACATAATGGACGAAGGGCGGTATTTGCAAAATAATGAATTGGTGTTAACCTGAAAAATCCAATCACACCCAACATCCACAATGTATCAAGGATAATATATTATATTAAACTAATAATCAGGGCTGAATTTCTAGAATAAGAATCCCGCCAGGATTACTGGGAAGTTTGGAATAACGCTTAGAGAAAGGGTAATGCAAAATTATTTTTACAACTACTTTAATGATAAAGACTTCCTACTAGAAAGAACTCAAGAAGTTCTACTTCCTACTAGTTCCAAGACAACAAATTATGGAGCTGTAACCGTTTGCATTCACACCTAACCCATCACATCACAACACCCATAAGTTGAGTTTATTGCACATAGAGGTGGGCTTTATCGGTATTTCTGTGTGATATTCTACACTGCAATTTTTTTTATTGTACGCTGTTTGCTTCATATTGAATATAAACTAACTAGAAAACAATGATAATCGCCATTAACCATATAATAGTATGATCATTGTGAATTGGGGAGGATTTTAAAAGAAACATAAATCTACTATATTGCTAAAGAAAATATAAATTCAATTATTACCTGATCGTGAAACAACCTTCCTGGCCAATGGACGAACGACAGAGGAGATCATTTTGATATAATTAGGTAAAATATTTCAATATTTAGCAGAAGAAAAATTTGTTAACCCAAATAACTTTATCAGCTCGCTGAGGACAAAATTCTAAGCCTTCGTGATCTTGAATTGGGATGTGACTCTTGAGGAAACATTTTTAGCGTTTAATTTTGTAATCTGTAATTTTGTTCTGTGAACTATATTGTTGAATTAAAATATTGGTTATTATCATTTTTAATAATAATTAGTTTGTAGCATGCTTTTTACTTATTAAATATAAAAGCATAAGGCAACATAGAATATATTGAGCTCTACTCTTCATTTGCTTTTTTTCGTCTCCTATCAACTGTCAGGATGGCCGAGCGGTCTAAGGCGCTGCGTTCAGGTCGCAGTCCACTTCTGTGGGCGTGGGTTCGAATCCCACTTCTGACATTACTTTTTGAAGATTCTGAAATCATTTTTATTTGCTTTTTTTATCACGGACACTGATACTAAATTAATAATTATTCTAGTCGAGAATTTTCATTCATAGAAGGTGGCTAATTATTAAATCTAATGCTTAATGACTCTTTTTTTAAGAAACTATAGATTTTATTATAATTTAAACCGATAGGTACCAAAGAGAATGTTACATTAATATAAGATAAGTAACGCAAAATATAAGATAAGTAACACAGAAAATGTAACATTAGTCTATCTGTGCCGGTACCATCTACGTTTTTCTTTTTTTTCTAAAACACTTGAAAACATTTCAGCTTAAACTTTCTTCCACCTAAAAAGATAAAAATGATAAGTTAATTACTGAAGCCAAATTTTTAATTGTTTACAAAATATAAATTCTAAATAAAAAACTATATTCTAACAAAAAATACCTCATTAATAGATAGAAACTCTGTGGTTTGTAAATAATCAATATACACACTTGGGTCCAGGAGCAGTAAAACCGAGTTTAGCATATTCAGCCCCCTTCCCCCTTAAAATAGAGTTCCACAATTCACCCATATTCATCAACATCTTATCAGCACGAAGGTAGTGTGCTCATTTGAGTATCATCCTTAACGAAAATATAAATTAAATAAAGGATCACATTTATAGTAGGGTAGGGGAGAAGGACTTTGGAAAAAACTATTTTTCAATTGAAATACAAATAAATAATTTTAATATATTAATTTCATAATAATTATAAAACTTCTACTAATATAATATCATAGAAATGTAGCTTTGATAACAAAATCATACAAAATAAATTATAGTTACATAGTAATTACTAATAAAATCACTTCAGTTAGCCTACTAACTTACAATAATAACAGAACTAAATCCTTTGAAACCAGTAAAAGTCTCGGTCCCAAACAGGCATTAACGCTCATCTCTAAAACTAAAATCGTTCACACAATAACTGAACTGTCAGACGACCAGTTGCACGAGAATCCAATTGAATTTAAACACTGTAAAATGACGTCATTACATTACGTACCTACGGTTAATTCGATAGTCTGTCCAAGCAAAGAAGACATTCTGGCAAGATGAGAAAATGAATCAAGCTCGGTTAATTTGGTCTATACTCATAAACCATAAATTTGGTCTCAAATTGTAAATCGGAATGTTTCCTACAGCTTGATATCAAATTTATAATGATGAAAGTCTTTAAAATTAAATAAGCCTTGTTTGCTTGGACGGACTAGACTATACATCCAGTAGTTTGTTATCTTTGTGAGAAAATTGTTCAAATTGTTGATTGATTGGCACCTTTAATGGATGTTTCCATTACTATAGAAGTCGCACAGGCATATGAGCCTAATGCCACGTTTACACCGGAATGTTGATAACATTTGTTAATAAATTTTGTGAATACCGAATTATTATATAGACTTATATATTATATAATTTATTACATAAAAGTCATTAACATTCCGGTGTAAACGTGGCTTAAGATGCAATAGTAACACAAAGTAGTACAGAGCAGCACACACTGGTAATAGTAAGTTGATTTTTATTTTCGTTGCTCCATACAACTATGTGTTTCTATTGCAACTTGTGTCCGCGACTTGTAGTAATGGAGACCTACCTTTAGAAAACGCACTTTTGTAGGAATAACAACTGTTTTCCCTGTAGCTGCTTTAACTTAACGTAAAAAATCCTCTCTTCCATTTGTCATCAGTGTACATTAATATTGTATTGAAATTTTTTACTGGGATTTAGTTGGACCCCGCAGTAGTTCTGTGTGGGAAAGTAAAGTATCTTATTCATTGCAAAATTTGTAAATTCGTTAATTTGTACACGGTCAAATCATAGCAATCTTATGCCCGGTTTTTCCAAGCATCGTCAAAATATTTTACGATCTCCAAACGCATCAACAACTGGTTTGGTTGTAATCACAAAATACTTGCGATTTTCTTCCATAAAACTATATTTAACTATCCAAATATTTTCTCTCCTAAAGTCCTAATGCCACGTTTACACCGGAATGTTAATAACTTTTATATATCAAGTTATATAATATATAAGTCTATAATACGTAATACAAAATAGTAGTTTATGCAACGGTTGTATAATGGGAGCCTTTATAGCATGAGGTGAGATGTAAGTTAGAGCCACGAGCGAAGCGAGTGCTCTAAATATCTCACGAATGCTATAAAGGCCTAATACAACCGTTGCATACACTATTTTATCTACGACCACCAGTGTAGTTATCAGTATCAGACCAGTATCAAGCTATCTGTAAGTGTATGCTATTATAAAAATCAACATACCGTCGTTTATTTAACTTCTTTTATTTTCATCCTACTTGAACTGTTATGATAATCAACTTATTACTTGTTAAATATGTTAAAAATAACATATTAGTCAGAACCACCAAACGCATTCAACAAGTAACAAAATCGTGAGAGTTGTTGTAAAAGTGAAAGTTATTAACATATTCACTAACAAAGTTTGTAGTATATTAAACTATTTAAACTTTGGACTATTCACATTAGTTAAATATTCAAATATGTAAATTGAAATATTGACAAAAAATACTGGTAGACTACTCAATCCCAGTCGCAGTTTTGATTTTGAGGTTAGTTGAACATTGTTTACTTTTTATCACCTGAATTTGAAACGAAACAAGGAATGTATCATAAAGTGGAATTTGGACTGTATCAAAAAGTTCCTCCTGTATTGAAAAACGTTCATTACGACACAGTTCTGAGATTCAGTTTTGAAATGGTAGTCATTTCGATTTCAATTGTGAAACTGAAATAGGAATTTTTCAATACACCCGTAGATAAAAGTTATTAACAAATGTTATCAACATTCCGGTGTAAACGTGGCATTAGAAACGTTTCGTGCAGAGTAGAGCTTAGTATAGTCTACTGTTTGTGAAATAGAAGAGAGATAACCCTACATCTGACTGCGGAAACCTCATCCAAGTTTGTACAATTAATAATAATATTATCAAATTTACAATCCACTATTCCAATCTTCATGAATCTACGATTAAAATCTACATAAAAATGATGTAGCTAATTAGTTTATGAATTGTTTGGAGTGCATTGGTCCATTATTGCAATCTTAAAATTACACTCAACAGCTGTTTATGAATGAAAATCTGTTTAAGTATTATTAATGGTGAACTCTTTCGGCGATTAAATTTAACTGGATTTCCAAGCAACCGGCCGAGACCGTTCAACAATTCGTCACCTAGCATTGTTTCTAGCTGTACTATTGGGATTCAACTGTATTACATTAGTTGCCACCGACTTGCCACCTATAATACTATAGTTATTAATTGATTTAGGAAGTATCAATACTGGGTCCGGCCGACCAGCACTTAACACAGTTGAACTAGAAACAATTCCGCTATTATTTGAAATAGTTCGGCTATTATTTAAAATATTTCCGCTGTTATTTGAAATAGTACCGCTATTGTTTGGAATAGTTCGGCTATTATTTGAAATAGTTTTGCTATTGTTTGGAATAGTTCGGCTATTGTCTGAAATAATGATGTTATTTGCAAATTGACTTGGATCACTAGCACCATCTACCATGCGAATGGTGAGTTTTGATTTTTCAACGGGAACCTTGTCATCGGGTGGAGTCACAGATGGCAGCGAAAACGTTATCACTTGGTCCGATTTGACAACTGTACCTGAAAAAGATTAACGTAATTTTTTAGAAATAAAACTTGAAATGATTCATTTACGAACAAAATTATAAGTGGTGCAGACAAATGTTATCAGTAATGCACTAATGCCGGGTTTAAACGATGCTAATAATTGCCAAAACAATATTGTCAGAAGACTGCTTCTTGTGTGCTCCAACGACTGATATGGTCAATAAGAGTTTTCATTTGGCTATGCCTAGGTGATGGTTTTAAAATAAAAAGATACAATAGATACTTTACATAAGCTGTAGGTTCCAGAAGGCAATTATTGCCAGAGACGAATATCTCGCTGTTTTGGATTAAGAGTTTGAAATTGCCGTCATTTAGTAATTTCAGATTGAAATTTTCTTCTATAGTTGACCTCTTTCATGTAAACATACATAACGAGTTTTAGAAAGATCGGCTGAAAGAATTTATTTTGTAAGAAATTTTGTGGAAAATTGGTGAATTGATCCATTTGGAATAACCTATTGCTCTAAATTAAAAATTTTCATAATTTGGTATTTCTCCTGGACTATAAAATCTATTCTTAATTGAAGTGCTATGAAAAAAATAACCTAGTTTCGAACTTTATTTGTCATCAAAATTTGGTATGAAGACGTTTTGGACATATGTCTGTGTTTTTAACCAATAAATTATTGTCTGTAAATGTCTGTAAAATGAATAAATAAAAATTCGAAGATGAAAATAGTTTTGTAAAAATAAAAAATAGCGGATAGCTGGTAGACAAAGCGTTTTTAGAAAAAAAATATTCATGATTTTCTCTTCATTTTGACCCATAAAACATATTCCCAGAGTTTAACACTTTACTGTTATGGGACACTATGTACATTGAATAATAAATTTATCTGATAAATGATTTACCTTTTTGTACCATTGCATCAGTGACAGGGCAATTCCTGTGCGCCAGCAACAGTGTTTGCAGTTGAGCGATTTCGGCGCGCAAATTCGAAATCACCGACTGCAGCTTGGTGTTGACCGATTCCAGACTGCAGCAGCGGTACTGCAGCTCTTCCATCATTTTCTTACGTTTGGCTCGGCAGCGCATTGCCGAAACTCTGAAAATTTGAAGAAAAATGTCAGTTTCAGTTTTTTAGGACTTTGCCGCAGTCAGTTGTCAAATATTAAAAATCCAACGCTGCAAATGTTGGAAACTGCTCTGTGTTTTTAGAAACTCTATGGTATGACCTTACAATCAATTTGTTCTAAATTCCGAGACACATAAGGAGCAGACGAAATTGCCTAACTTTAGGTGTCAGCTATACAAAGCAAAGAAGAGCCTCTGGCATGATGGAAGACTGACTCAAGCTCGGTCAATATTGGTTCAAAAATTATCAATTTGATCTCAAATTGTAGTAAACAATTTGATCTACTCTTAAGGTCACATTTAAAATTCTTGAACAAATATTGACCAAGCTGGAGTCATTTTCCCATCTTGCCAGAGGGTCTTCTTCGCTCGGACATACTATACTGACTGTTTAATAGGAATAGCTGTCATATATTATATACTTTCACAAAATTTTTTTTTAAATGGGAAAATAAAGTCTATCCATTTACATAAATGTAAAAAAATAAAAATCGCAGTACCGTTTTATTATTTTTCATTTAGACTTGGACACCAAATGTTTCGCTCTCCTAAAATTCACACTTGAGAATGCCTCATATGAGAGCAAAACATGTTTTGTCCAAGTCTAAATAGATAATACTAAAAGGGTACTGTGATATTGATTTTTATACATTGATGTCATTGATAGTATGTTTTTCCCTAGAAAGAAAGGAAACCATAGATTCTATCTATGATAGAACCTATCTATGATAGATTAGCATAATGAATGAATGAATCATTATGTTTTCAAATGAACTTTTTAAAAGAACTATAACTCATGTCTCCATTTGTGGAAATCCTTGGGTCTCCCCACCATTAAAAGCCATACGCTAAATAAATATGATAGATTAACAAATATCGACTTCGACTACTAAATATGAAAAATCTTTATTATTACGACCAAAAAATGCATATTGCATCCTTTGTAGGGAGCTATCCGTGAGGATAGGTTCCACTCGCCTTGGTTTCATTCTGGTCACCCATCTGATAGCAATCCACAGTGTTTGTGACTTAAATTATAACATTTTGTTGAGAATACTGGTGTTTCTTTTACCTGTTTTTTTCTAATTTATCCTTTTTGTCGAGAGGAGCATCAAGGTCTTCAACGAGATTTGGATCTGGCTGCAATTTCCGCTTTGAAGGCAAAACTGGCATTTTACTGAGTGGTGGTATCAATATCTGCAAAAATTGATCATATTTTAAAAAATCGCAAAAAACTGTGAGGATGTTTAAGTTTTGAAAAATGTCTAACACTTACCATGATGATTACTTATGCAGGTACAACCAATATAATGATATTTGCCGGCCCGGTTGGTGCAGTGGGCTGAGGCATTACAACCTTCAGTCCGCTAGCACTGCCTGGTCAGGGTTCGAGTCCCAATAGGCATGGCTATTTTTCATCTCCTCACCTTTTCACTAGATTTTTTTTTTTTTTTTTTTTTTTGAGGGTGATGCCCACATGGGCTCTTGGGCCTGTGCATGGGTAAAGCTACTGCTTTAGGTGGGTTCCGAACCACCGGGAAGCGATTTTTGAGGCTCATGAATTGAATTCAGAGGAACCGGTCACCAGTACAATGGTGCTGGCAGAGGCACGTCGCTTATCTAATCTCACCGATTAGACGCTCTCTACCACTGGGACAAACCGCTTCCCTTTAATCAAATCGCTTTCTTTACTGTACTGTAAATTTTCTACTTTTAAAGCATGAAGACAAGTTTCTCTTAAGATAAAATGAATTGTAGTGCGTACATTTCGGAAAAAACATCATAATTATCTTCTTTATACTGATAGATTCTATATTTTTGTTAATTCTATAAATTGTGTAATAGAATATAATTAATTAATTACCTTAGAAGGTTTAGTAGAGTTGGATAACAATTGGTTGTCATTATTATTTTGTTCATCCTGATTCTTTGTACCATGACTGTTTTTCAGCAATGACTGCTTCAGTTTCTGTGGAAAGACACGAGAAAATATTATACTCTGGTTATAATTATTGAGCTAGAGAAAAAAGTATAAAAACTTAATTATTATTTGGAAGTTTAAAAAAAGAAATGAATTCAATTGATTACAGGAAACGAATATGTGTTAAGTGGTATAGTCTGTCCAAGCAAAGAAGAGCCTCCGGCAAGGTGAGAAAATGACTCCAGCTCGGTCAATATTGATTCAAAAATTATTGATTTGGTCTCAATCGTAGAAAACATTCTGATCCACAATTTGAGACCAAATCAATATTTTTTGAACCAATATTGGCCGAGCTGGAGTCATTTTCTCATCTTGCCAGAGGGTCTTCTTTGCTTGGACAGACTATACTCACTGAGAACTTATATATTACTGTAGTAATGTGTATTGTAATGTATTCTTCAGTCTAATCCAAGCAATAAGTGAGCAATTGACTTGCATTAGATTCAATTATGAATATTGTAATAGTTGAATATTGTGATTATAATAAGCGTTGGGCAGTATTGTCTGCTCCTTGTGCGCTCCAACAGCTGATGTTGTCACTTAGCTATGCCTAGATTATGTTTTTGAAATCAAAAGAGAAAATATATGCTTCACATCAGCTGTTCGTAACTTACATCACGTCCAAGAGAAAGACGAAATTGCTCAACTTTTAGCGTTGCCTGTACCTCCTTAGCTTTTACCCACAGGGTATAGTCTGTCCAAGCAAAGAAGATCCTCTTGCAAGGTGAGAAAATGACTCCAGCTCGGTCAATATTGGTTCAAAAATTATTGATTTAATCTCAAATTGTAGGAAACATTTTGATCTACTTCTGAGACCACATTTATAATCCTTGAAAAAATATTGACCAAGCTGGAGTAATTTTCCCATCTTGCCAGAGGGTCTTCTTTGCTTGGACCGACTGTACGCGTACCCCACGTTGAGAAACACTGATAGATAATTTTTTTACAATTCATTTGAATAAAACCAAGAGTATTTACAATATTCCAAAACTATATCAAACAATAATAATCTGTAGAATTAGAATACCAGTAACATCATGCTCTAGAAGTCCCCTCCCCTAAAAAAACGAAATAACTAAAATTATTTTTCATATTTGTGCTTAAAAATCATGAAAATCAGATCTGATTTAACAAGTCACAAATTCTATTAGAAAATAAGTTACTACATCTTTAGTATGTTAGCTTCAAGTATATTACCCATTTAAATCTTATTTTGAAAATAAAATTTCAGTTCTCACATTTTTAACGGATGGTATTTCTTTTGAGAAATACTTGGAGCAGTTAGCTGAGAGAAAGTCGTGACGGCATTTTGTAATTCATGTGTTCCAGCCAACGGTAAGTGTATCTAAATGAAACACACATAATGAATAAATAAATAATTTATTAATAATATTCATTTTTATTGGCATTCATTAATAGTAATTCTAGTGAATTAATCTTAGAATATATTAAAATGTCTATTGAATAGGTCACATATAACTTAATCTCATCTAAGACTAAGATGTCTATCCTTGGTATTTAGACATTTTTGTCGATAATTTTATTATTACTATAGACCGTTATTACGTCTATAAATGAAGCAACAATAGGCTATCCTAATGCTACAAAACATTGTATTACTAAAATTCGAAAAGCTAGTCTTTCAAACAACGTTTTTTTCATGATATCACGAAATATTCCAAGAACTATTGAAATTAATGCCATGATATTTGAGGTGATCAGACCTACTTAAATATGGAAATTACAACTATATAATCTGGTTGAGCAAAGAAGAATTTCCTTCAAAATGGCCAATTTAAGCGAGTGTATCTGAAAATTTTAGTGTAAATCATTTCTGCCAACATAACGCTGGTGAGATGTGATGAGAGACAGATGTTGAGAGTGGGATTAATTTCATTTCGACTGCTGGCAGCATTGAACAGTTACCATTTTGAAGGAATAACTTCAGGTCGACCTGACTATAGCATAAAACATTGTTTGCATAAACTTCCTAACTAAGTATTATATTCATGACTAATACCTTTGAAAAGTTGAAAGAAATTAGAAATAAATGAAAATTTAAAATACTTTTAAACTCCCGTAATACTTACACTATTAACTCTATCGCTTGTCAAATCCACTGTTACCACTGGCAAAACATTGACCGGTTCACCATTGTCCGTACAGAGCAGAATTTGGACAGGAGTTTGATTATTTACAGCATTTTCAGTCGTTAAATGCTGCACATCAGCCCCTTCTGCTGTGGGACAGGGTTCTAAAACATTACTAGAAATGTAAAAATTGAATTACTGGATGTTTAAACTATCCACAGAGACAATATTCATCAAATGTTATAAGAATCGATACATTATATAGCTGTGGAAAATGAATTACAATGAATCAATTGATGAAAAGTTTAATTAATTTAATTAAAAATGTAGTTTGATAAATAAAACTACACCAACGTTTAAGAAACTTTCAATGCAAAGAACACTTTCATTGAGCAGTGAAAATCAAAGGTTTTTCTTTTTAATGTTAATTCAGCCTAATAGTGAAAAAGTGATACAGAAAAGAAGTTCTTGTATCAACAATAATCATACATAAATTGCTCAATTTGATTTTGTCTTCATTCATTTTATATATCTTCTTGAAAATGAATAGAACCGTTTAACCGTATGCACACTGCTTCAACGTCCAGAACTTCTCTATGAGTAATAAATTACAATGAATTAATGTTACTTATTAATATTTAATTTTCAGTTATTGATTCATTCATCAACTAAAATAATTACAATCGATTACATAAATTCATTCATTTCTACAAAACAGTTTGAATGAAGGAATCAACATTGTTTAAAAAAATACATTACAGTTCTCAAGGAATGGCTTAGTCAGTAGAAGCCTTCAATTACACAAAATACCTTGAAAAAATACGTACTACAAATATGAAAATACTTTGTTAAAGCTAAAAAGTTCACATTTACGTTATAAAATTAAGAAAGCATTTTAATTAACATTAAGAAAGCATTGTGATAAAATGGAGAAAGCGAACGTACGATATTATTTCACTATGATTATAATGAATAATTGAAATAGGGGTTGAATGGTGAGACTCATGCCCGGTTTTTCCAAGCACACTCAAATTTGAGGGACCCTCAAGTTTACTACACTTTACTACATTTCCTATACTTATCATAGAAAATGTCAGCTGTTCATCAAAATTTGAGGGTCCCTCAACTTTGAGTATGCTTGGAAAAACCGGGCATTAGTGCAATATAAGACATAAAAATAGATAACGGTTTAAGAAAATACTCACATTAGATTATCACATGGAGACCGAGGCTCTAAATCCGTATTATTGTCATTGTCATCACAAGTGAGGTGCACTTGATCGGGAGTATCACAAACTTTATCATCTGTTGACAAAAATAAGTCTGTTATAAGACTACTTGACTACAGATATAGTCAGTCCAAGCAAAGAAGACATATTGCAAGATGAGAAAATGACTCCAGCTCGGTCAATGTTGGTTTAAAAATTGAAATTTGGCCTCAAATTGTAGAACAGGATGTTTTCTAAAATTAGAGACCAAATTTTGAAATTAAGTCGAATATGTCGACTGGAAATGGAAATGGAGGCATTGTATTTCTAAGGTTTTAAATCCGTGTGTCTTTTCCTTCCTAGAAGATGAATTTATTTATTAATTAATTCGAAAATACATCCACATAATCAAATAAAAATAAATTTAAATGATTTGGGTGATAAAACCAGATTTTCCCAACTATTCATCTCCCGAATTTTGGTAAAAGTTTATATGTAGTCCGAATGAGGTTATGATATCACCAAAATCAAATCAATTTTTAAAAAATTACGAATCTTGAATTATTTTGAGAGAAAATTGAACCTATAGGCTACCTCATTCACAATAACTTGATACAAAGTAAATACAGGCTACGCCTAGTTATTCCTCCCAATTTTAGTAGTTTATATAGATTTATAAATTAACAAATAAATGATATATAAGTAAAATGGGGTAATGATGAAAAGTAAATGATGTCACCATCAAAAAAGAGTAAATGATGTCGCCACCCCATATTTACATGCATACGTGAGCAAAATAGAATATTTCGTACCTAGGGCCGAAAATGTGCGTTTACCGGCTCGAAATCGGTTTTCAAGTCCGAGGCCGTAGGCCGAGGACTAGAAAAGATTGAGAGACGGAATATTACATTTTCGACCCGTGGTGTCGAACTTTATTTTTCGGCACACAACATCAATGCGAAGAAAACAAAATAAAAAATTAGTTGATCAGTTCCAAGAACAGCTAGACCAGTAACCTTATTATGCTATCTTCGCCTATGCTGAATTTGGAGTAGGTGCCATTTGCTTGCTATTGGAACTTCGCGTCAAAAGTTTATTGATTTAGTGACTTTATAACTATCAGTGTATTCGATTTTCTTAGTTCAGAAACGTTTAAGCCCAAGTTAATTTTTGTACGATCATCCTAAATTGTACAATATCAATTCAAAGTTGTTGATTTTCGACAGATACTGGCTAGCAGAGAAGCTAGTCTAGTTGCATTATCACCTGCTAGATAGCGCTGGCTAACCTGCTAGACGAAGTAACACAGAGTCTGACAACAATAATATTGTTCAAACATGGATTTCACGTTCATCATTATTCAAAAATTAATCAATACAAACATTTTTTATCTTATCAAAGTTGAAGTATTAGTAGTATTAGTTATTGAAGCAGTTTTCCTTTATTATTCAACTACTAATTAATGTGAAAACTTTTAACGTTCAGTTCTCTTGACAAGGGATCTTACCAATCAAAAAACAGATGAGAGACTACCTTTACATCGAAATACCAATAAGTCGACATTGACTCCCAAAACAGCTGACATTTAATGCAATCAAACCGGGATGCTACCTATTGATCGACTAACCCTTAAATCGACAACGACCTTCAGTCAGCTGACATTCAAGGTTATTTTACCGCCCTAGGGCCGAAAAACGCATTTTCCCGGCGAGTTGCTGGCGACCTCGCCTGAAAACGAGCGTTTTCGGCCTCCGTATAAAGCATGTAAAACAGTCCATTTCATACCAGTGTGGCGAAAAAATGTTTATCTACGGATGTATTGAAAAATTCCTATTTCAGTTTTTTAATTGAAATCGAAATGTCTAGCATTTCAAAACTGAATCTCAGAACCGTGTTGTAATGAACGTTTTTCGATACAGGAGAAACTTTCCGATACAGTCCAAATTCCACTTTATGATACATTCCTTGTTCCGTTTCAAAATCAGGTGATAAAAAGTAAACAGTGTTCAACTTACCTCAAAATCAAAACTGCGACTGGGATTGAGTAGCCTACCAGTATTTTTTGTCAATATTTCAATTTACATATTTGAATATTTAACTAATGTGAATAGTCCAAAGTTTAAATAGTTTGATATACTACTTAACGTTAGTGAATATCTTAATAACTTTCACTTTTACAACAACTCTCACGATTTTGTTACTTGTTGAATGCGTTTGGTGGTTCTGACTGATATGTTATTTTTAACATATTTAACAAGTAATAAGTTGATTATCATAACAGTTCAAGTAGGATGAAGATAAAAGAAGTTAAATAAACGACGGTATGTTGATTTTTATAATAGCATACACTTACAGATAGCTTGATACTGGTGGTCTATAGCTTGATTCTGGTCTGATACTGATAACTACACTGGTGGTCGTAGATAAAATAGTGTATGCAACAGTTGTATTAGGCCTTTATAGCATTCGTGGGATATTTAGAGCACTTGCTTCGCTCGTGGCTCTAACTTACATCTCACCTCATGCTATAAAGGCTCCCATTATACAACCGTTGCATAAACTACTATTATTTACGCAGTTCAACGAAGCTTGATGCTTTACACATCTTGTTGAGCTCTAACATTATTTCCAGGGTCTAAAATGTTATTGAGGTGTTGGGATAGAATATAAAAATATCATTTTTTTCATAGAATATAGGCCTAGGTACAACATACTGTGAATAGTAAATTTAAGTTAAATCATAATAGGCCTATATAAAAATAATAGTTTTGTGTGTAGTAATACTCACTCAAAGGTATTTGATTGGGCCTTGAGCAAGTCAACTCGTTTTCGGGAACATTCGGGAACAAATTTGGAGTATGGAGAGTATCGTCTGCATTGTTGGACGGTACTGAGAGATTCGAAACCTGCAAAACAAAAAAAGATTTAGCTGACAAAAAATCGAAGTTACATTGGTAAACCTCCTTACATTGATCGGTTCCGGTGATGTAACCAACTGACAGCTTTTGTGATGCATTCTCATCCATCCACTTTATTGATTTTACAAAAATTGCAATAATCGTAAAATCGCGGCTAAAATCTGATTTTCACTTGTGCTATGTTTTGTCTCTTTGATCTTCTTTTTATCGCGATTTATGACATATGTGCCAGATTTACACAATTATTGCCACTCAACTTTTTCTTGTTCTTTAGAATTAAGTTATCTTCAACTTCCATCTATAAGAAATACAAATTTATTATTTCACATCCAGTTATAACCCTTAATTGTTGAAAAATTGTGTTTTAGCATATTCCCCCTCTCATCTTAATAACCGTTGAAGTTACAAACTTCCAACTAGCCTAATAGGAATTAATTTATTGACTCGAAACAATTTACAACGTATGATCAATTTGGACCCATTCTAGACGAGAGTCGATAACGCGTGCTCGACAGAAACCATTGTGTTAAATGGGCGCGCGTTTATCTCACCCAGGTGGACAAACCCATTCAACACAATGTGTTCTGTCGAGCACGCGTTCCCGACTCGACGTAAACGCCGCGTTTTCGACGCTCGTCTAGAATGGGCCTTAGAGGTTTCCACAATTTTCCACAGAGAAGTTTCATTCAAAGATAAAAAAATAATAATAACATAAACTTACATGCAAAGGCGTGGATCCTGTCCTAACAGCTTCCACGGCTTTTCTAAACGTTTCTTCGAATGGATTCACATTCTGGAGATCTTGAAAAAGTCCGACTTCCTCGCACTTTCTTATCAGTCTGGTAGGCGTGGGAGTTTGGTCTGTACAAAAAAAAATTATTTATCTAATTATTTGACAGAAATAGATAGGCCTACTTATTAGTTTGAAACTCAGTATAATTTACTTTTCAAATTATACTTATAAAATATAAAACCGAGTGAGAGCGGCGACACGCACGTCAAAACGTGTTAAAAAAGGCTCTTCCCAAATTTTGTTTTTACCTGCAAGCTGTGCCAGCGTATACCAGCTAGATTACTTGCGAAAACGTGCGACTAGAGTCTTACCGTACTCTCTGATGGAGTATGAGATCATTGGCCTCATGGAACAGTTCATTGCGATATTGTTTATATACAAAGACTGCTCAACTACAGAGTCACAAGAAATATCTGTAGCTATCTCAAGTTAATTAGGTATTATGTTTTTTTTTCAAAATTCTGTCTGGCAACTGCAAGTTATGATTAGAAGCTAGCAAGCTACTAAAGATACTGAGGGGCGAAGAAGAGCAGTTTGCTAAGAATAAGAAATTTTAAATACTCGTACATCAATGATTTCCTCAAGCGGTCTAGCCTCTTGCTCAACATTTGAATGGATAACTTCAGTGACCTTGCGACGAAGATCTGCAGATGAAAATGCATTAAGAGCGGCAAGTGGCAAGCTACTATATTGGAAAATCCACTCTGAATAGCTTGGCTTGACGTTCTCCTATAACATTTCTATCACTTCCAAGTTTTTCCAATACCTTATAAAATCTACTCGTTGAAAGTGTGTTGATTTGATTAAATGTAGGCATGATAAAATTACCTGTACATATTGATGTCTTGGGAGTGATGTTGAGTACCATTTCATGCCTTCTTAGATGAGCACCATCGCATTTATCTGATGACACCTGTTAATGAATTAATCAATTGATGAATAATATTTCATTATGATAATTAATAATAGTCTGTTGAAAGCCAAATAAATTCAAGAGCAAGCCTTTTTTATGATCAATTGCCAATTCCACTGAAACTGAGCTGAGAAAGAATCATCAGACTCCCAAGTTAGTCAGAGTCTTCAAGACAGATTGAAATTTCTAGAAACAGCCTAACTTAAAAAGGAACAAAAGTTTTCTTTGCCTAGTTTTGGTGAACAAGTAAGTTAGATTTCCAGATAATTTTGCTTTGCCTAGTTCTGGTGAACAAGTAAGTTGGATTTCCAGATTATTTTAATAATAAATTGTCATTGACAATACTTGCTAGGTTAAATTTAAAAGCTTGATATATTTATTTTATTTGGTTATAAAAGTCAAATTAATTGAATGCTAATCGGTAATATTTGAGATTTATTGTTTGTTATTGAAGAATGACAACTCAATTAGAGGTTAACTTACTGGATCCATGCTCAGTTTTTGAATAATTGAAATTCAAAACTGGCATGTACTATTCACAAAATGAACTCCATGAGAGCTTCTTAATTTTCCTATTCAATGAATAATTTATAAATCAATATTCTAAAAAAATACACCGAACTGAAAGCACGTCAAGGTTAGATGACTTTGTTTTCCTTTTCAGCGTTTTTCATTCTTCAGAAACGAGAGTCGACATTTGAAACTTTCGATAGATCGATAACAACCATCGATAGGCTACTTATCGATATATTCAAGTCACAACTCGAGTCTCGAGCAAGAGCTCTCAGCAGCGAACACAATAAATTCGCTTGACTCAATCCATAGACCGCTCGCAGACTGTCCTGGCAGAGCTGAGCAATAATAACAGTCATTCTTAATTTCAATTTGTCAAATTTAATTATATCTGGTAAACTGTATCATAGGAACTTCATAAAATTAAAAATCCAATAAGTTTAATTTGAAGTAGGCTGGGCTACCTCTAAGTTACCCACAGGTAGGCCTACCTATAACAAGTACAAAGTACAAACTTAATGAACTTATAAGCTTATGATTATATTTGAGCTATTAATAATTTTTGAGGAATATGAATAATAATTATATTACTTTAATATTCAGATACCTATATTTAATAATGTTGATATCTATATTTTAGATGAGGGGTTGAAATTATTCAATTCGTTTAACTTATTAATGCTATGTAGGTTGCAATAAATAACAATTCAGCACAAGTCATAAACATTATAGAAAGCAACAAAGGCACGAGAAAAATTGTCATTATCACAGTTAAATATTCAAAAGTTCTTGAGATTAATCTTCATTTTATAGAATATATATCACTTTGGATTGAAGTTGGGAATTATTGATGCAAAAGTTATTCAACTAATATCATAAAACACTTTATTTTCAACCACAACTTGATTTCTGAAATATGCAATGGTAGTGGGACAATCACAATACTTTAACGAAATGGAAGAAATGAAGAAAAAAACATATTTACAAGAAAAATAGATTTATTCATTGAAATGATACATCAAAACAAAATGTCTTTCCAATTTTACAAGCAGTCTTTTGTATTTTAGTCAGACCTATTACTCAAAATTCATAATAATGCTGCTCAAAGATTGATAAAAAAAATATTCAACTATAAAATCATCTGCTTAAAAAAAATCAACAATAATAAACAATAAAACTATTTAATTACTAGACAAAAATGATAATTTTTACTTGAAATCCAACAATATTGCTTTGTGATTTAACGAAGTAGAAGATATATTCTTCCAGGATAAATATGCCTCAACAATCTTTGGTCTTCAAGTCTTCTTGTTTTGTCTTAAATATAATGATAATATTTTATTCGACAAAAAACACTTTACAAAATTAAATCAATTGAAAATAAAATATTTTCATGAAAGGATATAAAAAGGTAGTCTTCTTTTTAAAAGGGCTCTTTCTTATTCTCTTTATATTGGTTGGTAGTCTCTTTTATATTGATTAATTGAATTAAGAGTGGATGGTAGTGGACGGCAAAATCAAGCCTCATAAGAACAATGTAATTCCTATCAATCTCTTGGAGCAGATAGAGCCTCTAATTATGCTTCATGTCATTGGAAAGAGAATTCAATTCTCCAGGGGCGTAACTTTTTACTTTTTCGATTCTAAGTTCATTTTGATAATTATTGTATAATTAATTAACTAAAAAAGTATTGAACTTTAATTATTGAAATAAAAACTTAAAATCGAAAAAGAAAAAAGTTACGCCCCTGGAGAATTGAATTATTGTCTTTCCAATGAGATAAAGAACGTGAAATTCTGTCCATAAATAGAGGCTTTATCTGCTCCAAGAGATTGATAAAAATTACATTCTTCTTATGGGACATAATTCTGCCGTTCGGCAGTTTGCCGACTACTACTGCCCACTCTTAATCATTAATTATATTCTTAACTGTAAAGAAGTTATGCTGCCACACTCTTAACTCTGTATAATTATGTGGACAAGTTCATTTGTGATTATCATCTGTTTTTATTTATTTAGCGTATAGCTTTTAAAAGTGAAGAGAACCAAGGGTAGTTCCACTTCCTATTTTCTAAGATAGGAACAAGGGGAACATGGATGTTCCATTTTTCTTAGATAGAAACATGGAGAACCATGCAGGTTATAGTTTTACAATAAATGAATGAATAAGAATAAAGACAATGCAATTCGACCAAGCTAACTAACCAAAAGAGTGTTATCAATGGCCACACTGTAAGTATACAGACTCTGTAGGGAATAAAGTCTTTTACAATTCGGAATTTACAACAAATAGTGTGATACAGTATTATAAAGGTCACTATTTACCCATATTTTTATGTTTTGCATCATGTGATCATATCATTATTATTATTAGTATAGTCGCCTTCAGTACCTATAGAGGACAGAATGTAGCCACATTTTTATGTTTCGCATCACATCATAATAAATAGTATAGTAGCCTACAGTACAGAGGACAGAATTAGCAACAATTTTGATTTCGCATCACACATTGGCAAACGCTTGAAACAGCAACAAGTCCTCATTGGCTGTCACCGATTTCGTTTCATTGGCGCCGATAAACACGATTGAGCCACACCCAATCTGACAATCACCGTCAATACTGCCTTCGCCACTGATTACAATGCTAATTGAAGCTGAATCACGACCAATCATTTTACAAGTTTTGCTGGCAGGTATCTGAGAAAATAAAGATACAAAAATCATGAGTAAATATAATCTGTTCAAGCATAGAAGACATTCTGACAAGTTTGGAAATTGACTGCAGCTCGGTCAATATATTGGTTCAACAATTATAAATTTGAATTTATTTCCATCAATTCATGTACGATAAAATTGTATGGCAATCGTCAAATTTGGTTTCAAATTGTACGAAACATTATGATGTACAATTTAAGACGAAATTTATAATTTTTGAATTCATAATGACCGAGCTGGAGTCATGTTTACATCTTGCGGGAATGTCTCCTATGCTTGGACAGAATGAAACACTTTGAAGTTTTACTATTTTTTGGAATTCTAATTGAAACAATAAAGAGTACCATATGAACATCATTCTACAGAAAAAATGAAGAAATTGATTGTGTCACCAACAACGAAACTGATGAATGAATCAGCTTACCAGACTAACATCAAATACAATGTGTGCAATGAAAGAACTGAGAAGTTGTCTAAGCCCACTTTATTACTAATCTATAACTATAAAAGCGAAATGGCACTGACTGACTGATTCATCACCAGAACTAAAAATCCACTGAACCGAATGCGTTCAAATTTGGCAGGCATGTTCAGTTGGACGTTTAGACGCGCGCTAAGAACGGATTTTAGGAACTTTCCAAGGATACGCCAAATATTTAAGTTTTTCTATAGTTTTTCGGCGTTTTCTCAATTTTTTCGAGAACCAATCGGTAGAAAATGTTGATATTTGGTAGGTAAGTTCAGATAAGGTCTAGAAATGTTGTGTTAAGATATTTTTGAATTCCGTTTAAGATTACGCCAGTAATCAGGTTTTTCAAAATTGCAGATGTTTTGAGGGTTGCATATCTTCCGCCTTGATGCGACCAATCCTTACTGTAAATTCAATGGTTCAGCGAGATTATAGATAAACTAATTTGGAAGATATTGAATCAAGTTTCAAACTATGTCCGATATAGTTCCCAAGGTTACGCTCAATATCAGCGTTTTACTATTTTTCGGAGTTTTTCTTTGATTTTTCGAGAATAAATTGGTAGAAAATATCGAAATTTGGTGAACAGGTCCAGATTAGGTCTAGAAATTCTGTGTTCAATAAGTTTTGAATCCCTTCTGAACGGAATTTGCAGGCGAGCGAAGCGAGCCTGTTTGTCTCAGCTTACACCGACAGAGGTCATGCAGGCGAGTGAAGCGAGCCTGTTTGACTCACTGACACTGCTGATACTGTCGGGGGTCCAGGGGGAGGAGCCCCCTGGCTAGGCGGAGAAGGCGAGCGAAGCGAGCCTGCCGGCAAGTATAAAATAAAATTAGTAATAAAGTGGATTTAGACAACTTCTCAGTTATTTCATATTCAATCAACAAATTTTAACAATGTGTACAGATAGTGGTCGTCTGTAAGGCTGAGGCCGCACTGCCGGTGGGTAGAGCCTGGAGGGTGGAGGGTAGTTGGTAAATCTATAGAACATACACACCATCCACAGTAATACATCGTATGAATGGTATGACGTCATTCTGTTTTTTGAGGTTATGTTGTCCATATTTAAGAATTTCAAGATGGCGGCTGAACACATACCATTCATACGATGTATTACTGTGGATGGTGTGTATGTTCTATAGATTTACCAACTACCCTTCACCCTCCAGGCTCTACCCACCGGCAGTGCGGCCTCAGCCTGAGAGTAGATAGTGTTTGCAAACACTTTCTTGTTCAGTATCCTTCTCTTTCTCCAACAATACCAATCTAATATTTCAACTTATCATCAACTGTTAATATGATACATAGTTTTCGAGTATTTATGAGGTGATATTTTGGTAGTTATCCATATTAAATGAAAAGACAAGACGTTGGCAAACCACTGATTTCCACAAATCTGAATCTACAAATATGTTCTACAAATCAGTGGTTTGACAACGTCTTGTCTTTTTATTTAACATAGTACATAATTATAATATGTATAATACATATTATTTATAATTATAATACATAATATGTCTATCACCAGATTTATTGTTATAATACTGCAAGACTGCAGTGTTGTTCAAATCTAATTATCACAAGGAAAATGAATACAATATTGGAATAGAATCTTTATACATAGGAATGTTAGGTGGATACGAGCAATATAGTCTGTCCACGCAAAGAAACATTCCGACAAGAAGGGAAAATGACTCTAGCTCGGTCAATATTGGTTCAAAAATTATCAATTTGATCTCAAATTGTAGAGCAGAGTGTGTTGATAATTGATAATTTTTGAACCAATATTGACCGAGGTGGAGTAATTTTCCCATCTTGTCAGAATGTCTTCTTTGCTTGGGCAGACTCTAACAATTACACACTAGAAAGGGTACTGTGATTTCAATTTTTATTTATTAATTAATACATTATTATGATTATGTTTGGTGTCTGGGATGTCTGCAGTGTAGAGGTTGAAAAGCAAGGGTGACAGAACTGAACCTTGAGGAAGACCATATTGCTTACCTGTAATTTGGCAACAGCAAAATCAGGCACAGGAGGACTGAACAATGTGCAGAATTCGTTCTCAACGACCGGCTTGAACAGCTTGCTATCAGCAGGCTCACAAACATAGGACAGCATCGAGCAAAGCGTGTCAACGTCTTTCAATTTGGGCGTCAGACCGGCTCGCACCACATTATCCGAACAGGCCATACACTCGACACAGTCTGAAATTTAAAAAATTCATATTATGGCTTTCATTGTGGGAAGCTACCCATAACTGTAGGTTCCAATCGCCTTGGTCACAATCTGGTCACCCATCCGAAAGCAGTCCGTAGTGTTTGTGACTTAACATCACAAAAACCTGACAACAGCCTTCACTGAGCAACCAGACACACCACACAGTCTGAAATAATCATAATCGATGAACAGAAATTGAAATTGAGGAGAAATATTAAAATTCTTCAAAATGAATATAAATATTACGATTCGATATTATTTAGTGAGAGAGGTACCGTAGTAAAAAGGGCGAGCCTTGTTTCTCTCTCAAATCATTATTTTTATTAATTTATTGTGGAAGAGAGAACAGACATAGCCCTTGGTATAGTCTGTCCAAGCAAAGAAAATGACCTTGGTATAGTCTGATGAGAAAATGACGCCAGCTCGGCCAATATTGGTTGGAAAATTATTGATTTGTCGTGAGAAACATTCTGATCTAGAATTTGAGACCAAATCAATATTTTTTAGAGGATCTTCTTTGCTTGGACACACTATATTTCCAACACAATTTTGATTCAAATATAGTCAAAATTTCTAAGTTAAGTCCAAATTTCTGTTCCTGTCAAAAGTTTTCCACGCCAAGAAATGATCCGGAAGTAATTAATGATGAATTTTGAAAATATTACAATAAATTTAATAATAATAAGTTATAAGTTAATGATGATGATAATAATAATCATCTCTATTTCTATGTATAAAAAACAATCAAAGTAAATGAAACTTGTGTAGATGAAGAAGACATGATCATTAAAAGTATAATAATAGCATATAATCATAAATCAGTATTTCAAAAATTAATGAATAAAATTAAATATAGTCACTTCAATCTTCTTCACAGTATGCTGACATTCAATATAGTAATTCATTTATTCAAGTACAAAATAATACAATGTTTTTAAAAATAAGAAAAGGTAATTATCCAGAACTTATTTTATTTTATTCTTAATAACTAAATTTTATTCAACTTCTTAAATTCCTAATAATTTGAACAATTTTTACACTTGAACAAATCCTAAAATATAATATTATCTTGTTAATTTAGTATATTTACTAGTTAATGTAGTCTATTCAATTTCTTAATTCAACTAATTTACCTCCTAGAATGTAGGCATGAGGTTCGCTAGCGGCCAGGAATAGAGCTTCGCCGGGTTGCAGAGTGAGATGATTGAAGAAGTAGGGCCCAAAACATCCCACATCGCCCGGATAATAACGGTGGCATCTCTCAACCAAGTCGGCACAATACAATTTACGACTCTGCTCATCTGTTGGATTACAAACCGAAAATTATTCGAACTGTCTGAAATCACTTCTTTCGTCTTCATTCTATTCGAAATTTTAATGATAAAATAAATTTACGTTATCAACTTCCACTTTACGAACAGTGCCGTACTCACGATTCTATTCCTTGAAGGACTCGTTTCGAGACACTTGAAGATGTAGCTCAGTGCCCCGGAACACGTCCTTCAAGCAAATAAAACCGTAAGTACAATCTGTCTAACCAAAGAAGACATTTTGGCAAGATGGGAAAATATCTCCAGCTCGGTCAATATTGGTTCAAAAATTATCTAGTTGGTCTTAAATTGTAGAAAACATTTTGCTCTACAATTTGATACAATGTAAGGATCAGTGAAAGTTGAATTGAAAAATAATATCTGACCCACCCATAGTCTTCATTCTGGACAGCAGTTTATCAAGTTCTCTCTCGATCACATCTTCAGTTGTTGAGAGCAGAGCCCGTAAACATTTCTCCAAAGCATGTCGAGGACTTTCTTCGTTCAGTTTTGAAAATTCCGACACAATTTCATCACTTACAATCGATTTGAGCTCGGGAATATCTGGAAGATGGAAGTATAAAAACCACTATGACATATGATTATAAAAAGATTATTGCAAGAAATATTGAAGTACATTTTTACTAAGTATATTTTTATTTTGTAAAGCAATTTCAGAAAGAATTGATAACCTCAACCACTATAAGAAATATTAATTTCCATGAACCACATCATTATTTAGTCTGTCCAAGCAAAGAAGACATTCTCGTAAGATGAGAAAATGAGCTGGGTCAATATCGATTCATAAATTTTTAGAATGTCTTCTTTTTTTGTACAAACTATAGTAAAAGTGAGACAAATGATTTTTACCACAGCGTAATCACAAAGATACGACCCCCGCAAAGACCCTCCTGCCCGGTTTTTCCAAGCACACTCAGAGTTCAGGAACCCTCAAATTTTGACGAACATTTTCTATAAGTATAGGAAATGTAGTAAATTTGAGGGTCCCTCAAATTTGAGTGTGCTTGGAAAAACCGGGCATCCGTCTTTCGGAGGAGGCGTGAAGCCGTTGGTCCCGACTACCCAAACAGTCATCTCTCATCATCACTCGTTTGTAAAAATATAATAAACGATTGGAGTAGAATAAAATTAAATAAACAGAGAAAAATTAATTAAAAAGAACAAGAAGTCTTTACATTGAAATTATCTAGTAAATTACACCCTCTCATTACCTATGGACATGTGGGCATCATTCTAAAAAAATAAAATAAAATGAATAATCATGAATCAAGAAGCTAAAGAGGAGGCAAGGTACAATCTAGTGAGGAACTTCCACTTAATACTTATATAGAATTATTTCACTTGAAATTCATTTCAATTATCAACTAAATTTGGGACAATAAGTCGTTTTGTAAATCTCTTAATTTCTCTGAGTTATTTATTAAAGCTTGAATGAATAATTGAGTATTCCCTGGGACGGATTCAATCCATGGAATCAATGCAAAAGAATCTTTTAAAAATTATTATTCTTGTGTTGTTTTTTATCAACAGGCAATGATTGGGTATTATTTATTGTAATGACGGGTATGCTTGCTCGCTGAGAGAGGTGGTTGCTATAGTCTGTACAAGCAAAGAATACATTCCAGCAAGAAATGAAAATGACTCCAGCTCGGTCAATATGGTCACAAATTCGGTAAACATTCTGATCTACAAATTTATAATTTTTTAATAAAAAATGACCGAGCTGGAGTCATTTTTCATCTTCCTAGAATATCTTCTTTGCTTGGACAGACTATAGAATGTATAGAAGCTTGTGAAGTTGAGTTACAAACACTGTGGATTGCTTTTGGATGGATGACCAGAATGTGACCAAAGCTAGTGGAACCAACCATTACGGGTGGATCTCCACCAGAATAGCCGTGTGCATATGTTTCAAAGATTATTTTTCTGCTTAATAAATAATTTTATATGTGACACAAACCTTGTAGGAAGCGCTTAATCTCAGCAATAGGCCTGAAACCACATAGAGCTTCAAATTGCGACAGTGCAATGGCCAGCTCTGGTTTATGATTTGGATCTTTATAGATGTCTGGTCGTTCTGCATGCAGTTTTTCAGCTAGAGTCTGCAGTCAAAATAAGAAATCATACTATAAACTATTGATAACAACTATTTTAAAAATACTGGCATAAAACTACATTAAATATAATCTTTTGATGAGGATGATGAAGCTGTGGTCGAGGATGAGCGACCTCAGCTGAACAGTTCCACTAATCATTTTCAGACTCTGAAAGCTATTATGAATTTATTTTAATAGAAAATGCCATCAAGCTCTCATATTCTAAATGATTGAACAGTTTGCAGACCACTTAATGATAAATTGATTCTATGTTTTTTCATATTCTTACTTATTAACTACTCAATGTTACTATCCAAACCAAACCTATTCTCTATTTCAGTTTATTATTCAGTCTCTATTTCTATTATTTAGTTCATGTTTTTTTTATTAGATCGAAAATAAATTATTTCGTTTTTCTATTACGTTATTCAAATCTTTTTTCATCAATGTAGCCTACATTGTGTTTGTACTTGTATAACTTATATTTTATTCTTTCAATTATTATCATCTAGTTTCTCCAATTTTTGTGAATGATTTTGTTCTCAATGAGTTTTTTTTGCATTTTTTTGAGTTGTAAATCTCTAATTGTAAATAAATAAATGAATAAGTAAATTCATTCGTCAACCGTCAGTTTATTATTGTCCTACCTTGTCGGGGTGCGCCTGAATGGACAACGGCTGCTCGACAGCCAACACTTTGAACAGGAACGGCAGCTCATCTGTGACACCGAATCGTTGGACCACTTTGTCGCCTAACTGACGACGCCGATTGTCGGCCAGCCAATGAGCGAGCTTCTGCCCCGTGCCTCGCACCGTAGACGGGCCGTTGACGTGTGTCCCCATCCACAGTTCAGCGTAGTGACTATCTTCAGACGCCCCTTTGTCGGCGGCGCCCCTGGCGGCCAAACGGCAAACTACACTCTGGTTGCCTTTCCGGCCCCAGTGGTAGTTTTGAACGGTACCGGAGAGTTCCATCTTGAAATTGAAAAATAATCAAATAAATCATCTCGTTACGGGAGTATCCTCTTTTAATTGTTTTGTAATATAACTTAAACTTATAACTCAACTTATAACTAATACAAATGAAGGTATAGTTTGTCCAAGCAATGAAGACAATCTGGCAAGATGGGTAAATGACTCCAGCTGGGTAAATATTGGTTTGAAATTCATAAATTTGGATCTAAAATTTGAGACCAAATTTATAATTTTTGAACCAATATAGACAGAGCTGGAGTCATTTTCCCATCTTGCCAAAATGTCTACTCTGCTCTTTGACGGGCTACATTTATTGTATTTCTAATAAATAACGAGATTATTCCCTAAACTTATATTGTTTTGTAATATGATACAAAAACTCTTTAATGAATTTCTTCCTTACTTTATGTTATCTTGACGAGGCTTGAAATGTAGGCTATTTATTAGTCAATACAAAAAAACATTTCTATTTATTTATTTGGCAACAATCTTGATTAATTTCAATATAAAATGTAGATAGGCTAAACTGAATGCTAGAAATTTAATATTGAAAGCTTAACCAACTTCAACTGTTCTCTCACAAAATATCTGAAGAAACATTTTTTTAATTAGTGGGATGGGTTGATAATCAACTTGGTGAGAGGTGAAACCCATGCACAATAATGCCAATATTTGAAAAATCTGGATGAACAACTAAACATGCAGTGGAAAGACTTTTAAGGTTGTGCTTGAGAGCAGGGGGTTCACGGGTTTGACATTGTGCGATTTGAGCCGTGCTTTTGACACTGTTGACCACCAGATTCTACTGTCCAAATTGGAGTTTTATGGGGTCACTGATGTTTCATAAAGAATCCTGAAATCTTACCTATTGGGTTGTGGCCAGGTGGTCCAAGTGAATGGTAGGGTTTCTGCAATGAAGAGAAATTTAGAGCACTCGCTTCGCTCGCTTGCTCATGCTCTAAACTTACATCTCACTCATTCTTTAAAGGCTCTCATTGTACAACCGTTGCATAAACTTCTACAATAATAAAGCTGATAAAAATTTCATCTGGTGTGATAGCACCTTTGAAAGACCCTTAAACTAAACAACCAGAAAGCAATGGTTACTGGAACACACTGAATGACAGCAAAAGGATTATTGTTTTGACAATAGTGCAATCAATCTTGTTTCTTTATAGGCCTACTTTGAGACAATCTACTCTTGGATCCCTATAGCTCTATATATAGAACAATAATATTGTCTAAATTGTCTTTGGTAACAGCGTTGTTTTCGTTCGTTATGTTGCTCGATTCTCTTCATCCGGGGTGGACACACTTCTCGATACAAATCGAGAAACAGAAAGTGTAAAGGACAGTTCGGCAACTTGGAACTATTCGTTATAATTCATAAAGTGTACATCTTTACAACAAAAACAACACAATAATAAATTATGAGTTAATGAGTAATAAAATTACCTTCTCCTTCTAATCGAATAGTGATTATTTGTTATGACAGGATTTCTTACACGTTTACAGATGTAGAATAGCTTAGCGGCACAGAATAATCCTTTATCGATGGTAGAGGCGATAATAAATAACATAAATCCACGTCATTACGGTATAGAAAAGTTTTCCATGTAATTTCAATAACATAGCCTAAGGCAGTTCAAAGGTTACCGAACAATTAAAATCACAAGCACAAATGATTAAAAATTTTCATTTAGAGAATTCGGGTTTTTATATAAATCCAAATCAATCGTTCTCAAGACAAAGTAAAAACATTCGTTTGAATATGAAAAACATCCACAAGTGTACAACATAACCTAGAAATTATCTGTCAGTCCATAGAGGGGCAACAATTCAAACGCGAGCGAACCTGGCGGAACTTTTTGAACTTCTAGTTGATGTGTCCGTTTGCCCGCACAGGGCGCCGGAAAGTTTAGGGGATTAGGGGCATCAGAAGGTAGGTCCAAAAATGAAAAAAGCTCAAATTTTGAACGATAACCCAAGATAAACTTTAGAATAATAATTGAATAGAGACCTTGAAAGCTTATAAAGAGGCTTTTTAGTCAGTCCTATCAGTCAGGCTTTTAATCAGTCTTATGAAAGGGTCTGTTTTATTAACTAAAACCAGAATCTCACTTACCTTTTCTGAGCAATGATTCAAGAGATTTTCATCAGTCTTAATTGTATTATAATTTTTACAGCATTTGAACTGATTACTCATTTATTTCAACTAATTATTCATATGGAGTTGAGTAGCCTATACCTACATTCTTTTTTACTTCAAATTTAAACGATTCTAAGTTACTACTCTTTGTTATAATAGGCCTAATGAAATTACGATCAATTGCTTACAAAATAGGCACTCCCCAAGCATCAACATAAACGGTAGGCCTGGTATATTATAGTCTACAATACCGTTATAAAAGGTAGAGAACTCCTGTACCGTATTACAAAACTTCTAGAATTCTATGAATAAGGCCTTTTCGATACTGTAGGCCTACTGTGTACTAAGGTAATTGGATTATAACTCATTACAATATATTATATATAATTGTAATAATATTGTAACTCATTACAATTGACAGTGTGTGCTCTTTTAGATAACTCGTTCTCAGTTTGCCAGTAAAGGCTTGACCACATGCTTATAATAGACGACTTGATCAAGTCGATGCATAGGCTTTATGTATTATTTGTTCACACCTGTGAACAAACCAACAAATAATCTATAAGGAAACTTATCAGCACGTGGCCAAACACTAATATATTTTAGCTATAGCTTTCTCAAACTTTGGAAGCACACACAGATTGAAAAAAAAATGATAAATTCATTTTGACTAGAGTTGGACTGTTTTAGAGTGAATTCAATTAAGAATTAAGAGGATCTCAAAAAAAATTTGTTTGGAACACATTGATTTGAGCCGTTTCAGCCGGTTTCATGTCATATTAAATCAGAATAATTAAAACGTTAATTTCAAACAGAAATCTCATTCTTGAGGCTAGCCTTAACGACCAGTTGAACGTTCAATGAAACGGATTCAATACCATTCAAAGTACAAGAAAGAGTTTTTCATTATTATAATGAAGATCAAGCTACAGAGCATAATATTGAATCCTTCAATAAACTCAAACGTTCAAGGAGGTTTTAATGGTGAATACATACTTGAAAAAGCAAATACAATCCTTAACTTGTACCGGCTCCCTAAAGTTCAAATATTGAACTGAAAAGAGTAAGATAAGTTGCATAATAATTCACTTGAATTTAACCGTCGTGAAATACTAAAATTCTTTATAATAAAACCGTGACATTAAATCTATGCGATATGCCACAAAATAGTGACAATAAATTATAGCATTAATGATATAGCATTCTAGCAACAAATAATCTAGCATTAATGCGGTTACATCATTTTACAATGGTTTTAGATAAAATTAGATTTTCTTGCAACTGGCTGATTATAGTTGAATTAAATTCAAGTCTACACTGGGATTGGAAATTATTTCAATAAGGGAAAACAAAATATTTGTAACCAACTTTTATTGCTCTTAAGATACAAAATACCGTTTCAATTGTCACTACACATTAAACCAAAACTTCCAAGTTACTGCAAACGATTTTTTCAGAAAAGAAAATAAGAAAAATACTACTTTTTACGCATTAAGTATAAAAAAATTAATAAATATCCAAGAATCAATATCTTTAATTGCAGCTAGAGTGAATCACACATAATAAAAATTACACTGAATCAATTTTATGGGAACAGCAGTAGAATCGAACAATAACTCTACCTAAGTCTAATGATATCCATCACGTTAATTTTAATAGACAATTGTGATATTTATCTTTTATAAACTAACACACAATACATCAAGTATTAAGTAATTAGGCTGAATATTCCAGAGTACCAAAAATGCACCATAATATCTTTGTTAGCACAATTTAGTCACTTTTCAGAAAACATCGGGTAACAGTTTGTGCACAACGGACCTTCAGGTACCGGTACCTTACAAAATTCGCCACAATTTTAGTGTGTTACAATACAATACGGTGGGGCCATTAAATGCTAATGTAGTTAGTTAGTAATTTAGCACAGGGCGGCTACAAGATATTTGAACAATATTATTATCAACACGAGCGACAGAGAAAACTTAGTAAAGGAATGAGACAAGTAGATCAGAAATAAAATATACACAGTCTGTGTTGTTCACATATACAAATCGACAGAAAGTTTCAAGACAAGATGTTGAAAAGAGGGCGAAGCAGAGTTCAGACACAACAACTGTATCATGTGTGCCATATTACGAACACAATTGTATCAAACAGAAACTTTTACACAATATTAAGACCACAACTGTATCATTTGCGCCGTATTACGAACACAACTGTATCAAACAAAAACTTTTACTGTGTATCTTACAATCCCTACAACCATTTCGTGTCACGATTAATACTGTATTACTCAGCTTCAGCCCTCCGAATTACTCTGAACAAAATTATTAAAAGTTAACCTAAGTTTGAAAATGATTGACGACAGTTTAACGCCGGTTTAAACGCCGTTAGTGACTGGTTCAGCCTCAGCTACGGGCGCTTCGTCTTCCAGCTTGGCCTTCTTTTCTTCGGCGACGGCGCTGTCTGTGGCATCACCACCTCCCACCGATTTCCTCTTCACGGCAACCTTGTCAGAAACGTCTGCAAAAAAACAAACAAAATTGAAGAAAAACTCACTCAACCACATCTACAACTACTGAAACCAACGAAATCATGTTTAGTTCGACACTGAAAAACCCTGCTTAAAAGGAGCAATCATAAACATAGATCAGTACAATACACAATTATTCAACACCACGATTCTTGGATGTCAAATTTTTGTCGTCCCTAAGAATTTCAACAAAATTGAATAAAAAATGAATTAAAACCAAACACAAGATGTGTCTGTGCACACCATGAACAGAACTCTGCGCACGCACTAAATTAAACAGAACTTGACAAACACATGATGTGTCTCAGTGCACATAATACGTTTGCCAAGTTATGTTCAATCTAGTAAAATTTATAGGAACGGCAAAAAACTGTACGTTAAAAAATGGTGGTTTGTGAAACGGGGGTTAGGAGCTTGTTGCATCCAATAACAACTTTGAACTTGAAAAACATAACTTTTATGCCTTAGTCTATCTATGTGAAACAAACCCTATGCTTTGTAAAAACAATAATTTTGTGATTAAAAAACTCAATAAAAATTATAACAACTTAACATTCATGAAAGTGTATGTAAGGTTAAGTGTGAGAGAAGACTTAACTTCGCCTTTGTAAAAAGTTAATAGATAAATAATGAAAAATTATATTATTATAACACAGAACTATGCTAAAACCCCATCATTAACAAACAACAGAGGTGTCTTGTATGTCAAATTTCACTACAATATAGAACAAATTTATTTGAATATTAAACTAAATTTCCACGACTCAATTCATTTCCTACAATATCAAATTAATCAATTGAATTAGAAGAACTTTCTCATTATTGAACCATGTTCGTTTATTATTGGTATATCATACCAAACCTTTTGTGTTGTACCAGAAAAACATTGTTTAGTATATTTTTGAGAGGTAAGTGTAAGTTACCTTTCAACTGAAACAACGATTTGAATTTAAAGTAAACTAGTTTACAACAAGCAGCTATGCAACAAACCCCTGAACACGCATCACAAAGTAACAAACATAGTAGGTACCTATACTCGTAGTCTGCGCAAGCAAAGAATACATTCTGGAAAGAAGGTAAATTGACTCCAGCTCGGTCAATACTAGTTCGAAAATTATATATTTGGACTCAAATTGTAGAAAACATTCTGATCTATAATTTGAGACCAACTTTATAATTTTTCAATCAATATTGACCGAGCTTGAGTCATTTTTCCATCTTGCCAGAATGTCTTCTTTGCTTCAACAGACTATACTCAAAATCACAACGGCCAGAAGATGAAAGAAAATAGAGAAGAAAGAAGTCTTCTGTGAAACAATCATTTCTGGGTTCCATTACGAAAATAACAATTATTATTTTTGAAAATCAAGGTCTTCAATATTCATATTCAACAATCAAGGACTGAAGAATAATCATGTGAGTATGATGTAGAGCTGATTTTTTTAAAAGTTCAACATAAGGAACTAGGTCAGTTGATACTAGGATATAAATACTCGTAAGAGACAATAGTTTTTTCATTCTCATAATGTTACCGTACAAATAATTTGGATAGGCCTGAATACTGTATTTAATTTTTTTCAATTTTATTGTCAATAATGACTTAATCATTACCAACAGACGAAATACTTTATACTTCAACAACATTGAAATTCATAAAATATTTCAACGACGAATTACGTAAGCACAAATCCAATAATAAGCAAAACCTAGACAATAACAATAATTGACAAGATCAAACTAACAATTATTGTTAATTTAACTTAATTGAATTTAACGAGAGGCAATTAAAAATAAACAGCTCGAATCATACTCAAATTTTCTACTGATATATCAATCAAAAGCCGAAGATAAATAATAAATTAAAGGAGTGCAAGAGATAATAATAAACTATCGAAGACATTATCCTACACAACTCCATAACTGACTTATTGCGACGAATCTTTGTTTTCATTTAGTTGCTGAAGTATTAAGTTATAATGGTAATAACTAATGATTATAATAATCCTTATAAAGTGCAATCAGAAAGATAAGAGGAGAATTTGATTTTAAGAAAAATCTACATAATGTAGCCTACTTATAATTTGAAAAGAGTTGGTTCATTTAATTCAAGTAAACGTGTTACAAAACTATAGTAATAGAAACGCATATTTTTAATAGAACAAAAAAAATATGCTAGAATATTGCAAATGTATAGTGTGTTCTAATATTTTGATTAGTTGATAAAACATTGTGAGAGGGACAATAAACTAATATGCAATGTCTTTCGGAAGCAAAACAAAGACTGTTGTTCAACAAAGTTTCACTTCATTTTATAAAATTATAAGGAGAAAAGATTCATAGAAAAGTTCATACATCAACTCGATATTTTTATTCAAAAAATGATTTTTCATATAGTCCTCCAAGGCTTTTCAAGACTTCAAGAGCAATACAGATTCAATTAAAGCACAGAGCTCACAATTTATGAGTTGAAAGTACCAAGAATACCGTTATTATCCGACAAATATCAGATCAATTTTTAGTGAGAATTCCTCATAAAATATTTTGAGAAAGATCTAAGTATTTCTTCATATAATTCCAAGTTTAGAAATTCACAGTTCCAAGTCAAAACCTTCACTTCCAAAGTTCGAATGACTGTTTCACAGAAGTCTAATTTTTTTTAAATAAACCATTCAACATACAACACACACCATTCCATTCATCTCTCCATCTATTCTAGTCTTGAGAATTATTCGTCACAATCTCAAGAAATGTTGAATAGGCATTTGAAAATAAATTTTACATGAAATGTGTGAGAGATATTCCACAAATTCTCACAAAAATATTTTATGCAAACATGCATTGTTCAAAGAATAGATTATTATTTTATTCAAGTGCAATAATAGAGTAATATATGCTGCTCAAGTACTTTGATAAGCATTAGGTGGTGAATTCCAATTAAATATAATCATAACTATAATATTGGTTTCCAATTTATAGAAAGGCACCAGCGAATAATGTATAAAAGCTCATTATTTTTATGCCAGCTTAATAGTGTACTAAACTCACTGCTTAGTGCGTTAAAGCATAGTCCCATAAGTTTCATAAAAATCTATCTAGTGTTCAAAATTGTTTGTTAAATTTTATCCTGAGAGACAACTTGAAAATTTCATAGACCACACAGCATGATTCAAGATGAATTCCAAGATCAAAAATTTCAACTAAGAATGTACTGAACAACTAGAAAACACTGATGGTTATGATGACTATCATGACTGGAAAACAATGACTGACGACTTTCATACTCCAGAAAACAAAATTGAGATCACGATGCAAGAGAAAGTAGGAATTCAATCAATCTGCAAAAATCGGGTATTTGCCTCTGAATGTGACATCTCATTTATACAGAAGTTGTCAATGAATTCAAACTAAGACAAACATAAAACTTCCATAATCCAGATTTTTAATCAGTGGAATTGACAGTATCATGCAATTTTCATCAAATTACAATTTCAACACTCAGATTGATAAAATTACGATTTCCGGCACTAAACGGGCAGGCCGAACGTTCGACTGTAAACCATAGAACTGTCAGTGATAAATGAAAAGACAAGATGTTGTCAAACCACTGATTTATGTAGAAAATCGAGATACCGGTTTCGGTTGTTACACTATTATCAATCTCTGGTAAACTCTGGTAGTTAAAATTACACTGGTAACTCTGGTAGTTTACCAGAGATTGATAATAGTGTAAAACCGAAACCGGTATCTCGATTTTCTAATAAATCAGTGGTTTGACAACATCTTGTCTTTTCATTTATTATGGATAACTACCACAATATCAACTTCACAACTACTCAAAGAGAACTGTCAGTGGATGGGAGCCGTTAGCTTAGATTCATTTCAACATCATTTGAGATTCAATGATAAATGTAATTTTTAAAATAAATGAATAAACATCTCTTGACGAATTGAAGGCTTGTAAGCAACATTGAAAGGAACTTAAGAACGACTAGACTTATTACACAAGCCAATTGTACAGAATTGGTGACAAAAAAGGTGATTGAATGAAGAGCAAAATACAAAGTTCAAAACTTTAAACACCGTTAGATATAATAATAAGAACCTCAGAAGAACCAACCATTATAATATTGCATCAGGATGAAAACCCTCCAGTTATGTGAACTTTCTTACAACAAAGAATATTGATAAATAAGTTTCAGTGATTATTGATTATAGTTTCAGACAATATTCTTACATCAAACAATTCAATATGCGCAAAATCATGAAGGTAAAGCTCGAACTACTAGACTAATAGATCTTCAAGAAGTAGGCCTTCATCTATTAATTGAAGCACTCTTCACTTGAGAATTTCAGGGTCTCTAGCAAAAAGTTTGATAAAAAGGTTCAAGACAATAAAGATTGAAATAAATTGGGAAGTATTGTGTTCCTTTATTAGAGTCCTGTAGTCCATTATTGAAGTTATGTAGATCAAGAAGTAAAAGTAAATACAATCGTACTTTTAGCAAACATTTTGACGAAGGTCGAGAACAAAGATTGAATTATCTATTGAACATCTCAAAGATTTGTATAAATTAATAAATTAGGCTATTGTAGTTTTGTAATAGAAATATGAATATTAAAACTCATAAGCAAATTGCAACTGCTCCAATTGAATACACTTGAATAGGTAACGAACAACTAACTAAGAATTGTATCTTAATTGAAACATTAATATTGTTCTACCAGGCAAGCACCATTGTGTGTGTAGAGATACGAGATCTAGCCTTGTATGTAATGTTTGTAGATTGTGGTATACACAGTGTATCAAACAAAAATTTTCAGAAAAAGATTTTACATGGGAAATCCAAAGACATCAGAATATTTTCAACAGAAAGAAATCCACCTTGAAAAATGCTGTGTGAAACATACAAAATTACAACTTGTTGCTATTTTTGCACTAAAAGCTTACAAAAGCTCCCCTCATAATCAACCAAAGATATTAACCATTAGAAGCATATAGAATTTCTATAATAGAAATTGTGATCAACTATGCTGGTTTAGGCAGTGAATTAACTATCGTTGAAAAATAAGTTTTCCTATTAACAAAATTGTCATTGAAAGATTGTTGTCTGTAATCAACGATCGCAGTTTACAAGCGTATTGTGTTCAACTATTTTCGCTACGCTGGTGTAACCAGTGATTTAACCATGGTTAAATCGATCGTTAACAGATTCGTTTTTCACAGACTTGCGCTTAGGACAAGCACTCAGCCACAGCAAACAAGTCAATTAAATTACGTAATTTACTTAGCTCTTGCTTTGACCCACCGTTAACTATTACACGGCTCTGTTGTCTAGGTCAAACATAACCTCTAAAATTTATTGGCTGACACAGCGCAATTTTTGGCTAAACAGACAGAACTGTTTCTTGTGTGTGTGCTGCTCCATAAATGAGTATTGTCTCCATAAATGACGTCATCTGACACGTTCAACCAAGTAATATCACGTCACTTTGTTTGTCCTGAGAAGCAGAGACGCACAGCTGAGAAAGATCGGAGCTGCACTTATCTATCAATCTGGGGCGCTTTCTACTCCAACATAGAAAATAATGGAAAAAATTAAACTCTTAACAGAATCATCGTACAGCTCAGAGTCTCCCAGTTGTGCGCGAAAATTACATCAGTTACTACACAACACAACACCATTATTGATTTGATTTCAACACCTAAAGAAATTAAAAAATAACTCCATTACATCATTCAATTGCTAATCAAACTTAAAATAATCAACGTTGTTGTTTCAATCACCTCATCATAACACATGAAACTAAGTTCGAGTCTCAATTGTTTCAGAATTTAATGATGAGGTACCAGCTATAAAAGTTTGTCCAAGCAAAAAAGACATTCTGGCAAGATGACTCAAGCTCGGTCAATATTGATTCAAAAACTATCAATTTGATCTCAAATTGCAGATCAGAATATTAACTATAATTTATAATTTTTCAACCAATATTGACAGAGAGCTGGCGTCATTTCCCCATCTTGACAGAATGTCTTCTTTGCTTGAACAGAATATACTTAGTTGTTTTAATCACCTCATCATAATACATGAAACTAAGCTCGAGTCTCAAAAGTAGCTGTAAGTTCCAGAATTTTATGATGACGCATCAGCTACAATATCGATATTGATAATAATAAGTTCAATGTATGCAATAATTTAATGAAATGTGGTACCTCCAATAGATTATTAAATTCAATTCATTCCCAAATTCAATTGTCAGTTCATACACTTTGTATTGCTTTCAACAATCTAATAACGATAAAAAACTTTGTAAAAATATAGATTTTAATAATTCTTAGTGGTATATCGAATCAAGATGCTTGATTTAAATAGTTGTGGTCATTTTGGTACCAAGGTGTTATAAGGCATAGGAAAGAAGGATAAGCTTGGACAAGGATTTTCTATGCAAGGATATAATAAAAAGCAAACAAAGAATTCTATCTTCGAAAAAGAGGATTGAACTAAAAAATATGATAATAACTGACCTAATTCAGTTCAGGAGGATGATACCATTGGACTGATATGAAAAAAGATTTCATTTGACAGAATAAAGTTGCAGTTCATCACATTGAGCCAGAAAGAAGACAGTAATTCGTTTAGTTTTGCTTTAAATCCTTGATCATTTCAATTACTTAATAAAAATGATTCTTATTAATAGTGATGAACCAATAAGGAAATAGTGATGGTGAAATATATCAGATATATGAAATAACTGATGTTGTCATTTCTTATATCACATTGAGCTAAAACCAAAAGACAAAAAAGTTACAATATAACTTAAATCAACTGTCCAATTGGAACTTGCAACAAATTTGAATTTCAAACTCACGATTGACGGACTTGTTGAAATTATGAATGGACATGAATAATTTGTTAGATCCCATTTGTTCAATAATACCTTTGGTATTAGAATTGGAACTTGCAACAAATTTGAATTTCAAACTTACGATTGACGGACTAGCCCATGTTGAAATTATGAATGGACATGAATAATTTGTTAGATCCCATTTGTTGAATAATACCTTTGGTATTACAATGTACAATAATTTAAAGATAATATTATCCTTGGAAAAAGTATATTTTTGAAGAGACAGGTCATATATGAAATGAACAAATAAAAATTGAAAAATCTTGACAAACTCTTTTGAGCTTGTGACAAACCTCAGAAGAGAGCCTACTAATAAAATTGAGTGCTTTCATTCCAAAGCCAGAAATTGAGATGATAAGAAGGCTATCGAAAACATTTCCATATGACGAAACAACAAAATGTTAACTTCAAACAATCATCCCAATAAATTGCTAAATAATCCAATAAATTAGCGGACTTTTGGGAAATGCATAATACTGTAAATAGATGCATACCATCATAGTATCAGTAGGAGGTAGCTATACTACAAAACAAATTTATGTGATTGCATTCATCGCGTAATATTGATCAACTGATAAAATTAACAAACATCACGGAATGTATATAAAAAGTATAATGAACAGTTATGACTTTTAGCTGAAGTATGCTTAGCTATTGAAGTCAGTAGTTTCAGATAAAACAGGACAAAACTGATGATAGACGATCAAACAAATACAGGAGCCATAGAGGTAGACTTTAAGGTTTAAAATCTTCATTTAAAGCTTTAAAATCTTATTCAAAAGCTCAAGAGTCTTCACGATAATGTTATCGTTTCGGGACCATCATAGATGAAAAAGGTAGATTTGGCCGAGCTTGGCATGACATAGAAAATTCGCAAGGTTTCGAGGCAAATCGAAACTATTGAACCAAAGCTTGCCATGAAACAAATTGGAAATCAAGAATAGTACAGAGTGAATCTTAAGAATCAGAATTATTCTGCTAGCATGGAAGAATCCATAAATTCGATTTCAATGTCTGACCATGTCCATAAATCTTATCCTTATGTATATACTTATACTGACTTGATTCAACGGAGGCTACATCAAATTCCCGAATTTGAGAACAATCTACCATTACAAGTTACCGTGTTTTTCTCTCTCTACCATGTCAAAGATAAGCAGGAGAAACTAAAAGATCTAGAGGTAAATATGTGAAGTAATAGGTGCGGTAGGAGGCGAAGGATTTAAAGCTATTATTGCTAGATAACCGGGAAAATTTTGTCACATTATACATATATACACCTTTGTGAAGAGGGTATTGAATTAGTTCAGTTGTTCACCGCTTGGCTGCAGCACTATCCAGCAATCAAATCTACCTTTGAATCGTTGTCGGTGAATGAGAAGAACAACAACCTACTTTGACCTTATTGCCAGATATATATCACCTTCTATACAGACAATTCAAAATATACATTCATTTATTCCGATTAGTAAACAAGTTGACAATTTAAAAAAAGCAACTCAAATTTTTCAACAAACTTATACAAATATTTCTGTGGGAACATATTTTGAAGGGGACATTTTCTGCAATCTAATAATTCAATTTTCCTCAATATGTTTCTGCGAAGTAGGCCTATAGTATTTACAGAAAATAAAATGATTCAATTGTTTTTTATTCAAGAATTTCAATTTGTTTCCTATTTGTGATATCGTACATTACAAAGATTTATCAACATAGAATATTTTTCACTTTCAATTTTTAACAACCAAAGTATGGGATCAAATAAACACGTCAAGTTTTCAAGAAATCAATAATTTAAACACAAGTTAGAAAGACAATACTTAAAATGAAAACTCTGTGGGCTATGTAACTCTTCCATACAACTATGAAACTATGTAAGTTAAGCCATGTCTCGAACGAGAATAACTAAATTTATTTTTAAACATCCCCAGAACCGTTGTAATGTTAATTATTTGAGAAAACTTACTTTTGGTCAAAATTACAAACACCATTGGTTACAATTACAAACATAGATGATTAATTCAGGAAAGCCATAAATAGAACCTGACTAAAGAGCTACTCAATTCACGACCTACGAAGTTGCATAGTTTCACTGCAATGTTGTATCTATTGATTCCATCTCAGATATAACTGTTTGACTTTCCTTACATAATCTACTATGTATAAGGGAATGAAATGTGACCTACTTCTTATAATATATTCGATAAAGCTATCAATCTCTATAGGGACATGGAATTGTGGAAAAATCCAGTTATAAATGACATACTGATACCAAAGCTCAGCTTAGTACATTCAACTGTATTTTTTCCTCAATTATTCATCTCCAATGATAAAGAGATGTTATCTCTCCAAATTTCAATCTAGAGGAAACTCACCACACAAAACATCATCAACTAATTAAATTTCGTCATGCGAGGCTTTTAAAATTCTTCAAATTTCTATTTGATTACGCAGAACTGACTATTATTTAAATTAGCCTTCCCTCAACTTGACATATTTATTTTCAAAGGAGATTGCAACAACAATATGCATTTAAATAATTAAATTTTCACAAAGTAATTAAATAATAAAAAGGAAATGAATATTTTCAACAATTGAACCATTCTCCATACCGCGCTTCCAATCTCAATAACATACAACAAACTATTCAAAATCTTGGCATGTCAACTTGAAATATCATAACTATTGTTTTTTCGGTGAGCTCAGAATAGTTTTGTAAAAATTGGGAAGATATCATACACCTAGTTTCAGAATGGATATACGAAGTACTTCAGCACATTCCCAAAACAACAAAGGAACTCCTGTAATATGAAATTTGGCAATAGCTTGCAAAAACATATTATTCAAATTTGAATTTTCATGTTGTGATGTTTGTGTGAACTTATCCAGTTTGTTCAACGGTTTGTACAATAGAATGAAATACTAAAACATTGATTTGTGATAACCATGGATTTAAAAAAAAATCATAATAAAAAAGTATATTCTAGTTGATTTAAATCGTGAAAACCTTTTACAAATACGTCATTCATTTGATATAACTTTTTTATCTATCCTACCAACGATAAAGACTTGAACAAAATAAATAATTGAACCACGTAAATGACACAAGTTGTGACAATAAATAATAATTAAAAAATTAAGGCACTTTTTTAATTAAGTTAAGAAAATAAAATTCCGATTCCAGATAGAGTTTGGTATGGAGAATCAGCAATGCTACAATGCTATTGTAATTATATGAATCAATTAGATATTCATCACACAGAAGAATCATCAGATAAGCTTCTAAATTGTTTCCTTTACAATGCAATCAGAGGAAATAAAAACTATGCTCCACCCAAGCTGCAGTTAAATTATTAAATCTCATAATTTGAATGACATATTTTTAAAAAATCGTTAATATGAGAGAAACTAGAATAGTTCAAGAGAAATCTAATTAATTAACAGTCTGTGATACATGATTATTTATTTGAGAAGATACAATATACTTAATTGGATCAAAACACAGACCAAGTCCAAAACGTCTTTTTCCAGATTATGTTATGTAGATAATTATATTTCAAAACTGTAGAATTTACACTACACATTGAAACTGAAAACTCATCACATATACAGGGTGTTTCAGGAGGAATGTGCAATACTTCTCAGGCTGATTCCTTACTCCAAGTAGACAAAAAAGTTTCATGGGACCAACCCCCAAAAACGCTTTGTTACCGAGATAACAATGGCGAAAAATTGAGATTTTTCAAATTTTTTAGGGGCTTTAGTGAGGTTCTAAAATAATCAATTCCTATGTAAAATTAGCTGAGAAATTCAATGAAACCAGTTCCAAGTTTGTAACTTTAATGGTTATTGAGATAATTGGAAAAATATGCTAAAAAACGCCATTTTTCAACAATGAGGGTTATAACTGGATAAGGAATCATAAAATTGTATTTTTTATTGATGGAAGTTGAAAAGTCGAATTTTAAAGAAAACGTTAAATGGCGGCGATTGTGTAAATCCTACCCAAATCTCAGAAATATTGATCAAAAATAGTAAAATTTATGAAACATAGCACAAGTGATGAATTTGTGTTTAGTAGCGATTTTGCGATTTTTGATCGCTATTTCTGAGATTTGGGTAGGTAAGATTTACACAATCGCCGCCATTTAGCTTTTTCTTTAGAATCCGACTCTCTTCAACTTCCATTACTAAAAAATACAATTTTATGATTCCTTATCCAGTTATAACCCTAATTGTTGAATAATGGCGTTTTTTAAATATATTTTTCAAATTATCTCAATAACCGTTAAAGTTACAAACTTGGAACTGGTTTCATTGAATTTCTCAGCTAATTTTACATAGGAATAGATGATTTTAAAACCTTACTAAAGCCTTTAAAAAATTAATGTTTTGAAAAATCTCAATTTTCCGCCATTATTATCTCGGTAACAAAGCGTTTTTGGGGGTTGGTCCTATGGAACGTTTTTGTCTACTTGGTGTAAGGAATCAGTCTGAGAAGTATTGCACATTCCTCCTGAAACACCCTGTATATTCGGTTACACTGTAAAATCAGGTAACTGTTATAAAAAATAAATATAATATAAAAATATTGTATCATCTATTTTTTTATTATTAGCGTATGGCTTTATTTGGTGGGGAGACCAAAAGGTAATTCCACCTCGCCAACATAACCATGTTTCGCCAATAGGAAACATGATAAAAGTATTGATTATTTTCACTGTAATTTAGATTTCGGGAAGTCCTTCACAATTTAGAAAGTCCGAGAGCACTAAAACACAGGTCAAAACACTAATCCAAGACTGGAAAATTTGGAATTTAAGAAAACTTTAGAGCACAAAATTTTTACAAACTATCACAAACTGGATGGTCGAAAACTATGAATTGATCACAATCTCCAGCCAATTATATTGAATTTAATGTCCAATCGTACATTCTTCAACCACAATAATCCTTGAAAACGTTTAATTATAGAGAAGACGTAAGTATTAAGCATGAACAAGCATATCAAGATACAGTTCAGCCAAGAACAGAAGAGCCTTTGACAACATGGCTGCCATTCACTGCTGCCAGTAGTTGAAATGAAAATTGTTCCAACATAACCAAATTTAGGAAGAAATAGTACAGGCTCAGACGATTTTTTCTGTCCTAGTTCATAAATATGTTTTTTTAAAATTTTCATTCGTGAAATCAATATAATTATGATTAGTCTAAAAACGGTAAGTTGGCTGAAGTGATTTCACCCTGAAATATCAGTTCTGCGCATGCGTAGTTACACTCTCACTTCCCTGCGCCATCTTGCAGGAGGATCTTCTGTTCTTGGCCCAACTATACATCAAAACTTAGTTTGAGTGGTAGTAAGGACTTCCTAGTCTTGACTGAATGAAGGATATTTCAATTTCATTTCAAATTTTCTGAATGAAACAAAAGAAAAATAAGGTTCTCATCACAATTCTTCGATATGTCTTACTATATATTATTGTTCGATGTCAACAAAATATTTACTGTTCAAGTAAATAAATGTTCAACTTGTAACTATTGTGTATATTATTCTTCATCATTCTCCACATTAACCGAGATAATTTCTATAAAAATCACCACTAAGTATAATTACATATCTTTCATGCATTATAAAATTTGAGCAGCCTTTTTATTTCAATTGACAATTATTGTTTCTCATCAATGCCAACGTATAGCAGACGTCAATGAAACTGGCGGTTAGTGCCTAGCTCTGTCATGACAGTGGACGAGCGGTCTATGATAGCATAAATTGAGTTGATAGTAACCTTAGAGAACTGTACTGACCGAGCTTAGCATTGATAGCAGACATATGCCAATAAACACGACTTTCAATGGCGGAAATAAGAGTTTAGAAGTAGTGAAATTAATTCATGTTAGTTTTTTAAACAAGACTTATAGGGCATTGAAGATAAGTAAGTATAACTAGTTGGAGTTTAGTCTACAGTCTTGTCCAAAAAGGATAATAATCAAGTATGACATCAATAGTCTGTACAAGCAAAGAAGACATTCTGACAAGATGGGAAATGACTCAGCTCGATCCATATTAGTTAAAAACTAATAAATTTGGTTTCAAACATTCCGATTTACAATTTGAGACTAAACTTATAATTTTTCAACTAATATTGACTGAGCTGAAGTCATATTTCATCTTGCCAGAATGTCTTCTTTGCTTGGACATGCTACACATGAAATGCGTCAACATACTTCACTCAATAGCTACAACAAATTTCTCCTCACTTGCTGTGGTTTGTCGAGCATTGAGAATTTATTGATTTTGCACATGAAATTGTGATTAGTTCAAAGGGCCACTCCCTCAATAAATAAGTTGAAACCTTAGCGAGAAAATCAATCTCCAGAGTAGATAGCATTTCAATTCAATTAGTTTGAGCTTTTGTACACAATTAATTTCTTCATAGAATTCCACGTAATGAATAATTTTGCATTGAATAATCTATAATAATCTAGCAAGATCACATTAGAAATGATTTGCTAATTCATTTATTTAACTTAAAAGTCTGTTTAAATCAATACCATTACATCAAATACAACTTGATAACGCACAAAATCTACAAAATTGATCTGTAATAAATCCAATTCATGTTTTTGTTTTGTTTATTGAATTAATGACTCCAAATTCAGGAATTCTGGATATAGTCTGTCCAAACAAAGAAGACATTCTGGCAAGATGGAAAAATGACTCCAGTTCGGACAATATTGGTTCAAAAATTATAAATTTAGTCTCTTGATTCAAAAATTTTAGTCTCAAAGTTCAAGTTTATAATTTTTGACCCAATATTGACAGAACTGGTTTTGATTTTTTTTCAAATTGAAATGTCATTAAGTTATAGATTACTTACTCAAGTCCAAATCAATATTGATTTCTAAAGATACTTTTATTTTCCTTCATTTATCTCAACTTTTTCGTTCCTCACTATTGTAGGCTATTTATAATAAAATAAGTAAACTTAAAACCTCACTTTGGAAACATAGAACCCTTAAAACTTGTACATCAACCCGGTGTCATATGTTAAACCTATAGTTCATGCTTTATAATGTGTAGTTCAGTAGATTCACAAACAATGCCAAACTTCAATTACAGAAGTCCCTTCTATTGAAATAAGAATGATAGAACGACATAAAAAGTGACAGTGAATAGTCAATAACATTGTGGAAACGCTGCAAATCAAAACATTATTACAAAACAAACGTTGATAAATCGATAAATAATTGAAAAACCGAATTCAATAGAAAAATTCTGAAAACAAAACAGTTATAGTCCATCCAAGCAACAAAGACATTCTGGTAAGATGAATAAATTTTTATTATTATTAGCTTATGGCTTTATTTGGTGGAGAGACCTAAAGATGTTCCACCTCGCCGACATAACCTTGTTTAGTAGGAAACATGGTTGAATTTCTTGAATAAATGATTCTAGCTCGGTCAATATTGGTTAAAAATTATAAATTTAGTCTCAAATTGGAGACCAGAATGTTTCCTACACATTGTGTCCAAATTTATAATTCCTCAACCAATATTGACTGAGCTGGAGTCATTTTTTCATATTACAAGATGTTTTCGTTGCTTGGACGGACTATAAGTTAACTACTTGAATTCAAGATTTCCAGTTTGTTCATAAAATTATTAATTACACTAAAGCATCAATAAAAAGTGTGGAATCCATTTCATAGAAAATATACGTTGAAAACTACCCACACATAAGGATAGTTGATAACATAAAGAATGAGCGTTTTTAATAAAACAGAAGCCTCCAATATTCATCAAGGATTCTCAAGTTTAATATTACATGAGTGACAATATTGATCCTACTCCACTATAGACAGCTCCTTCTAATAAATTATTCAGACAGGCAGGCGTCACTAATGAATGGGCTGTTCCCCATCCTATTCGGAAACATTATTGGGAGAAAGTAAACGTACGTCTTCCCTGAAACTCACTAAATCTATGAAGCAAACAATTTCCTTAACAAGTTAACTAAAATCTTCAGTTTACTCTTTTAAGCAATAACTAGTAGTTCAGTGAACAGTAGACCTCACGAAGTCACTTATGTATGGGACATTATTCATGAATAAAAGGGATTACTTGAGTTTAATTAATTGCATGCGTTTATTGTTAATAATAAACTCGACAGCTGGTTAAGCATGAATAATTCTATAGTCTGAATTCTCCTATCTTCAGAAGTATAAATTTATATAGTAATATTAGAGTATGGAGGTAATTCCTTTTTCTTTCACATTATCCTTATTCTTAAATACAATAATTCATAAAACCTTTCATATACATCGACGCGCAATTTCAAGAGGAACATTCCTGTCAAATTTCATCAGAATGCATTGTCGCGTTTTGTCGTAAATGCGGAACAAACATACAAACATAAAAAATGCAAAATCGAAAAACAGGCGAAAGCATTCTACTGAGAAATCATGAATTCAAGCAGGAAACACAACAGATTAGTTAGTAGGCTACACAATACAATAAACTTAAAAAAAATCGAACAAAATTTGTCAACACATTCATCACTAATTGTAAATAATTAAGAAGCAGATGCTTCTTCAAATTTAACTTTGACAGTACTATAGTGTGAAAGGAATATTGTTGAAATATTAAGAATAATTATGTCATATTTGACAATCACATTCATTCTAAATGATTTAAGTCAGAGTCACTCTATTTAGGCTACCAAACACTTGAATTTGGTAACATGTAGTTACTCAACTATTAAATTGCTTGTAACTGGTCTAGAAGAACTGATAAAAATCAGTAACTTTCACAGTTCTAGGATTTTGAGATCTGACTGAAAGATATGTCATATTTCAATACGTCATTATTACTCATATGGAAAGAGAAAGCTAAGACAGTTTCATGGAAACATTTTTAAAGGGTGGCAAAATAAGGAACTCAATAAGGACTGTGATTTTACACAGTTAGATAACTGTGATACATGTTTTTGCCTTTGTAGCCCCCATTTCACACACCACGATTTTTGCCGTCCCTATAAATTGTACTAGATTGAATGAAGCTTGGCAAATAATGTGCCAATAATATTATGTGCCTAGACACATTATGCGTGTTTTTGTTCAAACTAGACAAATTCATAAGCACGGCGAAAACCCGTAGTGTGTGGAATTGGCTGATTTGAGTAACTTGGTTTCAACAATTATTGCATTGTTGAGAGTTCAAAAATTTGTTTTGGACTATTCAAATTTATAAAATGTATGAGTAGCTTAGTTGAAAGCATTTCATTGTTGAAAGGTGAACTTTCAACTCGGTTTGGAGTTTTTTTTTTAAATTTTGTAAATTTCAAATGAATACCTGTTGAGTCTTCGTTTTCTGTCGTCACCTCATCCTTGCTATCACCGTTTTCGCTTTCCTCTGGTGCATCACCGTTCGTCTCTTTTGTCTTTTCCTCTTCCTCCTTGTCCTCTTTTACACCGTTGTCCTTCACCACTTCCTTTTCTACCGGCTTCTTTTCAACCTCCTTCTCGGGGGTGCTGACAGCCTGGGTTTCCCTGAAAACGATTAATTTATAGCACACAAATCAAATCTCATTCATTACACAATTGATATACAGTACTTGAAAAAGAAACACAATATGTTATTTACTAATCTTAAAAATACAGTACTAGACTAAATTTTATTTACAAGTAGAAGGAATAAGCCTACATGGACAGTTAGACACTGTGGTCTGTGCGTACTCTCGAAACACATTTGAATTTCACAATATTTAACACTTTATCAAGTGCTAACAATAGAAATAGTATTCACCACATCTCTATTTACAAGAATGTTTAATAATCATGTGTGCAAGCTGACGCCGAAAAGTTAGGCGGATTCGTTTGCTCTTTGTGAGTTCCTACAGCTGTTGTCAATTAGTTTTGTCATTCAGCTAAGCCTAGGGTATTTTAGATCAAAAGATGCTCTACATCAGTTGTTAGTAGGGTAGTAAGTTAACATGATATACAAGAGACATACGAAACTTTTTGGCATCAGTTGTATGAAGAAAAAAGGACCTTACAGGTTCTAGTAATGTTATTCTGTAGGTCCATACATATGATATAATGATGAGATGTTTCCAATACACATCAATATTCAATAAAAAGAACACAAACATCTTCCTTAATTCGCAAACGCTTTTTAATAAGTGATAACGAGAAAAGATGACAATCTTCAGTATCATTATTTTCAACTCCTCATCAATTTATTATTGATAATTTTGCTAGTTTAAACAATTGAATGGTATTTGAGCAAATGAGGCAATTATTTGGCTGGTTTACGCTAATACCATTTAATTATTATGGTAATAATTAAATAATTGCAATCTTATTACCTAATACTATTATCCACTGAAATAATTGTTGCTGTTATTTGCATGAAAGAATAATCATTCAATGATTTAAATTTAGGCTAAATTGGGTTTTGGCTCTTTATAAAGCTTAATATGCATTCATAGATATCAAAAATAAGTCGATAATGATCATAGGAATTAAGAGATATCAGTAGGCTAATTTCTCAAATAGAAGGCTACAAACACAACATTTACAAAACTGTTTCTTAGTTGAAATTTGAAGTTTTCAAAATTTGAGAATTAATGGATTTATTAGTTGATAAGTTAACCCAAGTGATCAACTTATTCCAAGCAAACTTATTCAGCATTGAAACCCCCAAATAAAAAGTGGAAAAATGTATGAATTTCAAAAAATACAGCATTTATCATATTGAGCAAACTGGTATTCAAAGTATTTAGGCTACAATATCAGATAAGAAATATTCCACTTGAGATGTGGATTGCGATAGAGCGCAAAAGGGTTTCCCCATCATAACTGTTTATGGTGATACTTGATAGGCCTAACGGAATCCGTGAGAAAATTAGCAGTCTGTCTGGATTACTAATAAGTCATAGGCTCAAGTTATACAGCAACATTCATTAGAGTCGACTATAAGTTTACTCCTCTTTAAACAACAATATTTTTAACCTCAATTAACAAAGCTTGAGCCCAATCTGACAAAAAATTTGAGTCCAAACAGAATTGGCTAGTTAACCTAAACAAAACATGACTATCCAGTCTATTAAATTTTTGGTAGTTAAAAATCAAATTTTGTTAGAAATATTCAACATAGACATTGCTTTTAAAAAAGAAAATTATTTGATATTTAATTGGTTATTCGATTATATTGGTGGCAACAATGCTTGAAATACCAATTTTATAGCGAAAAACCGAAAATGAAGCATAGGCATGGGAAAACAATTAGGCTACCAAATTTAGCTACTAAAATAGCTGCAAAAATCGGGATTTCGAAAATAAATATTCAGGAATTTATAAACAGTTTGCCGGTAAAATGTAACAAACCAATTTGTTTGTTTTAAATTCAGAATAAATAATTGGTAATACTGTAAGTTCAAATTGAATAACAATAGCCTACTCACAGCCTAACCGCCACAGCATGGTGGCTTTTAAAATGAAGAAGGAAATAAAAGCCTATCATCTATGAAGAATCTGTTGAAATATTCATTTTAATACATAAAGATACCTCTTATCATGAGAAATTACCTTGTAAACATAACGTTAGGGTACCGTATTGAATTAAATGGTAGATTATGTTAGGGAACACAAGAGCATATGATAAAAGATTAGATTATCTTGAAATAGGGTAATATTATTGTATATGGTAAAATAGAATATGGTTAGTTAATAAAATTAAGTAGTTTGCCTGATCAATTGGATTTAAAAACATGAATGTCACAACAATTAATTGATGAGACTTCGCTTCCGGCGTTACCTGGCATTTTTAGCGGCATTTCAATAGTTGAATGGAAGAGGGTAGATTTGAATCGAAATTCTAGAATAATTATTGTCATGTTTTGTAACATGAAAAACAAATTAAGTGAAAAGAAAGAAAGTTAAATTTAGGATTAAATTAAAGAGACAAAGAATAGTTCAAGAGAAAGACAAAGGAATGTTGGATGAGAAATGAACCGGCCGGCAGCCATCTTGCTACACACGCTAGCAGCATTCGGCCGCCAAAACAAAGAGACACACTTTCAAACGAAAATACGATGATAATCCACAATTTCTTTGCACTGTTTTCACTTACTTGATTTCTGTTGCGATATCAGACATGTTTGAAATGGATTTGAACACAATTTATCACTTGACTAAGTGGAAATTCGTCGACAATAGCGGAGCGTCACGGAGAAAGCAACTGCACTCAACAAACTCTGAAAGCCAAAGGGAAGCGAAATGGAGTGGGGAAGCCTCTCTTGCGCATGTCCAAAACTACGCTTCCCGCGTTCATAGATGGCGCTAGTGTTGAACCAGCACAAAGATCAAACTAAAAAAACTCAACAATACAAAATTATTATTCGGAGTTAAAAATTATCAGTACTTTTTTTCTTTTAAAATGCCACCATCAACTTGTACTTTTTATTACCTCCAATATTTTCCTACAGCTCGTAAACTCACTCTTCTTTTCCTTCTTTTCGTTATAAATTGTTGAATTAAACTGTTGACCACCCAAATTTAAATCAATTTCATTGATTCAGCTATTTTGAAATCCTACAGCTAACTGTATGTGAATCAAATTGAATTTAATCAACGTAATCCAAAAAATATTTTTTCTATACCCTATTCACGATCACTTGAGACGAAATGAACAAACTTTTTGCGCGTGTGTGCGTGTAAACGGAGGTATTATTTATACGATCGGCCGCAGTCGAACAGCTGTAGCCAATCACAGCTCTTGGCTTTACCTCAAGCTCAAACAAAAATAGCTAGGTACCTGTACATACAAAAAGTTTCTTTATTTCGTCTCAAGTGATCGTGAATAGGGTATAGTTAGAAAAGACATTTGTTCTAGTTAGACTAGACAAAAGTTCTAATACTGTAATTGATAAGTAAGACTAGTTAGATACCGTAAGTTAGATGACATCATTTTCCTCTGGTACCCAATTCAATTGAATCTTGTTCAACTACGGTATCTAAAATAGTTTTTATAAGTTTGAGTTAATTTTTTTTTAATTCTACACTTTTATAAATCTTAATGTAGTTATTACTGCCCTCTCCTTCTCTCTCCAGATATTTTATCAATGTTAGTTCAAGCTAGAAAAACAAGAATGTTATTGAACCCCTTGCCAATACTCGTTCAACATGTGGTCCTCATAATTTGAAAAGCACGTGGACAGTACGGCAGGTGTTCAAAGAACCCTCCGTGTAATCCGTGTCCTCACTCAACTCAATTACTATATTTAATAGAATCATTTCATATCTGTGTAATTTGATTAAGCCTCTGCATAAGTTTCGTACACTTTAATAGATACACATAATTCGATGCATTTATCAAATCAAACAACCAAAAATAAAAACATATAGAGCCTTAACGTTCTAGTATAAATTCAAATTCTTTTGTTCAATTCCAATTGGTTTTAATAAATATATATTGTTTTCAATGTTGCAAGAAATAACCAAACTTATAATCTATTGTTTCATTTGATCATGTACCATCTTTTTTTGTGTATCTTTTAAATAAATAATCGAGCTACAGTATTTATACCATACACTTTTAATGACTGAACATGTAGAATAGAAACCCATCAGAAAGTATGAAAAGTAACGGAAAACACTACTGTATTTGCATTTTCATGTTGCTTGGTTTCGGCTTGCTTGGCTTTCTAAACCAAAATGGTCATGAAAAGAGACAAAACATTATTATTCTCTCTTGCGAATGAAGTGTGGGAACAAAGGAAGTTGATTGAATTGCAAATTTTCTAGTATCAGTTGCATGTATAGCTGAAGCCAAGTTGTTAGGCGGTTTCGTCTGTCTCTTGTACGTAATGTAACCTATTAACAGCTGATGTAAAGCATCTATTGTCTCTTAACTCTAATTGACAACATCAGATGTTGGTGCGCACAAGAAGCAGACGAAACCAATATTAATTTATCTCGAACTGCACAAATTATACATACAGGCACAGTGTACCTATTTTAATATTTTTATTAGTGAGCTTTCCATAGTCCTCAAGAATTCAAACTCAAGTTTATTGAGTTCATACCAACAACACTTGGACACTTTGAGCTGAATCAAAACTAATCAAGTTACTATAAGGAGATCTGAAAGACATGAGACGAAGACATTGTAAGAAAGACATGATTCATACCAGATATGATTATGAGTGAGAAAATAGTTTAAAGAGAACAGTGAGATTTTGTGTTCAGATGAATGAAACTTATTCACAGAAACCATTAAAAGGCGTGAAGAGACTATGAAACGAGCCGTGAAGAACTGAAGATAGAAGTAGATATTTCTGGAAAATTTTAATACAGTACTAATATCAAAGAGAATCCTATAATTAGAATCCTAGAGCTCTATTATTCTATGCTAATATCAAGAGAAGAAGAAATAACAAAAAGGATACTTCAAGAGTATCCTCTCAAATGTCAGATCCCCGCTTTCCGGGAGAAATATCTCATTGAGAGTAGATGAAATTATTTCTTTCAACTTATTGATAGGGAGATTGAAAATAATGAACATCGCCCAAATAGAAACAAATGAAGAAGAGAATGGAGAAAAGGTTATCTAGAATCCTTAATGATTTTTATACGAAAAATGTGATATTTTCTCTATTATGGTCGTTTCGATGTATTTGATATTATTCTGATATTCGTTAACCCCTTTTAAACCAATTATCAAACGTAGATAACCAATTTGGTTATTAAAATATTTCAAAAGTACAATTAATTTGATAGGGACCAAAGAATAATATTAATAGAAAAGAACAATAATCTCTTTGATAGAAACACGAAACAATTAGGCTGCATTTATTTTTGTTTAAAAATATTATTCTATGTTGAGTTATATAGACCTCATACATTGTTATACCTGTATATTATTGTTATACCTGTATATATCCATTTAACGATATAGGACTAACAGATCGAACAATAACTTTTTAGGAGAATACAGCAAATTACTAATGAATACAAATGACGCCTGTCTAGTCTAGACACCATTACAAGGAATATTGAATATGATAAATGAATTTGAAATCATTAAATCATCAGCTAATTTCCTTCCATTGTAAACAGCAAGGAAATGCGCAATCTAGCTTATTTTTATGAAAGACAGAATCGGAATTTCATCACGACAGATTGTAAAGTAAACAATTCCTATTAGTGTGGGAAACAACTGCTTATGTTGACTTCTAACAGTGGAAATATTATAAGGATTAGGAATAGTATGAAACTGTGAATTTCCATCAAAGCTTGTACTATTGATAGACTACAAATAAAAACTATCAAGCAACGCTTGTTCATAGGATTGATAATAAATTATCAATCTGAGAATGAGTTTTCATGGGGTAATCTTTTATCTATGTATCTGTTTGATATACACTGTGTAAAACAGTAAAAGATAATTTTCTTTTGTTGAGCAGTCTATCTATATTTTCTTCATAGTATATAGATAGACCTTTCTACTTTTATTTATGGATTTTCTTTTTCACTGTTATTTCACATCAAAGAGTACAACAATATTCATAGCCCAAAACTTTTTCTCTTGAATTTATACAAACAAACAAAACATTTAATATTTTTAATTAATATTAAACTTGTATTTTTCATAATAAACTATTTTTGAAACTTACGCCCCAATTTGAATTTACTAATACCGTCTTTGTTAGAAAAATTTACTTCCTAGAGTTTGATTCAATCACATTTTTGCATGTATTTAAATTGATTTGCTGGCATACAAGATGTAAATTACAAAGGCATGCTCTCACACTAAATAAATGATTTCACACTATTTTAGATAACTATATGTATTATGTATAATATGACGATTTTCAACATTTTAACAGCCTCCAATCTAGTGTTATCTAGTGCTGTCTATCTAATCGAATGGGTAAATCAATTCAAACTTAATTTATGGGAAACTTCATCTCCTACTAACACCTTACAGTGTTGTACTTCATATTAATTTCACTTGAGTTTTTAAATTTTTTATTAAAAATTCGAGTTTGTCGTTGTCGATGTTGTTTAATCGCTCCATAATTATAATCAATTTAACAATTTAAATAAATTACGTTAAACCTTAACATGAAAATGTTGAATAAACATAGTCTATGATAATATAATGTATAAGAACATAATGTTATGAACGGTAGATTGACATTACAGTACAGTGTTTTATTTCTTTATTTTCTTGTTGATTTAAATTCTCTCTCCACTAACAGATAAGAAATATAGATTAAACTGTTTTTATTAATTTGAAACTTCTTTATCACTATAATGATTAAAGTATATTTAATCGAATTTCAACTCAATTACTCTTTCATTTAATAAGAATTTTATCAGGCTTTCAATTTCAATTAGTCCGAAGCCAGAGATCTTTAGACAAAAGTTGAAGTCGGTTCTTACTTCTTATCCACACTGGATGAAAAGACGCTCTTTATTCTGGCTTCTTCCTCGACTTCTTCTTCTTCTTCTTCTTCTTCTTCTTCTTCTTCTTCTTCTTCTTCTTCTTCTTCTTCTTCTTCTTCTTCTTCTTCTTCTTCTTCTTCTTCTTCTTCTTCTTCTTCTTCTTCTACTTCTTATTCTTCTCCGTTCGTCTTGGTTCACATGAAACCGGCCGGCTCGTCCGGCAATGAGAAGAAGAAGAAGGAGGGAAGAAGGTAGAACAAGGAGAGAGGATACAAAGGAAAGAAGAAGAAAAAGAGATGGAGAATTGAAGGAAGCCGTGTGAGTGAGAGAGATGAAAGTGTAACTGACCTTGACCGTGGCTGGTTCCAAGCAATGGAACAAAAAGTTATTTTCAGAGTTGCTCTTCTATTTCTGTCGAATATTCGCCGACCGAATCCGGTAGATCGCTCCACCTTCGCACAAGAACTTGGTTTCACGATTTTCTTTTTCTTTTTCACCCTCCACCTCTTCTTCTTCTCCTGTTTCACCTTCCACACCCTCTTCTTTATTCTATTCTTCATGGTGTTCTTCTTGCTGTGCGTCCCTTCTACTTCCTGACTTTTCTCCTTATTGCTGTTCTCCTTATTATTCTTTTTCTCCTTATTCTCATTTCTCTGCACGACGTTCCTCTCTTCTTCCTTCTTGCTTCTTCTTCTTCTTCTTCTTCTTCTTCTTCTTCTTCTTCTTCTTCTTCTTCTTCTTCTTCTTCTTCTTCTTCTTCTTCTTCTTCTTCTTCTTCTTCTTCTTCTTCTTCTTCTTCTTCTTCTTCTTCTTCTTCTTCTCTTTGCTGTTTCCTTTTTACTTTCCTTGCCCTACCTACTTCCATAGGTAAGGAAAGTATTGCTTTCCAAAAAAATTTAAGGTACCCCGATTTCAAGTTTTCTATCCGTTTCAAGGTCCCCTGAGTCCAAAAAAGTGGTTTTTGGGTATTGGTCTGTGTGTATGTGTGTGTATGTATGTGTGTGAGTGTGTATGTCTGTATACACTATATTATCTCGATCCCTAATTGACCGATTGACTTGAAATTTGGAACTTAAGGTTCTTATACCATTAGGACCCGACTCTAAGAAATTCAAAATAATTCATCGAAAAATGGCGGATCATATGACAAAAATTGTGTTTTTCAAGATTTTCTCGAAAACGGCTCTAACGATTTTTAAAAAATTCATACCCAAAATAGCCCTATATAAGCCCTATCGACTGCCATGAAACTCGTTCCAGGCAGAATCGCAGAAGATCTGCAGCATTGTTGAGAAAAATGGATTTTGCAATATTTCGATTCCTAATTGACAAATTGACTTGAAACTTCGAACTTAAGGTTCTTATACCATTAGGACCCAACTCTAAGAAATTCAAAAAAATCATTGAAAAATGGCGGAAAAAATGGCGAATAATATGTAAAAAATGATGTTTTTTACGATTTTCTCGAAAACGCCTCTAACGATTTTTCTGGAACTTATACCCGAAATATTCCTATATAAGCCCTATCGACTGCCATGAGTCTCGTTCCTGGCAAATTCGCAGAAGATCTGCAGCGTTTTTGAGAATAATGGATTTTGCAATATTTCGATTTCTAATGACCGATTGACTAGAAACTTCGAACTTAAGGTTCTTATACCATGAGGACCGACTCTAAGAAATTTAAAAGAAATCATCAAAAGATGGTGGATAATACGCCACCATTGTGTTTTTCAAGATTTTCTCGAAAACGGCTCTAACGATTTTTTTGGAACTCATACCCAAAATAGTCCTATATAAGCCCTATCGACTGCCATGAGTCTCGTTCCTGGCAAATTCGCAGAAGATCTGCAGCGTTTTTGAGAATAATGGATTTTGCTAGCCGAAGCGCCGATAGGCGCGAGGCGTTATGGGCTAGTGATAATTGCAAATCATACATATGATGGGCCGAAGCACCGATAGGCGCGAGGCCTCAGCGACGAGTGACAAATTCACTGTTGGTACCAGACGGAGAGAAAGTAATGGCCTAATGCAATTTGCACTTGCTGATAACTAAGTATAAATACTTGTATTAGGTACCGTATGCAAATATGAATGACAAGGAAAGTTATGCGAGTGTACCACACCAGATTTTTTTCTAGCGGGTTATTTTCCTTTTTCTGTTCTTCTCCTTCTACTTCACCCACAGAAACTCTCCTCCTTTTCATAATCTTCATCCATCTTCTTCACAATCTCCTCCTCCTCCTCCATCCCCTCCTACTCCTCCTCCTCCTCCTCCTCCTCCTCCTCCTCCTCCTCCTCCTCCTCCTCCTCCTCCTCCTCCTCCTCCTCCTCCTCCTCCTCTCATACTCATAAAATACTGAATAACCTCATCGCAATATTTAATTCCAAATTAGGCAGGCTACACAAATCAAATCTTTGTAAAATTCTTTGGTGTGAGATTTTTCAAGATTTCTCCAATAATAACGGTAGTATTCTCAAGAAAATAACTTAGAAAGGGTGAAATCCAATATTAATTATTATACATTAGAAGCCGTAATAACAAAGTAAACATTGATGTGAATAATTAGTTTTGAATTTTTGATGGCTAGAACAGCGTATCTAGAGCTTCAGCACCACACCTACTACTGTTCTTTCTGTATTTTAAAATTTATTCCTCTATATTTTCCCATTTTATCATTTGTATTTTTCTTCTTCTCCTTCTCTCTTTTCTTCTCATTCATCTCCTCTGTTGTCCAATTCTTTCCAAAACTGAGTTAGAATTAACTGTTTCTAACAGAATTCGTCTGTTCATCATTCGGTTTCAGCACTTGACTTACTGCGACTGCGTGAACTGAGCGAACGGTGCAACGGTCCGCCAAAAGGTTACTTCGGTGCGGTCCTCAACCCGAAAACAGAAAAGTGCGTGAAGAAGAGAGAGAGAGAGAGTTAGGAAAAGGGAGAGAGTGGAAGAGAGAAAGTGTGTGAGAGGGAGCGCATATGAAGGAGAGTGCGTAAGAGAGAAAGAGATATTTCCCAAAATGGTGGATTGAGTGAGAGATGAGAGGTGAGAGTGAGTGTGGAGAGAGAAAGACAAAGAGAGTGCGGTTGTGAGAGTGAGAGAGAAAGATATATTTTAGAAGATGGAGTGAGTGCGAGAGGAGAGCGAGTGAACAAGGATGAGGAAACGAGAAAGAGAAAATAAATTTAGTAAAATGAGAAAGTGAGTGATATGGTGAGAAAAGAAGAAAGAAAATAATCGTTCCCTTTACTATAACCAAATATAATTACATTTATAATTATACATTATATAATATAAATTACACTAAATTACCAAAAATATAAAATACCAAATATAATTATACATTTTCATTATGCATAATGTGATACCATAGAACTATTAATGAAAAAAAGAATATAGGAGAGTGAAATTAAGAGGGAAATAAAGAGATAGATGAATTGCCTTTTATTTAGGGCGGAGTTAGGACTCTCCTCTCTCATCATCGTCATCATCATCATCATGATAATAATAATAATCATCATCAATCATCATCATAATAATAATAATAATTATCATCATCGTCTTCATCATAATCATCCTCATCATCATAATCCATCTCATTACCCAAGCACAAGCTTATGAGCTTATGTGGACTTCACTCTCAGGAAACAAACAAAAAAACTTCTTTCACCATGGTGCTTCATTTTTTTAAAAAGTTTCTTAAATTTTCGTGAGGATTAGTGTTGTTGTGAACTACTTTCTATGAACTACATGAGGTGCTACCTTGTTCTATGAACTTCATGAGGTTCTAGCAGTTAAAGAAGTTTTTTTCCATTACACAAAATCAAAATAATGTGAAGTTCAAGCGGAACGTTTTGGTTTCATGCTTTTGGAACATTGCCACTTTTTGACTGTACTAAATAGTTGAGTAAATAATAAATTCTCAAAATGATTCAGTCGGGTAGTGAAAACTATTCCGGTCCTTTGAATACCCGTATAGTCTGTCCAAGCAGAGAAGGCATTCTAGCAGGATGGGAAAACTACTTCAACACGGTCAATATCAATTCAAAAATGATAAATTCAGTCTCAAATTGTAGAAAACATTCTGCTCTACAATTAGAGACCAGAGTTATAATTTTCGCACCAATATTGCCCAAGCAGGGAGTTATTTTCCCATCTTCCCAGAATGTCTTCTTTGCCTGGACAGACTATACAACATGACCTCATGCAACTGTAATAATCTGAATAAATAGAATTTGGATTAGCTTTGGCTAGTACAAATTGTTTTTAGTATATTATTTCTAATAATAAGGACTACAACATATTTAAATTAATGGAGAGAAAATGAAGAAATGGGTACGTGAAACAGTACATAACTCCTTGGGGTATAGTCTGTGGTCTGTCCAAGCAAAGAAGACATTCTGGTAAGATGAGAAATTCACTGAAGCTCGGTCAATATTGGTTCAAGAACTACAAATTTCGTCTCAAATTGTAGATCAAAAGGTTTCCTACAATTTGAAATCAATTTTTTAATTTTTGAACCAATATTTACCGAGCTGTAGTTATTTTTCCACCTTGTTAGAATGTATTCTTTGGTATACTCATATACTCGACTATAATCATTTATTAAAAACTTGACTGATATGAGTCGTTGTAGATATTGTAGAACCGTTCCATAATCGTTGACAATGGGAGAGTGTTTCATTTTATTTTTATCACACATTTACTTTTGAATACGCCTTGTCTTGAAGAAATATTTATATTTGTTTAAAGTAACAATTTAACATTTCAGTACCTTAAAAATTAAATTATCAGAAGTATTCAGGGAAAAGAGAAAAGAAAAACTCCCAGAACTCTCTAGTTTGGCGCACGTGGATCTATGCTCGAATAATTCAATTTTAAATGCTTTGAACTGACAGAGTACGTATTCAAAATACTTACTCAAGTATTTAGTAGTAAGTACTAAGTAACTCGTATGTATTTCAGCTATTCCAAACAGATCCAGCTCTTCAATTATTCAGTTCAAAGCATTACAAACGAAATATGATATTAAAGAAATTCATGTTTCAATAATTTAGCTGAATTTTTTCAAAACTCTCCTTGGATTATTTCATTAGGTTTATTATTTCCTCTATATCTATATAGCAGTGTTCTTTCTTTTTCTTTTTTTTTCTTCTAAAAGCAAGCCATATTTTCTGAATAGAAGTCGATGATCCATTCATTATTTTTGAACTTGGACTTATTTTTGACTTGATGAAGGTCTCGAAAATATTGCAGATTTGCCAAAATAATGTCTACTTTCTGAGTTCATGGCTCTTGGATTCAAGTTCACGCAAAAATTTTGACTTTCCCTTGCTCGAGTTTCCACCGCTTGTTATATTTTCAAGAGGAAAAACCCCTAATGGAGTTTTCTACAATAATCCTTGACATTGCATTATTCCCATTATAATCGGTGAAAATTGAGACTAATCTTTTAAAAATACAGTAGGCCTACTATTATTTATTAATTATAAATACGATTATTATTTTATATAACTATATAGCTAACGCCAAAAAGTTAGGTGGTTTCGTCTGTTTGAACACCTCAAAGTATCTATTGACTCTAATTATTTTCTCAATTATTTAATTTCGAAAACACTATATAGGCATAGCTGAATGACAACTCAAACTGATAACATCAGCTGTTGGAGCGCACAACGTGCCGTCGCGTCTAACGTTTTGCAGCAGCTTTAGCGCACAGTAAGTTCAAACTCAACATCACACAACACACACCAAATAAGCATATTGTTTATCTCGTCTCAAGCCATCGTGAATGGACTATAGCATAAATTTTCATACATATTATATTGCCAATGAGATCAGTGGTGATTTTTAGAGTTTGTAACTGATAAAATGTGAAAAAGACTGAGCAACACTGGTTATCTCAGTACAAGAAATTAAAAACATTTTACTCCCGATAAGGTAGGACCTTTTCTGGAAATTTGTTCCAGACACGTTTGATAAAGTCTGTCCAAGCGAAGAAGACATTCTGGCAAGATGGGAAAATGACTCCAGCTCCATCAATATTGGTTTAAAAATTATAAATTTTAGATCAGAATGTTTCCTACAATTTAAGACCAAATACATGATTTTTAAAGTAATATTGACTGAGCTGGATCACAGAGGAGAAACTTCTGTGGCTGTATTTCTTCTCTGTGGCTGGATTCAGTTTCCCATTTTGCTTGAATGTCCTCTTTGCTTGGACAGACTATTAACAAGAGAGAAATTATTATCGCCGTTTACTTTGTAGCTCAGAGGAAGTGGCTGAGATTGCGCGCTAATTGAGAACACTGAAAACACTATTGATAACAGCAATCTACGAAACCAACCCTCTCTTTTTGTTTGCTCATTTTTACAATGGTTCTCACTCCTTACAGCTCTCATTACTACGCATGCTCAGGATAGTATTGCGGACGCCAAAAAAGTGGCGGTTGACGAATGTCTCTTATTAATCTTCAGCTCTGTCAGGACAGTCGGCGAGCTGTCCACAAGGCATACTAAGTGTAGAGCAATCTCAGATAAACTCTTGTGGACCGTTTTTAGACTGTCCTGGCGGAGCTGAGCATCAATATGAGACATTTTTCAACCGCCAGTTTTGTTGGCTTTTACTCTATAGCTTAGCCAGAAAGTGATGCCGTTTCATCTGCTCCTTGTGCACTCTAACAGCTGATATACAGTGCTTTGATTCGAAAACCTTTAATTACTTTTTTTCTCGTTGATATTACAATATCAAAATATAACTCAACTCGAGCTTACGCACAGGCAATGTTTGCCTATGTAGGCTCTTCCTCTTATTATAGATAACCAACTAGAAATAATTTATAATTAAATTTATATTATTTAAGTCATCTTTAAATTCTGTATGTTACTTATTAATTCTGTACATTGATATTTTTTGTTATATTTTGAGGAAAATAAATGATTTTGAATTGAATTGAAAGTTATGAATTATATTTGTTTCTTTCATAGCCTACTTAGCTATGTCTAGATGATGTTTTTGAAATCAAAAGAGACAATAGATACATGTCTACATCAGCTGATAGTAGGTAACAACACGTAGAAGAGACAGCCGAAACCGCCTAACTTTTTGGCGGAAGCTAAAACCAACTCATCAGAAGCCGGGTTTCCTAACCTAACTTTTGGATAAGCTCGGGAAAATATAATCAAGTTACGAAGATTTTTTCGTCATTAATTATATATGTTAGGTTAGTCAAGAGATTGCTTAAAATTTGCCGCATCTTTGTTAGAATTTATTGTAATTTAATCTGAAAACTAGGTTAGATTTCCCAACAGTTCGGGAAACTGTTTGCTTTTGGAGTGTATACGTTTATAACACCCGCCCAATTTGACTTTACTACAAGTTCTACGCTGGCTTGAAATATCGAGCCGAATACTCGTCTGCGATTGGCGGACGCCAACTACAAGCGTCCAATCAGCGTTCAGATTTGGGTCGTTGATCAATAATAGACTGCGAGAGAAGTATAGTGCGTTCTCTCTCCGTCTGAATGAATCTCTCTTCACAAACACACACATGCGCAGCTTATCAGCTGTCTGTCATGAAGTGATAGTGGACCAGAATGTTGACCCACATTGAACCTCAATAGGAAAGAGTGACCTGCCACAGTAATTTCGCAGAATGTAGAACCCACCTTTCAGTACTGCCCCCTCTTTTCATACGATACCCCCCTCCCCTTCCTGGACATCCTTCATCATCCTCAATGAACAAATACTGCTCAATACTATTACTACGATACAATACAGTTATAGTCTGTCCAAGCAAAGAAGATCCAGGCAAGATGAGAAAATGACTCCAGCTCGGTCAATATTGGCTCAAAAAATATTAATTTGGTCTCAAATTGTATAAAAGAATGTTTCCTACGATTGAGACCAAATCAATGATTTTTGAACCAATATTGACCGAGCTGGAGTAATTTTCTCATCTTGCCAGGGGGTGTTCTTTGCTTGGACAGATTGTACAAGTACACCCGATTAATCAGTGAATTCAAAGAATGAATGAATGAATGCATTCTTCTTTGAATGAATGAGGCCTTCTTTGCTTGGACTGACTATACTACTCAATGGTAGTTACTGCTAGTTCAAGAAGCTGGGGACCGGTTAGGGTACATTCACAATTTAACAGAACAGAAGAAAACGGAACTGAACAGAATGGGATTAAACAGAATAGGATTGTACAGGATGGAACTGCACAGGATGAGATTGAACAGAATGAAACTGAGCAGGATGGGATTGAACAGAATGGAACTGAACAGGATGGGATTGAAGCCATTGAATAGAATGAAACTGAACAGGATGGGATTGAACAAAATGGAACTGAGCAGGATAGGATTGAACAGAATGGAACTGAACAGGATGGGATTGAACAGAATGAAACTGGACAGGATGGAATCAAACAGGACGGAACTCACTCAATGGAACAGAACTGAACATAACAAGATAAGTCCATGGTTATAACTGGCACCATATAAAGTATTTGCCGGACACGATAAAGTGAATATGTAAGGTAGTTTCGTCTGTCTCTTGTACGTGATGTAAACTACCAACAGCTAAGTGAAGAATTTATTGTCTCTTTTGATTTAAAAAACATCATCTAGACATAGCTAAATGACAACTTTGACATCAGCTAAGGAGTATACGTTCTGTTCTTCAATAATAATTATGAACTTGCATTGTTGAAATTTTCTGTAACTGTTATGCAGATTAATTGAGTAAATACCCTAGTAGGTAAGTAATGATAACTTTATTTTATTATTAGTCAAGTAATATTATTGCTGTAGATGAATTGATTACGATACCCGATACCTTCCCTTACAACATTTCAACATTGAGTATGGATTATCATCCTTACTTCCATACTCAATGGTTTTAATATGCTGACGTTTTTCGAAATAATAAAAGCATTAAGATAACAACCACAACTGTATTTTGAACAAAATTTTTCTTTCATATAGACTCTATACTATAGAGTCAAAACACAATCAGACAATGTAAGCCTATCTAGAAATAACATTTCTCGATATGATTGCCTTTTAATCACAATGAGGATGGTAAAATAGTTCATTCTATTCTATATAGTATCAGAATTCCTACAGACCTCCAAAGAATGAATGCACAATGAATTACTGAAAATCAGAAACGCCTTTTTAAAATTCATACAATAACATCCACGTTTCAGCAGTATGTGGTCTTTTGTTTCAAAAGCAGTCGACTTCCTTGAAATAACGGGAACCTGACTGAATGCAACCCTCAACCTCTGAAATGTTGAGGGAAAGAATGGCTTTCAGAACTGCTCTGATATAGAGCCAAACAGGCTATAGATATATGACTATGTTTGCAGCTATGGACATTTATATCAGTAACGTATTTGATATAACTATGATTTTAGTTATAGACATTCAGCGCCGTATTTGATATACATGTTGCAGTTATAGACAATCAGTACCGTATTCAATATAACTATATTTATGGGCATATCTGTAAATTTTTCCTCGTCTGCCAATGTGGTCTGGCAACTTTTGAGCTATAGTTATAGTTACAGCTATTGAGCTCTATATAATTATAGAGCTGGAGTGTGTCAGTCAGGTTCATTTCAAGGATGATAGGCATTGTATTACAATACAATAAACAGATTGTCGTGAACTGGTTTAAGGTATTCGGCTGGTTCCCGTCTGTTCTATTGGAGTACTTGGACTATTTTTGAAAATAGATTCCAGACAAGTCTAGATCTGGATCTTTATATCTACTGGGCTCTCTTTCTAGATCTGAGTCTAGCTCTTATTTATTTATTTATTGTAATTTTACAGAATGTGAGGGCACTAGTGAAACCTCATTATAATAGCCCTCATAACACAGAAAATATTTTACAATCAAAACAAAATTAATATTGAAGATTAGATTTTAGAAAGATAAGGCTAAGAAAGGCTAGTCTAGCTCTAGACTCTTGAGTCCAAAAGAAGGATCACCATCTGTATAATTAATGGAATTAAACAATAAAATCCTAAATCCTTATCTACTATATATAGTCTATCCTGGCAAGATGGGAAAATGACTTCAGCTTGGTCAATATTGGTTCAAAAAATATAAATTTACTCTCAAATTGACAAAATCCATAATTTTTGAACCAATATTGACCGAACTGGAGTAATTTTTCATCTTGCCAGAATTCCACCTTTGCTTGGACAGACTATATCAATGATTGTTGACGAAAACTATCTATATGATACTGGAAAATGAAAATGGAGAAATGAGATCCCTACTCTACATAAAATAGTGAATTTAAATGAATTTGAAAAATAGTCCATCTACCACAACTATTAAAAATTAAAAACTATTGAAAAGCTCGGTCAATATTGGTTAAAAAATAATAAATTTGGTCTCAAATTGCAATTTTACATCTTGCCAGAATGTCTTCTTTGCTTGGATAAACTATAATACTATAATACGTAAATAGCGCGGGGTATTACTTCGCGATTAGAGGGAAGAACTGGACCACGTGTGTGAATGGTTCCTTATGCATGTGTGCATTTTGAAAGGTAGAATAGAGAGCTTGAATTCTGTGTGAGGGTGATTATGATGAGGGGTGGGGGAAGTCCCGCTAATTGTGGCGGGCTTTTCAAGGTCATCGATTCACTATTATATATCGAAGCATGGCCTTTGGTTTTTTCAAATAAGAATGGCACTAAACATTTCATTTGTAACCAGTTGATTGTTTGTACGTTTCTTGTTTCAAGCATGCCTAATTGCTCAATATTCATTCATTCATTCATGGTGTGATAAGACATCGGAAGTTTTCTTGAAGGTTGGTAGATTCTGAGTGCTTCATTTCTAGTTTCAAGCATGCTTAATATGATAAAGATCTGTTAGCTTGCTTGAATCTTGGTCGGTTCTATGTGCGTTTCGAGCATTCTCAATATAAAAAGCATACTAGGAAGCTTGCTTAAATTTGGTCAATACTTGGTCAATTATTGTATGATCATCGATAATCTTTGATAATCGGAAGAAGTTCACTCATTTATTGAAGTGAGTTCATTATTTCATGGATTCATAACAATTAATACAAGAACGTATCCATCCAAATTTTTAAAAGCAAATTTTTGTTGCTGCACATTGGAACACAGATAAAAAATATTCGCAAAAAAGATTTGAATTTACAAACTGAATGAATGAGAGTTTTTATGAAAATTTTTCGTTGTTTATGTTTATATTTAAATTTGATACCAATCATACTATTCAATGTATAGGCTGTTCACTTTGGTAGAATTGTATAATTATGTCCAGAATTGTTCAATTATAATTATATACATTCAAAAAGATAGAAAGTAAAATTCGACATGATTCACGATACAATTACTAATGTCGAATTGAACGTTTTTGTGCCTATTAAGTATTATAAATATTAATATTATAAAGAAAATAAGTTATTAGAATTGGAACGTCTTTTATCGTATTCATTGTAGCATGTATAGAATTTTTATTCTCTTGAATTTATTGAATTGAGAAACATTTGATTTTTCTCAAGTTCATTAACTCAGTCCATTTCTTGAAATCAAGAACCTTTCCTCCGCCAGTGGTGAGTCTGATGTTTCAATTATTTTATTATTTTGAGAATACAGAAAAGAAGTGATTTTTGTTGGAATCTAGTTTTCAAAAAACTACTTTGAACGCATCAGTGAGACAATCTGGAGGTGACCGGCCCTAAATTTAGAATTTTATTTTTGGGCCAGAACTAATATTAAGGTTCATCCGGCATCAATATATTTCAATCTTTCCTTCTTCCTTCTTCCTTTCCTTCCCTCCTTCTCCCATTCTTCCTCTTCTCCTTTCCTTTTGCCCTTTTTTCTTCCCTCCTTTCTCTTCTCCTTCGCATCTGCCCTTCCCTCTCGCCTTATACCTCCCTTCCAATTCTCAAAACACTTCTAAGAGATAGGATCCTGAATATGAGCGCTGGGGTCCACTTAATACTTCTTCATTGACTTTTATTCATTTTTTTTATTATATCTTATCTTTGTAATTAATATTAACCTAGAAACAGTGATAGTTGAAAATTTCCCCTATTTCTATAAAATTGTCGAATGGGATGGATTATTAATTATGCTCAATTGAATGCTAAAATTTATGGACTCGAATGGATAATTTCCATCAAATATGCCTATTTTGGGGATATACTGGTTTCAATTTTCTCTTGTCTACATTTCATTGAAGAGATACACAAATATAAAATAAGAAAAATAAAAATATAAAATATCCAGAATTCGATAAATTAAGGCAATTATTTCACGTTCAAGTTTGTGTGCTATTAAGTTGAACAATTGATAAAATAAAAGTAGCTATTATAAAAATTCTTCATTTTTATTACTATAAATCATTCATACTTCATCTTAATAATTTCATCCATTAATGGATGTGGATGATTCTCGTTCAAAATACCTGTAATGAATTAGACCATTAGAGAACTAGAATAATGGCTTTTATTGAACTGAATAAACTGAAATAAAATAACAAACTCAATGATGATATAGAATAACTTGAACAACTGATTTATGACATATGATTATCATGGGCTCATGTTTCTTCTTTTTGTTTCTTTAATTGTTCCACGAATTTCCCTCAAACTACCCATCCATACAGTGATAGAATGTTACGCGGTAATGGGAAATATCTCGAAGACTCAAATCCCCCTCCATAACTATCTTCCCTCCTATTATTTATTATCATCAAGGGAAGGGATTTCCTGAAAGAAATTCAACACTGTCAAAAAATCTGACAGTGTCATCTGTTTTGCGTGCTAAGCATCGAGCTAAGCCAAGAATTCCACCAGAAATAATGCAAAAACGCAAAATCTCTTGCTAAGACCCATGAAATGATTATTGTTGAAAAGTCTTGATTCTTAGTTCAAGTTGCAGTTCATTTTCATTATTCTGTAAGTAAAATTTTGTGTTCCATGAATCCTTCGTATCTGTTTGAATTTCATTTGGATTTATTCTGTACTGTATGAATATTTTGGACTCACGTATCACTACTGCATACATAGTCTGTCCAAGCAAAGAAGACCCTCTGGCAAGACGAGAAAATGACTCCAGCTCGGTCAGTATTGGTTCAAAATTAGTTGATCTGGTCTCAATTGTAGGAAACATTCTGATCTACAATTTGAAACCAAATCAATAATTTTTGAACCAATATTGACCGAGCTGGAGTCATTTTCTCATCTTGCCAGAGGGTCTTCTTTTTTGGACAGACTATAGTTTCAGAGATCAGCTTTATCAGAAAGAAGGCTTCAGAATGGTCAATTAAAGCCAGCGCCTGGACTATTCTGCGTCTGTATTTACTGCGTATCAGAAATACGCCGTGTAAAAAAGGATTTAGATTTTCTTTTCATTTTACTACATTAGCTCTATCAAACAGTCATTCTACTAGGTTTTTGTACTACAACCTGTACTTCCTGTGAGTACAGTAGATAGAAATATTTATCACAATCCCAAAAAAGGACACAAATGTTTGAAATGGAATTGATACTTCCATGATTTCTCATAATATTCACGATCATGCTGACTGACCTCGCCGTTCGTAATGGATCATGAAAAAATGAAACTTGTCGCTCAAACCCTGCAACATACTAACTTGCAGAATGTTTCCTACAATTTAAAACTAAATTTATAATTTCTAAATCAATATTGAACGAGCTGGAGTCATTTTCCCATCTTGCCAGAATGTCTTCTTTGCTTGGACAGACTATACAACAACGAACTACGTCTTGGAAAACATAGAACAATGATCTTCGAACCAGTTTCATAGGTTTTCGACAATGGTAACCGCTTATTTATTCATTCTAAAAGGAGTCTAAAGACAGCTGTCGGGCGATTCCCTAAACGGCGATCCCTAATCTTTCGTGATCGACCTACGCTGATTATACACAACTTGGCTTTGCTCTGGAGAATTGTAATCTTCTGCAAATGGATTTCTGCATACAATCTTTGTGTCCAAATTTGGTCGATTCTCGATTTTGTGTGCGTTTCTGCCTTTCTGGCATGCTTCATACATTTACATATGCTTGAACATGAGAAGTGTAACGCACAAAAAATCGACCAATAGAGTGGAATGATGATCGGATTCTCCTAGAGCAGATCTGGCCTGTGGCAAGTCATGCTCAATCGAAATCGCAATAAAAAAACTTCCATCGACCATTCCTGCTATTCGGTTTTATTGAGTTAACAATGAAATGGAGATGTCTGTTTCTGTTTATAGGATGAAAAATTTTTTTCGCAATAAAATAAAATATTAAATTGGAAACAGATTTTGAAGTACGGTTTACCTCATCTATCTAGATACGTACAATAATACACCCTTCTCCCTCTGTGAATCCCTGCCAGCTCCGCCATTTGATCTCTGATTGGTCGACAAAACTGGATGAAGATAGTTCTGTATTCTGCCGCTAGATACTGCCATTGACCCATAACGCCATGTACTGGGTCATGATGTTATGGCCACTCCAGAAGACACACCCTCGCTTCAAGCTCCTCCCACTCGATCTCTCATTGGTCGACAATGTTGAATGAACGTAGTTCTGTATTCTGTTACTAGATGTTGCCATGTACTGGGTCATGAAATTATGACCACTCCTGAAGACACGCCCTCGCTTCAAGCTCCTCCCACTCGATATCTCATTGGTCGACAATGTTGAATGAACGTACTTCTGTATTCAGCCGATAGATATCTGCAGTTACAGGCTTATGTTCAACTTCAACCACTACAAGAGTAGATATGGCAGTAAGGTAAAAGCACCAACCAGAAGTGACCATTACATTCAATATTCATTAGAATATTTGAATAACAAAAATGAAATACTTTATAATAAATAAGTATACTATTTATTACTACCCAAGCAAGAAAAATATTACAAAAAATTTTTTTGCAACAGAAAGGATAATTCTGATTGAGTTAATGTTAATGGAGGTTGAAACTTAATAAAAATAATTTTAAATGGAAATAAACTTCTAATTACGTTTTGACCTGTTTGTTGTAGTGGTCATCATCAGACTGAACAGTGAACTCTCCACTCCAGAGAATTTTCCCTTTAAAAGTGATTTTTATCAAGTTTAAATTTAAAATGGAAATACAAAACACCGTTATTAGAGATTTTTCTTTCGTGATGACGTTCCTCATTCATTTCGAAAATCTCCAATGAAAATTGGAAAACGGATTTGGCGTTCCAGTCTATGGCTACTCAATTAGAGGTATGCTAAACCATGGGGTATAAAAAACAATGATTATTTAGGCTAATAAGAGTATAAGATGAGCAATACACAATTACACACTCTAGACGAGCAAAAATGCATTGAATCCTAAATAATTCTACAAAATTGTTCTATAAATTATGTTTAGAGTATAGTTGTTAGGCATCTAAATCGCTTTCTCTATTTTATATAAGTCCCAAATTTGTATGAAACAGTACCCTGCTTATGGTTAAGACTGAAGTTTTTTCAAGTTTTCAATTTTGAAATTCCACAGACAGCACACAGCAATATACACAACTATGAGAAACATTCGTAGCAGACTTCTCACACCAACTGAAACTTGAGAAAACAGTTGAATCTATCTTCCAGTATATATTCTAGCTCTAGAGATAGTCAACTATCATAACATAACAGTAATCCTAGACTGAGTTCACTATTCTCAATGCTCATTTCTTTCCAGTGTACCGACAAGCCGAGAGGAATATTCTTCTTATCTCACCGACAGAGCTCTCTCCTACTTTCTTCTCCTTGTCCTCTTTCTTTTCCTTTTTCCTTCCTCTTTTTTCTTTTCCATTTCCTACTCGTTCCCCTCCACTGCGGTCGGGTAGAGGTCGTTGACCTCGTGTCGTTTAATTCAGCTAGGTGACGCCGGTAAACAGATACATAGACATACGAGTATAGTTGCTGCTATTTTAGCTATATTTAGTTTACAAATATAGAAGTTTGAAACTGTATAGTGATAGTTGGAGCTGTGGAAATGCTGGTACACTGATGCTGGTATAAACTGTCCTCCAAGCAAAGAAGACATTCTGTGAAGATGGGAAAATGACTTCAGCTCAGTCAATATTGATTCAAAAATATTATAAATTTGGTTTTAAATTGTAGATCTGAATGTTTCCTACAATTTGAGACCAAATTAATAATTTTTAAACCAATATTGACCGAGCTGGAGTCATTTTCCCATCTTGAGAGAATGTCTTCTTTGCTTGGACAGTTACGACAAACTATCACAAGATGCAGGCTTATATATTTTATACAGTGTACAACGGATGGATACTGCAATGCAAAGAACACAACATCACAATACAAGAACACAATATTCACTGAATTTCTTGTATGCTCCAATAAACAGTATTATAAATAGAAATCAAGTATTCCAATCAAATTTGCGTTATAGGCCTATTCAAGATTTAGCGACATTGATATTCACTCATCTTTGGTATCATTACATAAAAAAAAAAATACATACATAGTACAGCTGACACTAAGTAAGTAGGCGGTTCTTTCTGCTCATTTTGCGCTTCTATCAGCGATTAGTATTCCTAGCTTACATCACGTACAAGATACAGACGAAACCGCCTAACGTTTGAGCGTCATGAAACGATAATTCCATACAATTGACATAAAATGTGCAATGACTGTACGGTTATACCCTAGATGAATGATTGAACAATGGCTGTAGATCTGAATGACGTTGTTTTTCAAAACATTGCGTCAAAAACGCATTTACCAAAGGGAGATATTCACCGAGAAGAATGAGAAGAAATCAACCATACAACCGAAGGAGAACGAAAAAAAGAATAAGAGTAGTGAAGGGGAAGAAGTAGAAGAAGATGAAGAGGAGGAGGAGGAAGACGACAAGAAAGGAGAAGAAAAAGAAGAAAGATAATTCTCTGCTTCCCTATTCTGTGTGACCACGTGCTCTTGATATGAGAACACAAAGAGACCAGCAGACGTCTGCTCAGTTTTTGGGGTAGGCAGATGGCATCACACCTGCAGGTATAGGTTAGGTGAGTGGAAGAGAGCAGCAATATAGGAGAGGGCTTGCTCCCTCTTTTTTCTGTAGAATAATAATATGTTGGAAAAAAACTCGCTTCAAATGGCCTCACAACGATCTGAGATCAAAACGGTGTTGAATAAAATAAAGAATAGAAGTCTGAATAATTACTACACAAGAATAATATCATAAAAATAAAATATAACTTAGTTCTTGTATATAGGTGGCTAGTATCGGTACCTACCACATTCATATTTCATCTTTCATATAATATTTACAGGTGTAGGTTTACCGCCGTTTATTGGCATATTCTAAATTGTATGCAGAAAATTATTGACTGTTATTTTTGGTAGCTATTTTAATGTAATCAATTTTTGTATTTTCTAATGTGTGAGCTAATAATTTAGAAATTGGTAATAGTTTGACTTACGTTCAGTAGCGGTTCCAGACCCGAAAAACTGGGGGGGGGCAAGGACTCAAACTACTATTGAATTAATTCCAATAGTTTCATACTACGGCACACAGAGTGTTTCAGAAGGATGCGCAATACTTCTCAGGCTGTTTCCTTATACCAAGTAGAGAAAAAAGTACCATGGAACATAGGTACCCTCAAAAATGCTTTGTTACCGAGATAACAATGGAGAGAAACTGAAATTTTTCAGAAAGTATTGATTTTAGAGGTTTTATTCAAGTTATAAAATTATTTATTCCCACGACGTGATCAATTCAATCAAATCTTAAAATTGTGACTTTACAGTAATTCTTCACTTGTTCAATGTTTTGTCTCCTTTTGATAATGTTTTCTGAGATTTAGGTAAAATTTACACAATCACCGCTATTCAACGTTCTCTTTAGAATATTATCTGATTCTCTTCCACTTCTATCAATATTGAAAATAAAAAATTATGGTAGCATATTTGTTTATAAGTTAAAAACTCCTCATAAAACAGTCATTGAATTCCTCAGATTTCACAACTCCATTTCACATGGGAATTAATAATTTTAGTATCTGAATTAAGCCAGTGAAAAAATAGAAAAATGAAAATTTTGTGAGAAATTTAAATTTTTTGCCATTGTTATCTAAGCGGTAACAAAGCGTTTTTGGTGATAAGTCCCACGGAACTTTTTCCTCTACTTGGTGTAAAGAAACAGCACATTCCTATTGGACATTCCTTCTGGAACACTCTGTGTAGTATGAAAAATTTGGAATTAATTCAACAGTTGATAAAACTTATTGCCAAATTATCTACTTTTGAACCTCAAGACTACATTTTTAAATAAAATAAGGCCAGGTTTTCAAGGCATTAAGATTTTCAACTTCAAAAAAATCATCAAATTAAGTTAGACTGATTACCGGTATTTACTTTGTAATGATATTTTAGATAAGATGCAATCATCATAATCCACTTCATTTTAGATTGGAGGAATCAATAACCTTAATTCATGGAAGATATCGGCAAGCTTCTTTGGCTGAAGTACTAAACTATAACATGAGTGAGGATTTTCAATTAGGCTTAGAAAGTCCATATGAACTTCCAATAACAGATATTATCTATTCTATAAACCATTAAATGATTTTTTATGATTTTAGTCTACACTGAATTAATTATTCTAGAAATAATTATATTATGTGCGTCTAACTAGAAAAACAATTAATTGGAAACAAAACAACTTGGAAAAATTCCTATGAAAACTGGGGGGGCAGCTGACCACCCAGCCCACCCCTGGAACCGCCACTGCTTACGTTCTATGCGTTGGAGTTGGAATATTATAATGATTGAGTAAAACTGTGTATAACAGTATGACAATATAAATCATGCTGATTGAATCCATAAAACATTGATAAGTTATGTTTAAAATGATATAATATTCGAGTCTATGGAGCTAAATCGTAAGTTTGTTGCAATGGTTTCTTGGCAATAATTACATTATTCTATACCAGTTTAGCTGTTTTATTGTAGAATATATTAATATGTGTGAGCTTTAGTGTTATTTTTTGCATTCTGAATTTCGTTGATTATTATTTATAACTTAACCCATGAATGAAAACGTAACGTAGGTAGGTAACTTATTGTTAATTACTTGAGTCATACGAATGGCTTCTCTGTAGACGTGAAATCTCACTAAACAAACGGAAACCACTTGTTGGACTCACAAAGATTCACAATACACACAATCTGACAAAAAGCGGTAACATTTTATTATAGCCATTATAGACCTATTAACTCTTATTGCACAGTTTAAACGCTAATTTTTTATAAGGGCTCAATTTGCTAGGTAGTTTTTGCGTAAGACTGTTTAATGGCTTTTCCAAATGATTTCTCATTGCAAAGTTGAAAAATAGTAATTTTTGCTAAAACTCTATACAAAAGGGTACTTTGTTTGTAGTTGAATAAAGAAAATATTCAAATTAAATTAAAAGAGGAAGTTGTAATCAGTAAGTTTGTGTGGAGTGTTCAGATGGCTGAAAGCATTTGCCGTGTAAAGGAAAATTTATCATTGAAAGCATTGAGGTGCGGGTGCTGTGCATAGTACTATAACCATAGTTATAAGTTTTAATATAGGTAGTTATAGTGCGGCCAATGAACGCTATGACCTTGCTCTTGTTGTACGAGATGTGAAAATCCCTCTTTGTTGTGTAGTTCTCTTTATCGCCACTCAGATAGCAGCACATTCCGATGCCGTTTCTAATTTGGATTTTAGTTACTTCAAGTACTAGCAGAGCGCAGCATCTGCCTATCACGAGTCGTGTTCATCTGTACAGTGCTGCTCTCAGTTGACTGTAATCGCAACTCAAAATTGACCCGTCTGCATCCATTATCCCAGTTGGGCCGTCGTCTTACATCGAAATCCGGGGTTTGGAAGCCATATTGTAGTTTGCAAAGTGTCTGCTTCGTCGCTAAACCAAAGGATAAATGCTTTATTAGGTGTTGTGTGGTGATAATTGTGTGATAATTCGGTTGCCGTGAGTGGTTTCGTGATGAAGGCGATAATTGCAAGGATGTGTTGAGAGGTAGGTGGACTGGAATTGATAAAATAGGGGTCGGCCTTCGCTGGGGTTCAATTCTACGTCAAAAACAGAACCACTGGTTCTGCTAGGTTGGTGCGAAGAAGGGTTGAATAAAGCCATTGTGAGCCCTGGAAGGCGTTAAAAGTAAAATCATGGGCAATGCCGCTACGGCTAACAAAAAGGGTGATTCAGCAGAAAGTGTCAAGGAGTTCCTAGACCAGGCCAAAGAGGAGTTCGAGGAGAAATGGAAGAAGAATCCGACCAACACAGCGTCACTCGACGACTTCGATCGGATAAAAACACTCGGCACGGGCTCGTTCGGCCGAGTCATGATCGTCCAACACAAGCCCACCAAGGAATACTACGCCATGAAGATACTAGATAAACAGAAAGTTGTCAAACTGAAGCAGGTAGAGCACACACTAAACGAAAAACGAATCCTACAAGCCATCAGTTTTCCCTTCCTGGTGAGTCTCAGATTTCATTTCAAAGACAATTCAAATTTGTACATGGTGTTGGAGTACGTGCCAGGCGGAGAAATGTTCTCGCACCTTAGAAAAGTCGGTCGATTTAGTGAGCCACACTCGCGCTTCTACGCGGCGCAGATAGTTTTAGCTTTTGAGTACTTGCACTACCTAGATCTCATCTATCGAGACCTGAAGCCAGAGAACCTGCTCATCGACTCGCAGGGCTATCTGAAGGTGACAGATTTCGGCTTTGCGAAACGGGTGAAAGGGCGGACCTGGACGTTATGCGGCACACCCGAATACCTGGCGCCCGAGATTATCCTCAGCAAAGGCTACAACAAGGCGGTGGACTGGTGGGCGCTAGGGGTGCTAGTTTATGAAATGGCAGCTGGGTACCCTCCGTTTTTCGCCGATCAGCCGATACAGATCTACGAGAAGATCGTCTCGGGCAAAGTGCGATTTCCCTCACACTTTGGTAGCGACCTGAAAGACCTGCTGAGGAATCTGCTGCAGGTGGACCTGACCAAACGCTATGGAAATCTGAAGAATGGCGTGAACGACATCAAAGGCCACAAGTGGTTCGCCAGCACCGATTGGATTGCCGTCTTCCAGAAGAAGATCGAAGCACCGTTCGTACCTCGCTGCAAGGGACCGGGCGACACCAGCAACTTTGACGACTACGAGGAGGAAGCGCTTAGGATTTCGTCGACCGAGAAATGTGCCAAGGAGTTTGCCGAGTTCTGAATGATTATTAGTTTGTGTGCAACTGTGAACCTGTGTTTGCGACAATTGATCGTTTGTTGCCTGGCAATAAAGTCGTATTTGTTGCCCGGATACAAAGTTGTTCGTCGTTTGTCGCCTGACGACAAAGTCGCTCGTCGTTTGTCGCCTGATGTCGTCGTCGCCGAGAGAGACAACCAACCTGACCATTCACCATGTGTCTGTCTCACTCCAACAAATACGGTAATTACTACATGTCATATCACACACCTATCATTTGCAATAATATGTTACTCTTGTCCTCAATAGAATAGGCTATGACGGTTTCGTTTAATAAAACCCTGAAAAACTGAAAACGACCACATAGTAATGGTATGTGGTTATTGCTCGTAATATGATTTTATTAAATTGACAATAGAAAAACTATCATCCATTTATTGTTTGAATCCGGAATAAGATCGTAACAACCAAAATTGGAAAGAAAAAGCAATCGAATAATAAGTAAATTATCTATGATATAAATTATTTTTTTCTAAATTGGTAATAGTAACACTATCATTCAATGATAAATTAAATTATTATTATTTTATTACACCAAAAAATTACAAAATGTCTAGGATTTATTGGTTGAATCCCATATAAAAATGCAAAATTCAGCTTACTATTATTGTTCCCAAAAGAATATGCTGGATACATTTCTTTAAAAAAACTCAAAACAAGCTCTCAACTATGAATACTATGATTGATAATATTAAGACAACAATATCATCAATTTTTTTGTTTAAATCCGCTTTAAAAGTTTCAGAATCCCTCTAAGGGACTGGGATGCCCCAGAGATTTATCAAAATAATAATATAGGCTATTTATGTTAATCTTCATCCTTATAAACAATCATAAATATGGGAAGATTATTTTTAAAGATGAACAGTATCATTAATAAGCTTAGCCTATATTATCATATCAATAAATCTCTGTAACATCCCTGTCCCAGAGATTATAGGAAAACAATTATTTTGTTCAATGGGTTCTATCTCCAATCAACACTGTTCATTCTAATAAATTAGTTGATCAAGGATTAACTTTAATCCATATTTTGTGAAACAGACCTATAATGCCTTATCTTGATCACTAATTTCCTGCTAAAGTCAATATCAAACCGAGATTAAATGTTTATCAGAGATATTTGAAAACAACCATTTGTCCTTCAAATCTTCTTTTATCAATTATGGAAGATACAAATCTTGAAAGACCCGTCGTCTCTATACATTTTACATTATGATGGCGTCTCTTCTCAGTGAACTATACCTTTTCATTCATAACTAATGATGTTTTAAGTAGTTATGAAAATGTGGGTAGAAGAAAGTATTCAAATGATTCAATGAGTTCATTGGCTCATTTTCGAACAGTAAATACCTCCTACTATTTTATCTGGCACTCATTCAAATTATCGCAGTCTAGAACTAGAACTAAACTCTGGTGGGATGACTTGATTATATTAGACACCCACTGAGTAAAACCTATATTCCAATGTTTTCAAAGCTGTATCAGCTATTCTATTGGTTGATTATTCAATTAAATCTCTGATGAAATAATAATGATGAAACAATTTTCTATTTTAATAATAGTGTTCAATGCTTCAAATATGATTTCTTTGATCGAAAAGTCTAAATATTCGATCTCGTTAGACTAATATTCAATAGACTATTCAATTAAATGTTCAACTACTAACTTAATGTGTCATAAGAAATAATTTTGAATTCACATAATTTACACTTTTAAAGCCAGAACTATATTAAACAATGATACAATATTTGAAATGTACTGTGGGAATATCCTAGCAGATATCTCACTTCATTATGGGTATAAATAGTTAATTTCATTCATGGGTATTCATAGTAAGTTACATGATTTACTAATGATTTTCCAAAAACCCCGTATCTCTTGTCAGAAATGTAACTGAAGAGGGGTATACAGTGTTAATCAAGTATATATTTGTTTTACTGTGTTAATCAACAATGATGGAAAAAAATGATAACAAATGGTTGGTTCTCTGATAAAACATTTCTTCACAACGTTATGAAGTGATTATTATTTATTAATAGAATGACTAATCTACAATAAATAAAGAATCTATTGATTTGAGATAGTAACCTATTGTTGACCTTTGAAGTTATTTTATCTCTCATTACTCATAGTTTTTGTTCCCAAGAGGTATATAATATAATATTGGCACATAAGCTTAATGTAATATTTACACTGCTCTGCTGATTTACTTACAATAAAAATTCAAAAATTTGAACTCAACTAATCTTTCCCATTATTTATCTATTTTTTTCTATTTTACTCATATTCATAATAGGCCCTACACTTTTATTAATTCAATTAATTTTGAATTTTATTGTTACATCCACCTTAAATAAATCAATTATTAATAGGCTGCTTACAGGGATGATGAAACCAAACGAAATTGAAATTTATACGGAAAATGAATAAAGTAAATAAATTTTTATCAAAAATTTTATAATGTGGAATATATTTGTGCATTCTCAATTCAGTGGAAGATACTTATTATTCTCAAAAACTAGATAATTAATTTTACTACCCTTTTCAACAATAAAGCACATTTTTTATATGGCTGTGATAACAATATTGCTGAAAATATACATTCTTTCAGTTTTCATTTATTAAAATCTTATCTATTTGAAATTCCATTTCAACTATGATTAACCTCTATGCTGATAAAAAAAGGATTTATTCACCTATGTAGACCTTGAGATAAATGATAGAGGAATTAATATGGTTCAAAAATTACGAATATAATTCATAAAATTGTTTACTGATGTTAAAAGGTTATTGAAAAATCGCGCTTTGTTGTATAGCGAAAAGATACTGTATAGCAAGACTTGAATATTAAATAATCATTATCTAAATACAGAAATACTTATGACAATCTGATGCATGTAGAAGCATAATATTGTGCTATTTTGCATATCATAAATTGTATGTTTGTTTCCCTTCTAGAGTTCTATAGAGTCAATTCAAAGTAAATATTTTCTGCTCCCATGTAGAAAATCAATTACAGAAATATTAATATATATTTTTCACTTTACTGTAGCTCTCCTAAATACAAGTTATAGAATTCTTGAAGTATAAAGTGAGAATCATCCGCCTACAGTAAAATACTAAACTGTTTCAAATTTGTAAATGTTCGATACTGTATCAATTTTAGCTTATTTTCTAAACATTGTCGTATCAAAGGTATGCAAAGTTTAGGCGTAAATACTGTAGCTCTGATAAGAAATAAATGAAAGTAAAATTTCAATTGAATCTATACAGATCTTGGAATCAAACTTTATTCTATGCTAACGGATTTAAATAATTTAAATGGATGATTGTGGATAATTATTACTGTTAATACTTTACAAATCAAACAAAAAAATTTAGCAAAAGTTTAATTTGATAAAAACTGATGATTCAAGCTGAGAATGTGTATAATAATAGTTATAATGTTACTCGAGTTTATTGTTGAGAATAAATTATGACCATTATTGAATTTATGGTGAACAATCAAATGAACGTGTACATTTATAATTCCATTAACAGTATTATATTATTATAGTTTTATTTATTTTCTTGGAAACGAAAATAATCTGTTCATAGTAAAATAAAAAATTATTTTGAGTAATAATGAATTACTGTAACTAATCTAACAAGTTCAAAAGAACTTAATGACTGGTTAATCAATAATAGACCAATCCAGACTCAAATTGATCATTTACCTAATCTGTTACGGTACTCACTACTTATATAAATATGGAAAGTACAGATCTAAATTAAAAAAAAAATGTTTCAGAGTGTTGAACTTTTCATGTAAAGATTCACAGCCATGTTGAGAATACTTGTACAGAACAATAAATTTTTCAACATAGAACAAGTACTCAATATAGAAATGTTTTTGAAGCAGATGGAAGCCGTAAAATGAAATCTTCTATCTATTAAGACATGTTCTGTACACGTAAGGAAAATTTTAATCATTTTGTATCCTCATAATATTATTTTAGTTCAGCCTACAATCAACAGGTGTTGGTAGTCTGTCCAAGCAAAGAAGACATTCTGGCAAGATGGAAAAATGATTCCAGCTCGGTCAAAACTGGTTCAAAAATGATAAATTTGGTCTCAATTTGTCGGAAACATTCTGATCTACAATTTGAGACTAAATTAATAATTTTTGAACCAATATTGAACGAGCTGGAGTCATTTTTCCCATCTTGCTGGAACGTCTTCTTTTCTTGGACAGACTAAATGAAAAAACATGTTTCGTAATTTTGTTCAATAATCATTCAGTAATTCCTACCTAGTATCTATAATCTAATTATTGAATTAATATGTGTTGGATTTTAAATTGAAATTACCACAATGCTCTTTTCAATTTCAATTTTGAAGGAAACATTTTCAATTTTGTTTTTTCTTTTATAAATAACTTTTCCCATCATTGAGACACGTGACCGTTTGTGTATATAAATATAGCCTACTTTATAGTACTCATCAGCTCTAAACAATAAGAACTCTAGGCATAAATTTGAAGGTTATGTTGTTTTCGTAAAATGACGTCATTTAACTGTGAACGCCGTAAGGACTTGTGTATACTCGATCTTGTGCAGTGTTTGATCAATGTTGTGGACTTTATTTGTAACGAGACTTAGAGGTGAACGTTTTTTCAAATAATAATTTGTAATTGATATGAGTGGTGTGTGTGTAAAACTGAAAGTTTTCCCGTCAACATAACCTATCTTGACCTAGCTTATCCTACAGACTGATAATAATGATCACAATAAATACTGTCTTTTCTCTATAGCCTATGAAAGTAATGAGTATTTTGTAATGATAATGAATGACAAGTACCCGTAATGTAGGTACCACCCGCTCTGTCGAAACAATTCGGCATAAGTACTAAAACTTTATAAAAATTAAAGTGATGTTATCAAATCCACCTATCCTAGGAACTTGACTTGAATAATATTTGTCCTAAATTTGAGAGCAAAACTAGACTAATAAGTGATTATCACATGCTTTAACAACTTCCCCAGTCTTAGACAAAGTCAAGGGACGATTTTCAAGATACTTCTTGTTATTTTTATTGATGGCATGCACATAATGATTTATATTTTTCTATATATCTGATAAATTTTCAAATTATTTTATTGAACCTGTAGAATTTACTACACCAAAGTCATCATCATGTATGCTTCCAGGACTGACAAAAATAACTTATCCAGTTGAAGATCGTTTAAATATTGAAAACGAAAACTAAAGTAGTTTTTAGCATTTGAATAATCTTTAATTTTATTATTTTATTTGTGTGATAATATTATGATAATTGCTATAGAAAATTTATTTGTTGATAATGCTTGATAGTTAAATTTTATTGTTTTTAAAAGAACTCTGGTGTACTATTATATTTTTGAATGTAGGTGAGCATTATAGCATTCAGAATTTGAAAGTTGATTAGTATATTAGAGTTTCTATTGCTAAACTTATTGAAAGTTCTCTTACCTCCAAATATCAATAGACTAATTTCCGTTCGCTATTGATTCGATGGGAACTAGCTGCAAGATAATTTTATTATGTGTTAACCAAAAAAACATTAGAAAGAAGTTGATTTTAATTTGTTAGCGATCTTCTTGTTGTACTACAGTTATACCGTAGCTAACGAGTACTAGTGAATGCGAATTCTTAATCGAAATTGAATGCAAGATTCGCATTCGCAACTGCTTGTTCGCTTCGGTATAAACGAGGCTTTAGATTCGGTGTTCAGAGTTTTGTGAATCTCATAGAAAAACTGGCAGGGACTCAAAAATTGGTTCACTACAAAGTCAGATAACTTACTAACTTCTTATTTATACTTTAACACTGTTCATCATCTCAGTACAAAATAATTTCATCATCTCCATACAAACTTTGTGAAAAAATTAACGTATTATTGTACAGAAACCATTGAATTTAAACTTAGCCTACCTTATTGCGAAACGTTTTTTTAAAAACTATTATTCTTACTTTCAATCTTCCAAAACATATTCCATTTGTGCTATTTGAATATTGAGGTTGAGACTTTTCTTGAAATGTTAAAAATTGTATAATACGAACGATTTTCTAAAAAAATCCTAAATGTTTAAAATTTTATGAACAGGTTTGTTCATTATTTTGACGAAAGTAAAACGTGTAATTTTTTATGCTTTAAACAGAGGGAAACCTGTTTCAAAGATAAACTCTGAATAATATTACAATATTGGCTACAAATTGAATTCTTGTCAGTACAATCTATTATAATTAGTATCAATTTAAAAACAATTTGAAAATTAATTGTTTTTGCTAGTCAATCTGTTTTGCATTTGCGGATTTCTACTGTTCATTTAGATCTGCCATGTTAATTCAGAAATGTTATCCACAATTCAAGCTATTCCTGCAGAAAAGATGATGCAGAAGTTACGGTACTGTGAAAATCAGAAATTTGTACAAAATTTTAACCCATTAAGCCTAGATTACAGGAATTGAGAAAGATTGCTGAATTAAAAAAACGGGCCAATTTATATCCTCATTAAAAACATGTTGAATACCCTATTAAAAATTGCAATATATTTTCTTTAAATCTTGTATACCTGATTTCAATCTGTGTCAAAACTTCTGACAAATCTTGTCACAAAAATCACAATTTGGAAAACTATGGTCATAATTTTCTATTTATGGATCCGTCCTTAAGAGATTTGATTGTCTATTATTTGGCAGGGTTTTGCTATATTTTCATTGGTGAACTTTATATTTTCCTCATATTTTTATTATTAAACAAGACTGATAATTTATTTTCAAAGATTTTATTTTATTTTTCTTCCAACCGTTTTCATTCTGCATCATCGAGTTCTGTAGAAAGTCAACTATTGGCTTTATTTAATTGATCTTTTATATCGTGAAACAGATAACAATCAGACCCCAAACGTGGTGTTTGTCTCTTCTCAACCAATTTAATGTGAATCACAATGTACCGGTACCTAACACTATTGTAAATATTAGTTTAATTTTATCAATTACTAAGTCTAAGTTACTAGAATAATGTGTATTATATATATTATGTTTTCAGTTATTACTTTACAATACATTGTGTATAATTTGTTGCATAATTACAATTAGGTTGTTTTAATTATTGAAGGAATATTGTTGTTGAGTTTTATTATATAATTTCACAAGTTTATTATAATGTTGAACATTGAAAGATGCAGTTTATTATGTAATCTGATAGTTTCTCCAGTAATTTTATGCAAGTCAGCAATGCAATTCATTTTCCCAAAATATCTTCCATTAGATTTTAATTGAGGAGCTTACTTAGCAGGGATGAGTATTGTTTATCCTTCAAGTATTTTTCCTTGAACTATTGCTGATATGGGATGATTGGTTGAAAGTTTAATCCAACATGAATCTATGGAACTATATTTTCAAAAACTGCATATAGATTCACTAGCATAATAATTACTGATTAACTGAGATGAGAGGTTTGTAAATAATACATTAAAGTCGTAAGACAGTTATATTAATATTTTCCATTTATCGTGTATTCATCCTCATGCTCAATTTATTTTATTAATAAAGATACTACTGATTATTTTCAAGGTGTGACTAACTTTCAGGAATTGTATGATCTGTTGAATAATTACCAAAACTGGTAGAAGTCAACTTAAATTAATTATGGAGTCAATTGAGGCTGAAAGTCATTTATTGAAATATCACAGAAACCTCAATTTTCCAGAATTTATCATCGTTTAATATTTTACAAAAATGAATCAAAACAATTTAAAACTTTAAAATTGGGTTTCATTGTTAAAGTTCTTCGCAGTGATGAGAAATTTTAATTTTTTTTCTGTAAATTAATTAATTCTGTTGATAGAAAATTCAGTACGTTGATTCAAATTTGTAATCATATTATTCACGGGTACTGATGACTGAATGTTTTAATCCAAAATCAATTTTGCTCTCAATGGGAGTTATTTTTGAACTTGAAATTTCCACAATAATTAAATTAATATTTTGTCAGAATACCAATGTCGGGCGAATTATTGATGTAATAGGTTGAAAACGTTGATCACCAAACCAGTCAAATTTGTTAATTAACTGCGTTGAATTTTATGGTTGATCAATTATGGTATGTAAAAAAATGACAATAGTAGAAACGAAATTGACTGGTGAAAATGGTTTGTTTTTTATGTTGAAAATGGAGGATATTTTCGCCTCTAGAATGGAATATCAGAATGCAATTTACCACTATTATATACATATATTGTGCCATAGAACATGTATTGTATCTTATTTATCATGGAATGCACTGTGGAAATGTTGAGATATACAAACTGCCTCCTTAGAAAAATGTTTTTCAGTATTTTCAAATTCAATAATGGATAAATATTATTATTATTATTGAAAAATACATTTGTTTGACCGTTCGTTTCTATTTACTTGGTTTTCCTTCAATTTACCTTACATTACTCCAAATACATGGTGAATAGTGCTTCTTTCGTGAATTTTAGAAGTCTCTTACAACAAGAAATGGGTGACAACATACTAGTTGATTGTTTTTTACATCGTACGATAAGTTTCTAGTGTTTGGTTTGGTCACTTATTTCTCATTCTACAGGACTTGTAAAATTCCACGAAACATGTCCGTGCTGTCATAGTGTTATGAAAGGGAATGAATTTTCCAAAGAAAACTACAGTACTGTAGTTCTTGAGATTTTGAATCTTTTCATTGAAAATACAGTATCAAACTCAATACGTGTAACTTACTAACCTGCGTAGCCTACAGCTCCCGGCGAAACGTTAGGCGGTTTTGTCTGTCTCTTGTACGTGATGAAACCTACACAGCTGATATAAAGCATCTACTGTCTTCAAAAAACATCTAGGCATAGCTGGATGACAACATGATCTGTTGGAACGAACAAGGAATAGACGAAACCGCCTAAATTTTTGGTGTCATTTATGGTAACACATCTTCTATTCTTGAAAAATAGATGCAACCTCACCAGGACAACACACTTATAATTATTTCAATTTTATAACAATTCATATCCAATCTCACATTAGCCTAATTACTAGGCTACATATAAAAATACATTGATGTGTATTGTCGATTCCTTATATTCAATGGAACCATCATGTTAGAAAATCATGCGTTTCCTTCTAAAATTTTCCACAATAAATTACTCAATACCGGTTGCACGAAAGAATTATTGATGTTGGTAAATGGAGATTAATCTTAACAGGCATTCGTGCAACGGTGATTGAGTTATCATGGGAGTAACTTTTCATAGGTATAACTTTTAGTACATATTTCATAATAATATCTTGGAAAAACTTCAACCAAACTACATAATAATTAAGAAAATTAATTGTATTGGATGAGATATTGTTGCATAATGAGAAATAATAAGACAGATATTGTCAATACCACTAGTTTATTGAAATATTTTCACAATAGTGAAAATAATTATTAATAATAATAAAAATTATTATGTATTGAGAAATAATAAGACAGATATTGTCAATACCACAATACATAATAATTATATAGTCTGTCCAAGCAAAGAAGACCCTCTACTCCGGCAATATGAGAAAATTACTCAAGTTCGGTCATTTTTGTTTCAAAAATTATCAATTTAATCTCAAATAGTAGGAAACAATTTGATCCACTATAAAGACCACATTTATAATTTTTGAACAAATATTGACCAAGCTGGAGCCATTTTCTCATCTTGCCAGAGGGTTTTCTTTGCTTGGACAGACTATAACAGCAAACTTCTTTTTCTCTCTGATACTATTATATCGAAGAATATTAAGTTATTTGATTTGATTATTCCAGACAGCGATCACATAATATTCACAATAATTGCTTATTGATACTTTGCGTAGTATTTCTATAATGCAATACTCAACAATAATATATTATGTGGTCCCTCTGTGTCTAGAATGAGAATCCATTTAATTGGAGACAGTTTCGAGAATGATACCCACTTGAGCACGAAATTTGAGTTTGTATGGTAATAAAAGGTGGTGAGAGATATTCTCCCTTCTTTTCTTGAGGTTACAGTTGATAAAAAAGGCTACATCGTCAGCAAACTATTTTTGAAACGGAAAAACTCAAGAGCAAAATGTGATTTAGAAGTTATGAGAGAATAATTTATTCATTATTGAAACTTTAGACTTCATTTAATCGCTATGAAATGATATGAAATATCATATATTTTAAAATATGCGATCTGATTCTTCAGTTTCCCCTTTTAATGCATTTAAAAATCGTCCACTCGAATTCCAAATAATTAGAGGGCAATAATTTCGTAGGAAAAAGGATCCACATCTGGTGAATTTCGATAGGCCTAGTAGATAGATTTAAATAGATTTTTGGAAATGAAACTATCAAGTTTATCGTTAGTTTATACAGGATAAAGTAAAATAAGATGTTTTGAGTCTTTGTTTTCATCATATGAGTAATATAACAATATCTTGTATAAATTAATTTCTTATAATAAAAATACAACAATTAGAAATGAAGAAAAAACAGGCAATTGCCCAAAACTTCTTCAATGAATAAATTTCATAAAAATGAATCAAAATCTATGATAATGATAACTTATTAATTTTTTGTCAACAACTGTTAATGTATTCGTTGAGAGCTTCTGGAAATTCTTGTTTTTGATTGCTGATTTATGGAAATTTTAATACGGTAATCATAGTGTTATAATATAAGCTTCTCAATAACCATTATGCTGGAAGCTATTACCAAAGAGAATTGAATTGATTATTCAACACTTATGACTTATCATAATACTCACTGCTTAATGCCTATTACTGAACAATAATTTGGTTTTAATGTTTTATTGAAGAAACGATTGCAATAATGCCAATAATAATATGTTTCCATCCTATCAAGTGCAAATAAATCAAATTAAACTTAATCATTACTTGAATTGCATAAATTCATTATCATCATTCAATCATTCTGATAATTGAGATTGAATTTGAAAATCATCCATTTCTTTTTTGATAAAGAAATTTAATAAATCTGCACTACTTATTCATTTTTCCTTCACTCTAATTCAGATTCAATCTTGTAGATGTAGAATAATCTTCTTGGCTTGGACGGGCTGTATAATAGAATGAATTTGAAACTGGCAACCAGCTGGTAGGCCCAGGCCCTTCATGGGCTGTTGAGCCAGACATACATACATAGATGTAGAATAATACAGTATAATAATTATTAATTATTCAAGTTTATTTGCTCCAAACTACTTTTTCCCCCTATGGTGTAAAAACAATACGAATTACCTATATAAACAGGAAAATAAAAGAAAGATTTGTACTTTTTTCAAAAACCAAGCTGTGCTATTCTAAGTGGCTAAAAAGAATACTATATTTTTTATACAGTAATTGATTGAAAATTTGAAATACTGTAGTTCTATATGCATACATTTATGTGAATATTTTTGTTTGATTCACGAGCAAGTTATCTACTAGGCACCTGTCAGAAATTTGCATTAAACCCTTTTATGATGTTTCTCTCAAATGTGAAGAAAATTATCGAGGGTTTGTTTCTTTTTACCACATAAAAATTCAATAACTTTATCTCCAATCTTGCATGTGCAGAGCTCATCTTCTCATGAGATAGTCATAAACTGAGTCAAACATCATTTTTCTTCAGCAAAGAAGGTTGTTTTTTTATAAACATTTTTTAAAGTAAAAATACAGTAGCTTTTCATGATTCTTGATAGTATATTATCATTAATAAAGGATAGCGGATGATTTTGTTTACAATGTTTTTATTACAGTCCAATAATTAGATGATGACGTGCAAGAAATTCATATTTTCACTTTGTGAGGTGATGTTCCCTATTGTTCTTCATCTTTGTATCCATTTTAATATTTAATCTAAAAAATCGGTCAATTTCAATTTAAAAATTATGAAGTTGGTCTCAAATTGTAGGAAACATTCTGACCCACAAGTTGTGATCAAATTGATAATTTTTGAACCAATATTGACTGAGGTGGAGTCATTTTCCCATCTTGCCAGAATGTCTTCTCTGCTTGGACAGACTATCAGACTATTCATTTAACGTATTACAAATATACAAGATGAGGATAGAAAAAACAGGCTATTGTCCAAAACTTCTTCTATTCCTAATCTAGTCACATAATAAATTGTCCAAGTTAGGCAAGAGATATAAAAGTATGAGACAGATATTTCTAAATAGAATGAAACTGTTATGAATTTTTATCATTGTTACCGAACATTTTTTCCAGATTGTTACCGAATTTTTATTATTGTTACAGTACATCCACAGAATGATTAAAAGAAATCATTGATGTATATTACCATAGAGGAAGGATACAAGTTCCTATTTATTTTATATATTTTCTACTATCCATATTTATTTAACTTTCTCTATATAATATTATAACTTTCTCATATCAAATATTATTTCATAAAAAACTGATTGGAATGAATAACAAAAATGTAACCTAAGTTATGCACTTTTTAATACTTCCGAGCTAGTAACACAGAAGGCAGAAACGTTTGGAGATTAGAGGATATTCTTAGTTTAAAAATACTTGACCAAATTATACAAGTGCAAGGCACGGACACAAAACTCAAGGCTGCGAATAAAAAATAACTACTCTGCTGAGAAGTGGAATGGGTAGGGGGAGGGGGGAAGCCGACTTTCATTTCGTTCGCAAGCATTGTACTGTAGTTGTTTGACAGCTATTCTCCACTTGACGTAACTTCCGACTTGAAATACGTTGTATTTCATAACTATTCACTTGTTACGCCGAGTTATAAGTTACATAAGATAAGTTGGTTTATGGTAGGAGCAGCAAGCTGAATAACCTTCGCGGTTGATAACACAGCTTTACGCAGCGATAATACAGCTGGTTCCAAAATGTAAGGCGGTTGGCGAATGACTGTTATCAATGCTCAGCTCTGTCAGGACAGTCGGCTAGCGGTCTGTGAGAGGGTATCACGTCGAAAGCGACCTTAGCTGAATTGGACCACTTTTGTAGAACGCATTTAGACTGTCCTAAGGAAGCTATCATGAATTGAAGACATTCGTTAACCGCCAGTTCCGCTGGCGTGTACTCTAAGCTCAACTCTGTGGTCTGTCGTTTCATTCATAGTCACTGATTTTGGCTTAAAATTGAGGCGAATACGAATTTGGTAGGAATTCAGTGTTTTCAATGTGATGGGGACTTTGAATTCATTCAATAAACATTCTGTAACTGTTCAATCATCTGATTTTACAGAATTTATTAAGTAGTATAGGCTGTTTGGGTACCATAGCAAAACATTGTATTGATCCTTATTATCTGTACTGGGCTGCTGTATTTATCAAAATTTCAATTAATGAAAATCAGAGTAGGTCTACCCTTTCCAAATATGCAAAATAAAAAATATAGTATTTGAAAAGAGTACTTTGATCTTCATTAATTGAAAATTTCATTGTATTGATGTTTAGTTTAGGTTGTATTAAATTTTATATTCAATTTTACGTAATAAATTTACAAACTTACCTTCAACTATAATAGTTATTGAATACGGTTTTGTTATTTTTGTATAAAAATTGAATACCGGTAGTTGGAATTTGAGGACATCGAAAAACATTTTTGGAATAGTATTGTTTAAATTACTCCAACCTCCAACGAATAGTGGTTTTTAAAGATTTTTTATTATTTTCATAATAAATTGAATAGGACTGGATAATTGGATAGTTGAAAGTTGAGCGCATAGAAAATTTCAACCTTGCATTGTATCAAGTGAATTGAATAAATTTTATGCCAAATTACAAGCAAAATTTTTGTGAATTCTAATCAGAGTTATTTTTGAGGTGAAAATTAGCATAAAAACTCGTTATAAATGGCCTTGGAGACAAGTTTTGATCGACGCATTTAATGCTCTAATAGACAAACTCAACAAAAAAGCCCGGTTTCTCACAGGGGCGAACCCAGGGGGGGGATTTGGGGGATATATCCCCCCCGAAATACGGTCTTATCTTACACTAGATAGGATGCTCTTTGTAGGAGTTGCCAAATTTCTACTAATAACGCTTACAACTTCTAAAAAAAACAGTTTTAGGGTATTTTCTTGAAAAAATTTTCCCCTGACGGGAGAAATCTCTTTGGAGAAGCAAATAAAATAAATCTGAGATTAAGCATCGCAAGCCCAAATATTTGATTTCTTGCTTGAATCAATGCAACAAGAATATTTCACTTTCCTTTTATAAAAAAGCTACACTTTATTTTGGTAAAAAGATGCCATAATGTTTGTTGAGAGAAGGAGACTATAAATATTTCTAGGCAAGCAAGCCCCCCCCCCCGAGAAGGGGGTTTCCTGGTTCGACCCTGATTTTTTGAAATCCCCCCCCCGAAATTAATTCCTGGGTTCGCCCCTGGTTTCTCAGTCATTTAGTAAACAGTTTAACTAGTTTAGTGAACAGTTAGTCTAGTTTATCCAATGATGCTTTCCATATAGTGAAACTCTATAGGTACTCTATATAAACTTAAGCGGAATACAAAAAGCCGATTGTGCGTAATTAACTTCAAATCTACCACTGAAAATGACGTCATTATACGGAGCTCAATAAAATTATAGAGATTTGCTCACATTGCTCCCGTTAGATGACGGAATTTTACGATGGTTCAATTGAATTGGCTTATGATTGAAATAGACCTGACTGCAGGATATGGAGGTTAATATGGCTGAAACTAAAAAGTTGGGCGGTTTCGTCTGTCCCTTGTACGTGATGTAAACGACTAAAAGCTGATGTAAAGTATCAAGCATCTATTGCCTCTTCTGATTTCAAACATTTTGGTCATTGTTATTGTACATTTGTTTTTTTGAAATTTATTGTATCTACTTTTTTATTTTGTGTGTGTTTTATTAGATTGAATTGAATTGAACATCATAATCTAGGGCTCTAGGCGGGTCGTACCCACGAAACAGGTGAAGTACCCGTATCTTTTACTGTACAACATTTCACCTGTTTCGTGAGCACGAGCCGCCAGTGCCAATTATTGACATCATCAGCGTTGGTGAGCACACGTGTCAGTCCAAGCAAAGAATACATTCCGGAAATATGATAGAATGACTCCAGCTCGATCAATATTGGTTCAAAAATTCTAAATTTGGTACACAAATTGTAGAGCAGAATGTCTTCTAGAATTTGGAAACAAATTTATAATTTTTTAAACCAATATTGACCGAGCTGAAGTAATTTTCTCATCTAACCAGAATGTCTTCCTTGCTTGGACAGACTATAGCAGACGAAACCGCCTAACTTTTTCACGTCATCTTTACTTATTATTATTGTCAGTTGATCTACAAACTGACAAAACGTACAAATTGTTTCCTATTAATAAAATACGGTATTGAATATAATCGAGTGAGGTAGATTATAAGTTATTCATAAGTTATTCGTACCCAAACAGGAGTTATTTCTGAACAATTTTCAAGACCTGTACGTGATACTGCATAATGTGAGTACGTTGACAACGTAGCTCGAACGACATCACTGAAGCTAGCTCGAAAGGCATGAACGCATCATAAAAATGGAATTGATCGCAATAAAAATCCACATCCAACCTACAAGACGTAAATCTTTGTTTCAATGGAATTTATGTAATCTGAATAATGAGAGGAAATAGAATTACTCTGAGAATCGGCAGTATCCACTATCCAAAGCAAATTGGTGATAGCGTTGACTGGTTCTGAAACAGATACAAAAAATATCAATAATTATATTGAAGCATGAAAATTGTCATGAAATGATTTGCTATTAAAAATAAGCTATTCCTCTCTCGAAATGATTTAGGAGAGAAATGATATCTATTTCTTTCTCGAAATGATTTGGGAGAGAAAAGATATGCTATTTCTCGAATTTTGATTATTTTTAATGTTGATTGCAAATAAATAATAGGAGGTCCACTAACATTATTTAATGTTTTGAAATTGATGGAAATCTCAATTCCATTTTCATAATGTTATCGATTAACAGAAGACAAATCATAGAGTTAATAGCCTAGTAATAAAATAAGAAAATGGAACTGAATACAAGCAGTTTCAAAGAGAATTTAAAAGCGGTAAATAGCACCTACATCAGTAAGCTTATCACACATAACAGTAGTAAAATCCAAAAGGTATGATCATCGAATTTCCTATGAGGAAAAGTAAGAATATTAGACACTGGCGGCTAGTGCCCACGAAATAGGTGAAGTGCCCGTATCTTTTATTGTACAGCACTTTACCTGTTTCGTGGGCACGAAACGCCAGTGTAGACAGCTATAATTTACGTTAACGAGTTAGGCGTCTCTTGTACGTGATGTAACCTACTAACACAGCTGATGAAAAACATCTGTTGTCTCTTTTGATTTAAAAACGTCATCCAGACATAGCTAAATGACAAATCTATTTGAGAACATTACAAAAGAAGCAGGCGGAACTGCCTAAATTTTCGACTTCAGATATAAATTCTCATGAAAATTTTCAGGTTTCCCTACAATATTTTGATTGAGTCCACTTCTCAAATTCACCCGTCAAATGCACACCACTTATCGGCGCGGGTCCTCGAAAAATTGATTTTACTCTCAAAACCTTGCACAAACTTTTTGTCCCTTGCGAATTCCATAAATACTAATAATCCAGATATGGAACATAACAGAACCAAAAGCTTTTATCAATATCTATTTTGCAATCCAATATTTGGTAATGTCTCAGAATTCTATTTATATATTGAATACCATTGTATCAAAATTCTATTCAATCTTTTTAACATATCGAGTTTATAGGTGGTTACTCGGAATTCTATTCTTATATCGAAATATACGCGTATATTGTATTGAGATCAGGTATTGTTAATATAGACTTGCACTGTGGTGGGTGAACAAATAAAAGCAGATTTTTCAAGTTTTATCCTGAAATACAATGCATCAGGGTTGGATATTATCTCATAGTTCTAATTTTATATCGATAATATTGTTTAAGAACAAGTAGTATTGGCCTATTCATGTATTCATATTTTCATTCATTGTTCAGGGTGAAAATGAATGAAAATGATACAACCAAGTATTATTTTTAGAGCTGATAGAACACTAATTTTTGTATGAGAAGTATTGTACTCCAGTACACGTAAACCTCATATTTTTCCTTACATAAATACATTTTACACTGAAAATAGGAATATGACACGGTTTTTACACAGCAGAGAGTGGAATTGCACCACGGGTGGAGTTTTTCACGTTTTAGACGCTATTTTTCAATCAACATACATAAAATGGTTCAGGTAATAATTGGTCAGAAAGATCTGAAGACTGGTTGTCGGAGCCTCAAATTTGTAATAATGAAATAAGAGAAAGTCGAGTTTAAGAAGTTCGTTGTGAGTCAAATAAATGCGATAAGAATTTTATGAAATGCTATTTTGTTAATTAGGCTAACAAATTACCGTGAGTTATCTTAATATTCAATTCTCTTGTTCTTGTATTTTGATAAAATTTCTGATATCCTGATAATAATTTTTGATTTCATAAGTTATTTTGTAATAATAATAACCATATTATAATAATCACTTATACGATCATTGAAGGCGAACTTTATTGAATAGTTTCGAACCAAAATTGAAACTACACTTTTCCAGTTCTAAAAGGTAAGTAATCTGTTTTATTATTGTCAATTTCTAAAATAGACAGAAATGAGAAATCCACATTGAATTACTAACTTCGTGAAGTAAAAAGCGATTTGAAGTGTAATTTATTTTCTATTTAATCGAAAGTTTCCATATTACGACCAATTTAAAAGTCTAACAATTGATTTGAACAAAGCTTTTTTCGTGTTACTAATTCAGTCAACAACCATGCTTTAAAAATGAGATGAACGTTTGAAAGGAAATGTATTTCTTCGAATACTTGTACTATGAGTTTTAAATTTGAGAACTTTCTTAAAGAGCTTGAAAAACTTAAAGATCTCGAAAACTCTTGAAATTGGTTCCAGAATATTGGTTGTAGCTCAAAAGACAGTGTAGTTTATGGACTATATAAAATACGGTATAGTGTAGTCTCAAATTTCAGGAAACATTCAATTTGAGACCAAATTTATAATTTTTGAAACAATATTGACCGGTAAAGAGCCATTTTACCATCTTGCCAGAATGTCTTTTTCGCTTGGGCAGACTATAGAAGCTTCCTACTATAAAATAGCTACAAAACATCATAATCAATTCAGTAGTCTGAAAATAATTCCAGACTGATTTTGGCATTTTGCAGCTAAAAGCATTCATCGATTGCTTCCCAATATAGATAGGCTTTCTGTTGTGAATCGGAAAAACTCATTAAAACATTTTTCGGAGAGCGATCACGTGACAAAAAGATCCAGCAAAGTATTTAAATGTTATTGGCAAAGGAAAGGGAAGGATATAGGTCGGTCCATCGAATCACTAATTAAATTTGCAGCCGAGTCGGCTCTTTTGACTGTCTCGCAAAGATCAGAAAGGCTCGAATAACTTTATCCGCTAATTTCAGACACGATAAATTAGTAAGTTTTGATGCCTGCTAACTTTGGAATAAGTCAGCGCTGAAGTAATCTCCGCATTTTTGATCAGGAAGAAAGTGAAATTAATTCAAGCCGGGAATTTTGGTAGCGGTGAGATGTTTTATTTTGAATAAAAGTGACCTTTGATTTATGAATGGAAAATTTACGTTGAAGAGCACCAGTTATAGTCTGTCCAAGCGAAGAAGACACTCTGACAAGATGGGGAAAAAGACTCCAGCTCGATCAATCTTGGTTCAAAAATTATAAATTTGGTCTCAAATTGTAGATTAGAATGTAACCTACAATTTAAGACCAAATTTATTATTTTGTAACCAATATTGATCGAGCTTAAGTCATTTTCCCATCTTCATCTTGCAAGAGTGTCTTCTTTGTTTGTACAGTCTACTTTGCTTACAGAATTGGAATCAATTTCAGTTTAATTTTAGAAGTCTTGTAAAGTTTCATGAAACATACCCCAAGAGTTAAAATTAAGATCGATGTTTCACCCATGATGAAATACCCGTGGAAATTTAAATTTATTGAAATTATGACATGTAGGAATTTCACGCAATTGTTAAAATATCACTTTCATTATTTTGGCATAAGTGAGATGCATTTCACTACGAATTGAGATTCAAGGAACTGAAAGAGATTTCCCTTATTTTGATTTCTTTTTGAGGATCCTACAATTATGTACTATGTTAAATTCCATTTAATATATTAGAATATGATATTCTTTTCGGTACAAAAGTAAAAAATAATACCATTCTTCCGTAGAATTTAACACACATTCTGTCCCATTATTACTTATTTCATAGTAACTTCCTGAATAGTAATTATTTCCATAAATTGTTCCAACTTTCAGTTAGTGCTGTATGCTTCAATTAATGTAAGTTGATTTCAATCACACCAATATATCAACAAAATTCGTTAACCTTCGTGATTATTCAAACAAAACAGGTACAAAAACCAAGAAAGCTTAGAATTACATTTTTAAATTAGCTTACAAACTTAGAAATAGATTCTTAAAATACAATTATGTTGACAAACAGAAAATTCAATGCAAGAACAAAACTTTTACAGCACAATTTCAAATACAGCAGCAAAATACATTGAAGATTATGAAACCCAAGCTTGTGATTTTTTGGATTTTCTACACAATTTATAGAAATGGATATGATAATTATCGTATCATATCTTTGACATGTTCGTTAACAAATCACCACATTCTCTTCAATGACATAATCATTGAAAATAGATTAAAATCACTTATTCACAACATTTTCTTTATAGTTACTGCAGTGAATGAGTTCTTTTCATTCAGCCCCGATTCAAATCATAACCATAAAAAGCAAGACTATTTCTGAGCCACAGGGAATACATAGATAACATCATATAGATGTATACTTTACACTGGATGTCTATAGATAGTAGCTTATAGATATAAATATTCTACAGTAGGGATACTATTGATTCGCGGCGTCTGAAGGGTTCCGTGTTTATACACTCTATTTGTTGTAACTTCAGGCTTGGAATTCATTGTATCACCTATCTTATACGTGTAACGCCAAGTAAGTTACAATATGATGTAGGGTTTAAAGCCTGCTTCTGTGATTTATTCCCTCAAGCACCCCGGCTCGTGAATAAATGTTGTATGCCTTGATTACTGCAATATGAGTGAGAGAGCGAGAGAGTGAGAGAGCGAGAGAGTGAACGAGAAAGAGAAAGAGGAGAGAAAGAGAGAGAGAAGGGGAGATTCAGATTCAGATTCAGATTCAGATTCAATCACTTTATTCATGTAGATTACATAATACAGTAATTCAAATCCTATGCTGTGAGAAGAGAAATAAATGAAAATTACACTAATTACAATTGAGAGATTAGATTAGATTAGATTATTCACTTTATTCAAGTATGGTACAGCATTTACGATCTCAAATTTAAAAATAGATTATAGATTCAAAATAGATAGAAAATAGATTCAAAAAATTAAACATAAATCTAATTACACGATTGGTTCAAATAAGAAATACATATTCAAGGAACGTACTAAATTACAGATATATAGGATCTAATATTCTTACTGTTATAATATGATTGTGGTGTATCTACATGAAATGGCGGAGTTTGGACAAAGATGTCCATTCTTGGAGAAGGATATGCAAGGATATCCCTCCCATTAACACTCAACCGTAACAAATTTTTACTGATAGATTCGACTGAAAATTGATTTAATGAATTTTACTTTATGAAATTGTGATAACTTAAACAAAAATGTGAAATGGATACTGTAATTCATGAAAGATGAATGAAAACGATAGGAATGATGAATGAAGTTTATTTAGGACTGAAATATTGATTAAATACGATTATTATAGTTGAATTATAATTATTGAAGCTAATACCACATGTGCTAGGTATTTGGAAATCTATTCTTAGAAAGTACTATGTTTTGATATGAATATTAATAATAATAATTAAGACTTAAATAATTCAATTTGATTTAATCGTACTTGAAATAAAATGATTAATTCTACTACTAAAAGGATGTAAAGTGGGGTGGAAGGGAAGGGAAACTGCAATGTAGCTGCTCTAATGTTGGACCGCCTCCGTCATCCTCTCAAAAAGATGCTTTCTCAATTTTGAAGTGAAGCCCGCTCGACTCTCAATGGATTTAATGGAATTGGGGAGTGCATTCCAAGCACGACAAGCACTAACAAGAAATGATTTATTATAAATTGTAGTTCGATGATTAGGTATCCTTAAAGTATTTTCTCCAGTCCTAGTGCTTGAAACATCTAACCTCCTACCTTCAGAGACAAATTGAAAATAATCTTTGAAATAATAAGGCTTGCCATACTTTAAAGTGTCTCTAGTAAGTTTCACTATTCGGAAAAGTCTTTGTTCTGGTAATTTGAGAGTTGAACTATCAATGTGTGCTTGGGTGATCCTTTCATGGCGTTCAAGAGAGTACACAAACCGTAGGCAGTAATTTTGGCAACGCTGAAGTTTATTATTTAGAGTAACTTGCATGTCATTAAGAACAGAATTGCAATACATAAAGTGTGGGAATATCAACGATTTAACAAGTAATAATCTAATGTGTCTTGGAAGAATGTCTTGCAATTTTTTTATTGGGTGCATGGCTGAGAAAACTTTTTTACAAGTGCTGTTAGCTTGCTCTGACCAGTCTAGAGTTTTATTCATGAGAATTCCAAGATTCTTTACTGAGCTGCAGTAGGGTATTTCATTACCATCAACAGTGATTTTGTGGATTGAGTTGAAATCAATTTTGTTAACTATGCGTGAGTATCCAATAATGATAGGCTGCGTTTTGATGGGGTTCAGTTTCAAGCCATTTTCCCTAGTCCATTCAACTATAAGAGTTATATCCTCATTCATTTTGTCTACTGTTTCGTTTAATTTTTTTGTTATGGGACAGCTTGCATAAATCTGAAGGTCATCTGCATAAGTGTGGAAGTTAGAGAACTTAATAACAGAGGAGATGTCATTTTGCATACAGAGTAAATAGTAGGGGCCAAGAATGGATCCTGGGGAACACCATGAGCAACATCTTTCCAATCTGATCTGTTGTCATTTACAGATACACATTGTTTTCACCAGATAAATATAGACTAAACCACTGCAGTGATCTTTGATTAAATCCTAGAATAACTAGTTTCTTCAGGAGAACTTCATGATCTACAGTATCAAACGCTTTGGAAAAATCGAATAGACTTAGAACCGTACATTTTCTCTGGTCCATGGCTAGCCTAATGTCATCAGTCACACGCAATAAGGCGGTTTCGGTTGAATGGGACTTTCGAAATCCTGATTGAAATTCATGGAGTTTGTTACCTTGTTCTAGGAATGCTGAGACTTGTGTGTGAACGAGTCTTTCAAATTTAGAAAGTGCAGGTAGGATACTGATAGGTCTATAGTCTTCAACTTTATTAGGAGAGGCAATTTTATTTAATGGTCGAACCAGAGCTAGCTTCCAATTTTCAGGGAAGATACCACTATCAAGAGATTTATTGAAGATGGATGTGATGATTGGTAGCACTACAAATAACATTTTTTTGATAAATTTTATTGGTATCCTATCTGCCCCAGTAGCATTACTACGTACATGTTGAATTGCTTTGTGAGTTTCTTGTTCTGAGATTGGATGAAAATTAAACTGATCAGCTGGAGCTATGTTCAAATTGGTTATCTGGTTATTCAGATTATTAATATGGTTGTCAATCATTGTCTCGTCTCGTTGATTTGAATGTGAGATGAAGTATTCATTGATACGGTCGAGTGGTAAGTCAATTATGGTTTGAGTTTTCTGTTTACCTAGGCCAAATTCTTTTATACCACGCCATAATAATGATGAGTCTTGTCTGTTTTCAGTTATAAATGAATTCAAGTACCTAATCTTTGAGTTACGTAACTGTTGTTTAACTTTATTTCTGAGACTTCTATATTCAATTAAGCTATCTAAATTATGAGTCTTTTTAAATTTTCTATGCGCCTTGTCTCTTTGTCCCATCATGTTGAGTATATCATCTGTCATCCAAGGTACACGTTGTTTTCTATTAATTCGTTTGGTCACTTTAGGTGCATGTCGGTCGTATAAGTCAAGAGTAAACTTTTCAAACGTTTCAACCATTTCATCAACTGAGGGTAAGAATTCAATCAGATGCCATGGAGTATGATTCACGTCAGTCAGAAAGGCGGCTTCGTCAAAATGTTTGAAATCTCTATAAGTTAAGTATTTTTGTTCTGGTTTGGGTGGTTTGCACGATAGTACACAATAGATTAAATCGTCCAGATAGCTGGAACCGAGATTTGCCCTGTGTTAATAACTTCATCGGGGTCACTGACTATTAGTAAGTCTATGAATGTGTCCGAGTCATTAGTATGATGAGTTGGGTCTAATGGTAAAATAGTCATGTTTAGGCATTGGAAGATATTTGTCAATTGATAGTAGTCAAAGTTACGATTAGACATGTTGAGATCCGTATTAAAGTCACCCATAACTAGGACACGGCTATAAAAAGGCAAGAAGGTGATCAATGCATTTTCGAAATCTGTAAGATGTCCTATCTTTGGGGCCTATACAAATTCCAACTAGTAGTTTATCGGAAATGGATAAAGATAACTCGAGTAACATAAATTCAGGTCTAGCAGAGTATTCTTGTACTGACGTACTTAATATTTTAGTTTTTATCCCCTCTTTTACATAGACAGCTACACCTCCACATCCCTTATTCAAGCGATCATTACGGTATAGTGTATATCCGGGCAAATTAACTTGATTGGATGGTATACTAGGCTTCAAAAATGATTCAGAAATTCCAATAATACTGAAATTTTGAAAACGGAAGATAGCTCTGAGTTCATCAATGTGACAACTAAGGGATTGAACATTTAGGTGTGCAGCAGTTAGTAATTTATTGTAAGATTGAAGCTTGGTTGATAGAAAGAGACCTGAGTCTAGGTTGTTATTATTGTTGTTGAGGTTATCCCTATTGTTAGAAAGGGCGAGCGAGCGAGCTGCATTATCAGTAGCGGGCATTACAGAAGAGACAAAACGACAATCCAAAAAGAGAGCAAGCATGCATTACAGGGAAGATGAAGATGAAATTGAAAATGAAATAGAAATAAAAACTAATGATGCTTAACCTAAGTGACTTAATAGTCAAAGCCTCTCGATGTAGCGAGTGCATGAAGGATGTATAGATAGTTCGGCCCTCTTCACCATTTAAAACTACACAAGTTAGTTCGATTTTCATTTGCACACACGCAGAACAAGAAGTGATCTTCGGAAGGGGTTCGTTGCAGCCCTAAACCAGATGATTTTCGTGAGAGACTGAGATAACAGCAAGTTTTGATAAAGTTCCCAGTTGAACTGCAAGAAAAAAAAAGCGAGCAGAAAAAACGGCAGAATACAAGATGGAATTAAGAGACTAGGCCTACTTAACACTTATGACGCCATTTAGAGTATTCAAATAAATAGAGAAGTCATGTTCTTTTGAGATTGGTGGTGCGGATAAACAAAACAATGAAATGTAAAAGGGTTTCAATATTGTAAATATACAATAAAATATTTACTCAAATTGCAAAGACAAGCGTCCGTAACTGTAGAATCACGCATTCATATATATATTTATATAAACTATAATCTTCAATTTGCCGTGAAGTAAATTGGCGAGATTTATCATTAGTATTGAAAGAGATTGTTTTCCGTTAATTACTAATTATTTATCTCCATCACTAAATAAATGACATTAAATATTATATTTGATAATAAAAATAGTGGGACTCAGACTCAGTGAAGTAATCAATATAAATAATAGAAATCACTGATCGTCATTAATGTCATTAATAATTGAAAAGTTGTTCTGATCTTCAATAACATTGAACAAAATAATAATTGAATAAAAGTAATTGTTACGAATAAAATCTTCTTAAATAATAATTATCTTTGATGGAGCTGATTTGTTATAAATAATTCCATGATTGCATTTAAAGAGCTTATGTTCAATTTTGAGCCATTCAAGATTGAATGTATTATTAGCCATTCCAATAATGTATTATAATCACCAGTAGTGTTATCGTGTTTGTTATTATAAAAGAAGAGCCGGGACAATTTACATGATTTGAAACTGATGTAGACATTGATGTATAAGAAGAGTGAAAAATGGAAATAGCGTACTTTATGAATTGATCTTTGTGTTTGATTAATGTTTTATGTTCTTCAAAATAATACGAGTTCATTGTAAGCAATAATATAATTAAACGTTCTGTTGTGGTCCTCTCCACACTCATCTGAACCACCAGTGATACAAGAGTTGAGGACAATACTACGAATAAGAATTTATAAATCTTGGTTATCCAATTGATATTGCATTATTATTATCACAAAAAAGAAGAAGCTATATTACTGCATGAACAATTGAGAAAATGCCGGTTGGAGGATTGTTTGAATCTTATTTAACTTTCATGATAACAGTATATAACTGTAATAATGTGATTACATTCATTCTACTTCTGTAAAACACAATGGATGTTCCATGAAATAACTTAGCAACTCTATTAAGCTTAACAGAGCACAAAATGTGAGATGCATTTTTTAAGTTGCATGGATCAGTATAATTTATGTACTAGATAATATTGATTTATGGAAACTAATATGAAGGCAAGATAAATTATGCATCAAAGAGTCAATGTGTCTAGGTTCTCTAAGTTATCAAATACGTTATTGTAGAACATAGGGTTTCGATAAGTATGAAGAATGAAGACTGAGAGAAAGAAGAATGAGATAGGAGAGAAAGAGAGAAAGGAGAGAGAGAGAGAGAGAGAGAGTGAGAGAAAAGAAAAGAAATAGTGAAAGAGGAGATTCAGTTTATTATTTTTTTCAAAAACAGCTGGGATGTAAAAAGTTTAGATATTTTGATATAGTCTGTCCAAGCAAAGAAGACATTCTGGCGAGATGGGAAAAAGGCTCCAGCTCGATCAATATTGGTTCAAAAGTTCTAAATTTGCTCTCAAATTGTAGGAAACATTCTGATCTACAATTTTGAACCAGGTTTATTATAACCAATATTTACTGAGCTGATTTTATTTTCCCATCTTGCCAGAATGTCTTCTTTGCGTGGACAAATTATACTAGTGGATCAGTTTGGTACTGGGTATTTAATTTTCTTCTTCATAAATGCTGTGATGTAAAAATTTGAGATATTTTGGTACCATAGTGAATCAGTTTGGTACCGAAGTAGTTTGGTTCAAAATTTGATTTGATGACCGAACGCTAAACGTATAATTGTCATAACATGAAGAAGGAATAAAATAGACTGATGAAGAATAGGGAGGAAGAGGAATAAGTAGAGAAATAGAAGAAGGAAGAACTAACAGGAATAAAGAACTAGCGTGCAGATAATTCACTGTTATGTACAGACTACTTCCCACCAAACCATACAAACTATACTATATTTGATGTAACTTTCTACTTGAATTAACACGTATCAGATAGGGAATACAATGTATTTCAAGTCGTAAGTCACATTAAATAGAGTATTAGCTCAATTCTGAAGCCAAAATAACAACAGAAACTACAACTCAAGCAAAGTATCCCCATCTCTCAGCTCAACTTGGTATACGTTTCTTGCTTGAATCAGTCAGTGAATGGAACTTGTCAAGTATCTAAGCCACTGAAGACTTATGGCATGCTTGTGCTTTACTTGGTGGCTTAATTCTTATCAGCGGTTCTCTCATTTGATAAGCACTATCACCGACTAACTTCAATTTGGGTCACCATAATGCTTGAGATCAAGCTAGATTTCATGTTCTTTGGAAATTCTGTAAATGTGACTGAAAATTATAGGAGTTCAATCAAATCAAAATAATTTAGTCTTCAGAAACATTTTACAATACATTAATGTATAACTGATATAGTCCGTCCAAGCAAGGAAGACATTTTGGTAAGATGGGAAAATGACTCCAGCTCGCTCAAAATTGCTTCAAAAAGTATATATGTGGTCTCAAATTATAGGAAACATTCTGATCTATAATTTCAAACCAAATTTATCGTTTTGAACCAATATTGACCGAGATGGTTGAAATTTGTCAATCTTGCCAGAATGTCTTCTTTGTTGGACCAGAAAGATTGGCGGTTTCGTCTGCCTCTTGTACGTGATGTAACCTACTGACAGCTGATGTAAAGCATCTATTGTCGCTTCCAATTTCACATAATCTAGGTCTAGGCATAGCTAAATGACAACTATAATATTGGGAACATCAGCTGTTGAAGCGCACAAAGATGAAACCGCCTAACTTTCTGGGGTCAGCTATAACAGGTTTAAAATGAAGAATTCAACTGTAAGTACTATTGCTATCTAGTCTTAAGACTAATGAGCAAAATTATATTCAACCTATCTTACAAATCATAAATGAAATACAGTGAAATTCTCAATAGAATGAATCTCTTAGGCCTACTACTGCTATTGATAATAATTATTATGTACACCTATTAACTGTACTACTTAAGCTATATTTCACCCAAACACTGCTCTGCTTTTTTCACTGGACACCACTTGTACTACACTGATTCAAATGGTTTCCTCCTTTTAAAATGAAGATAAAAAGGAAAAGATCAATGATTCAGTTCTATTAATGTTAATATTGTTAAGTGAATGAATGAATTTTACATAGAAAAAATCTGTATTGTAATGATGATAATTGATTTACAATATTCAGGGGTCATAAAGGAAAGTAAACGAAATTTAATTTCAAACTTTAAGCAGTTATTCATTATATAAATTTATTGTATCGTCTAAATTATTCGTCTTTATTGTATCGTCTAAATTTATTCATTGTCTCGTGGAAGCACATTTTTCACACAGTATTACCTTGGTATTTTTGTCTCCAGAGTAATAATCTGTGATTTCCCAATACACTTTTGAAAGTTTCAATCAGCGGTTCTCTTCTTTTCAAAGCTGATAATTTTCATCCAGTCTCTGAAACTCTAAAAATCTCTTTTCATATCCAAACCTGTTTCTCTTCATTCGCTCGAAATACCTTCCGGTTACATTGGTCTTTTCATCTCTTTTCATTCAAAAGCACCCTTCGCTTTTCACACCTTTGATCATCGACTCTTTGTATCAGCTCTTCTTCTCTTCTTCTTTTATAACTCCTTCTTTATTTCATCATCTATCTCTCTCACACACACTCTAGTTTCAAACTTTCCTTCCCTTTCCCTCTTCGTGATTGTCTTGCTCTATTGTAATCAATGAATAATAATATATTATGTTTTAGCATACTTTTGCAAGAAACTACGTATAGAATAATCCATATTTTTGAAATTTTCTGTTCTATGTTGATGAATATCAAGCAAATCATACATCATTGATGAAACTTTGAATCAGTGATTTATAGTTTTCTTCTTCTTCTTCTTTTTTCTCTATTCTCATATTATTATTATTATCTAGCAGAATAATTTTTGTTTATGATAAATATTCATGGTAGAGCGACAAGACAAGGAGAACATACCCTCCAAATCCCATACACAGAACCACTTTATATAATAATTGATTTTTGATATCTGCAATTAATGCATGGAACCTTCTCCCAATAGAAATAAGAAAGAAAGAAACTCTAGAGTCTTTCAAAACATTCTTTCCTTGAGATCTCGTTTTCAAGATTAACTTGTATATTAATTCCTTTATCTTTTACCGTTTTTTTCATCACTTCCTTTTGCTTCAGAAAAGTGCATTTCTGTCAATTATATACAATTTCATCTTCATGACTGTTTGCTAGTCTATAATATTAGATCAATAATATTATTTTATGTAATGCTATTGTAATATGAGAGAATTTTACTGTATAATCGAATAATATTTAGTAGAACAAAATATTTTATTTTAATATAAGCTTCTATGAATTGGTAAGGCTTGACTTGAAAATGTTTTTTATGATCTTTATTACGAAGATTTATTAAGTTATAATATGTATGATTTCTTAATGTAATTTTTGCTCTAGTTATGTAAAATAGTATGTATTTCTGTGGATAAGTGTGAAAAAAAGCTTTTCAGCTTTACTCTTATTCGAAAAATAAATCGATTCTTTAATTCATTCATTATTCTTCTTCTTCCTCTTTTCATTCTTCTGATACTACTTTTCTCTTATTCATCATTTTTCCCCATTTCGATCACCATTTCGTCTTCTCATTCCCTCTTCTCAGATAGATTTGTCATTTACTATGCCTAGGTCATGTTAATTGGAAGGTTGAATCACGTACAAAAGAAACAGTATATTACATCGGATATAAGACAGTATATTATTATAAGAGATATTATAAGTATATTATATTATTTATATATAAGTATATTATATCGCATAAGAGACAGACGAAACCGACCAACGTTTTGGCGTCTGATATAGAGTTTATAAATTGAATTGAGTGATTGATCAATGTGATTGAAGATAACAATCTTATTCGACCGATATTGTTGAAACTTTGCAATCATATTATGACACTGACAAGGTTTAGCAAAAAAATAACAAGTTCGACTGAGTCGTTGTCGATTTTGTAGAATTATTGAAATATTACACACTCATATTGTAAAGAAGTATTATAGAATTGCAATACTACATAAACTGTAGGATTGACAATATAAGTGTGTTTTATTCCAAACTTACAAGTTTTGTATCGATTGATCAAGTAGATCATATAGTTTTTACCTCATCAAACAACCTCTCACTCAATATCCATTGCCCATGGACTAGCTGAAATGCTTAAGTGGGCATCATCCGCATTAAAAAAAAGTTCGCGTGAGCTGAGAAGACATGCCGTTTCAATGTAAAGTTTATTGTAACAGTATTCTCAGCTTTCCTGAACTTTAATAAACTGAGCGAAATTCAAGCTTCCCAAGCAAAACTTTCGATAAAGAAGACCTACTCGTCTCTGATCAGCATCCGTTGCTGCATGGCTTCATCAATGATTAATATTAATCAATTTTGAATGTTGAAGAGCAAAAAATAATGTTCGCACAAACTTTGTGATCTTCAAAGGTTGTGAAAAATGTTTCACTCCACTCAACTGAGCACTCAACGAAAGTTTGCAGTGTTTGACCTTTGCAAAAGCTTCATCTGACAGGAAGGAATAATTGAGAATTATTTTGAAAAAATTCTTTCGCCTGTAACTTACACGATGGCTGGAAGTTGAAAAATGCTCAAAGTGAATCTAATTCAGTGATAGTAGTATAGTATAGTCCGTCCAAGCAAAGGAGACCCTCTGGCAAGATGAGAAAATGACTCCAGCTCGGTCAATATTGGTACAGAAATCACTGTTTTTGTCTCAATTGTAGGAAACATTCTGATCCATAATTTGAGACCAAATAAATGATTTTTGAACCAATATTGACCGAGTCATTTTCTCATCTTGTCAGGCGGTCTTCTTTGCTTGGACAGACTATATCAGACTCAGATAGAGTAACTTGATACAGTAATACAGGTATTGCCTTACGAAATGATTATCTGCTCTTTGGTACCATCTTCAAACGCGGATAGCTGAATGTTAGAATGAAATGAAAATTTCATTGGAAATTTTTTTTGCAAAATTATAAATGCCTCTTTCCACGGTGGCTTTCTGTTACGCAGTAATGATACAGATCTAAAAATTGATACAATAAGGAAGCTCGTTGATACAAGACACCTGCAATGCGCATGGCATGCATCGCCATGGAAATAAACTGATTCTATTTCTCAATAATTTTGAGAGTGAATGCTCTTGAGATTAAAAATTAAGATTGGTATTTTTTTAAGCTGAATCGTTGAAAAATAAATTAACCACCAAGTTGATAAAGTGGACTTTTTCCACTATACAATAAATATTACGGCCTTGGGTACAATATGAGCGGCAAGCGGCGAGAAAATTGTATCAGCTTATTTTCAATATGGCGGGGATCCATGCTGCACCATAATGGCGCAGTTTGCACTTTGCACTTCGCACTTTGCGAAAGTCTGCATCGCATTAGGCTGTGGGCTAATGAGTTGATCCATTGCACGCATAGAAGTGGAAAACTTCAATAATCTACACCACATGCTAATTCATTGAATGTATTGCATACCGGTTATTCTAATTCATTGCATCTGTTGTTCCTATTGAGTGCTTCCTTAAACATTTTCAATAATTAACTGAAAATTGAGAAGCATTGTTGTTTCCGTAAATCGTAAGGGTGAACATAATTCAGTTAAAAATGTATTTTCCTGCCGAATGTCATTCATTTATCAAAATCAGAGCCCTCTTGTCATTTATTTCAAATAAAACCAATAATTCCACCTATTTGGTGTAACTTTCGACTCGACATAACACGTGAAGAATTGGAGACACATTGTATTCAAAGTCGGAAGTTACGTTAAATGAGTATGAATACCGATATGAATCCACACAAAGCGGGAAACATAAACGCAAACCACTTAAAACCTCAAAATCAATAATGATCTCCATTATATTTATACATTTTCAAAAACACCAGCAGATGTAATTGATTCGTGAAGGTTGTTGACCTTGATTCGACCACGAAGGTTGCAGCATTGGTGAGTAATAATTGCTCAAAATGATTGTTTCAGATGGGTAGACTGGAAGGAAAAGAGCAGCAAATCAAAGAGCGAGTTGATAAGAGTGATAACAGAACAAATTGTTTTCCCCTCACTCCCGTATCACTAGTCCCCCCCCACCAACGCGAAACCGCAGGAGAACAATCATCGGACTACGACGACAAAGTTGGCTCAGTTTTGTCGACGACTGACTCTGACTCGGTCGGATTCAATTTTCTCTGCTCTCAACAGGTCTCTTAATAGAAATGTCACAAGATAGCTTGATAGTGTCGACTGTCGACCTTTTACATTGTTCGGCTCTTGATACTGCCTCCAGCTTTCGGGGAGGCTTTTTGTTGGTAGCATGAGTGGTAGACACCGAAAGAGAGACCGAAAAACCCCCTTTATTTCGTATAGAATAGAAATACTAGAAATAGCCGCAGATATAATACGTAGTGGATAAATATATGGCTATGACAATAGTATTCAGAATATGTATTTAACATATTATGAATAAAATATCATCTAGTATTTTCATCCAATATGAACGATTGCCATAATATCATCTCTAAAACTACGAAAACAGTGAAACTATATTTCAATTCCTCTGGTGAAATATATCCGAGAAAAAGATAGAAAAATGTTATGACTTGGCTCGTTATCACTTACCCCAACGAGCCACCCATCTTTCCTGTACGTGGATTTATAACCTACTGACACCTGATGTAAAGCATCTATTGTCTCTTTTGATTTCAAAAACATAATCTAGGCATAGCTGAATGACAACCATAACTGCCAAGATAAACTTTTTGGTGTCAGCTATAATAAGGATGTCTCAAATGGGCGAACATTTTGGATGAAATATAGTTTGTCCAAGCAAATAAGAAACTCTGGCAAGATGGGAAAATGCCTTCAGCTCGGCCAATATTGGTTCAAAAATTATAAATTTGGTTTTATAAGAATGTTTTGTACAATTTGAGATGGAATTTATTATTTTTGAAACAATATAGACGAGCTGGAGTCATTTTCCCATCTTGCCAGAATGTCTTCTTTGCTTGGACAGACTGTAGTTATCTGAAGACACAGTGATATAGACAATTTTGTGTTTTCCCATCACTATAGTTATCTCATTATTTGTTGATATATTGGGTGCATGCATAGAATATATGAATGAAATAAATATATAAAGTGTAAAACGTCGGTCGGTTGGATAAATTGATGACCAGCTATTATTTGTCGTTATCAAAGACTAAGTTGCAGCTGTTATTGGCCGCTGGCCACTTTGGTGGCTTCATTTTTAGATGCATCTGTGCATCTTTTAGATGTCAAGGCAGCCTCATTGAGTCAGTGGGTTGAGAAATAGTGAAAGCTTTATGTAAGCAAAAATAGACCGAAAATGTGTTACATTACTCGGTGGAAAAAACTTTTAACGCAAAATTCTAGAATAATATTTTTACTATTGCTGAAAATTGTTTCTCCAGTAAACAATTTCAATCTCAGTTGTTCAAATATCTCCATTTTAATAATTTGTTTTAGAATTTTAGTTTGTTTAATGTTTCCACGACTCTCGAGAGAACTGTGGGCCACTAGACTAGAATTCATCACTGCTGAAGATAGTCGCTCTAGTGAACAACTTCAATATTATAATTGTCTCCTCTTTAATAAAGTAAGGAATAATAGCCTACTCTTATTCATAAAGACATTTGAAATCGTCATAAAAATAAAAACATATTTGAATCCAGCTACTCAAATATAAAGTACCGTTTCAAACAAGCTAATTAATTGAATTCAAATTTTAATTCAATTATGAAATAATATTATCTTTCAAGAGGACACTTTTTTGATGAATTTTATTGCATTTTTCCATATTAATTATATACTTTATTCTAAAATTTGTTTAGAATAATCTAATCAAAATCTAATCAATTTTGTTTGAATCATGATTCCATATATCGAATTTCTAATTTTGAAGCTCCTAGTATCCTTCAATATACATTTTCCCCAGAATTTCAATCCAAATTCCCAGTATTTCCCCAAAGTTGATAGAAAACATTATTTGACATGTTTATCCTCTAATATTCCGCCAAGTTTTCAATAAAAAGCGACTAGCTGTCAGTTGAGAAAGCTGCCAATAGAAAGCGGTATATTCTGTTCAAGCAAAGAAGACATTCCAACAAGATTGAAAAACTACGCCAGCTCGGTCAATTCTGGTTCAAAAATTATGAATTTGGAGTCAAATTGTAGATTAGAATGTTTCCTACTATTTGAAACCAAGTTTATAATTTTGAAAGGATATTGACCGAGCTGGAGTAATTTTCCAATCTTGCCAGAATGTCTTCTTTGCTTGGACAGACTATAGCTGAGAACGGATGACCCACCCAACTCCAGAAGATTGATCAGTACAGGTGCTCTTTAAAATCGCACACATTGCAAGATAGATGGTTTTTCCTACAGAGGTTGTATACTCAAAGTTTGACCACTGGTGTGAGACGCTTCAAAAAAGAATACTAATATAAAAAAATTCCCTGTAATCCAAATTTCGGCCAAACTTTCAAATTATGATGAGATTTAACGGGGAAATTTGAAATATTAACGAACTTGTTAAATTTTTGTCCAACGAGAACAACACTTAAAAGCATTTTATGAAATTGGAAACTACCTCTTGAATTTTGGCATTGAAGGTTTCCTCTAAGGTAATTAGAATAGAATTAATTACTATTCTAATTACCTTGGTTCTCTCTATAAGGATTGGATTATCTACATGAAGTTTAACGGGAAAATTTGAAATATTTGCTCATTCGTCACACATTTTCTAAAGGGTGCACCATTGTAAATCAATTTTATGTGATTTAAAATAGTCTCTACTTTTGGTATTGGCAGTTTTTCTCTATGAGGATTCCATTACCTACATGAAAATTCGAAGTTTAGCCTCAAAATTGTCCAAATAGAGAGTTAAATAGAAAGAGAAAGTGAAAAGAATGAAAAATAAATGAGAAGAAGAAGAGGAAGAGCTGTGGTCGGAAGAATAAAAATAGGAAAGAGGGTAAAGAGAGACTGATGTCTGATGAGAAAGGAAATGAAGATGATGAAGAGGAAGAGGAGGATGAGAAGGAGGAGGAGGAGGAGTAGGAGAGAAAATGAGAATGAGGATAGAAAATGAGGAGTAAGGGAGTAGGAGGTGGATGAGTAAGGGAAGAGGAGGAGAAATAGGAGGAGGAAGAGGAGAAGCTTATTGATCGGTGCCCTTTGGGTGGCGGCTGAGTGTCGTTTTGGGGAGGGAGGGGTTGGAGAAGAATGGGAGGAAGGAGAAAGTGGAAATGAGGAGGAGGAATGTAGTGTGAGGAGGAGCCTTGAAATTTTGGATTCCACCACTGCCACTAATACCGTGATCCCGTTGGCCCGTTCTGCTCTCCTCAATGCAAGGATTAAATTGGATCATAGTGCAATGCAGATGTGTAATAATTATTGTAGATAACGCAATTTATCGTATTTAATGTTTATTTCGTATTTTTGTAGAAGTTATAGAACATCCACTTTGCTTTACTTAAGTTTTCGAACTGAAAATTACTCGTAGTTAATGGAATAACTAAATTAGTTAATGCTAGGAAAATTAGTATTGCTAATAATGCTAGTAATGCTAGTAATGCTGTATTGCTAGTAATGCTAGAAAAACTAAGTATATTGTAGCATTACAATAGTAATCTTTAATAGTTTACCATCTACATCCACTGTAAATGCCTAAAAAGTAGTTGGTATCTCGCATCAAAATCCCTCTCATTACCCACGCAAAGGCCTAGATAGAATCCCATTTGGGCATCAGTCCCAGAAAAATTTGTTGACTGACAGCTCCGACTGTGACAGTAAAAAAAAGTAAGTGAATGGAGAAACCGGCAGTCCAAAAAAGCAGTAAATCGGCAGGCCGATCGTTGAACGATCAGCCGTGAACTATCGAACTGACAGCAGTGGCGGCTTGTGCCCACGAAACAGGTGAAGTGCTCTACAGTGGAAGATACAGGCACTTCACCTCTTTCGTGGGCACGAGCCGCCACTGACTGACAGTGGATGTGGACCCTATCACAACGCATCATGGGTGAACCCAGAAGTTATTCATGATAAGTTCTATTCGCGGGCAACCATTTAATTCAAGCTGTTGAAATCAATTTTATTGCTGTTAATTAAAAAATTATTAGATTGTCAAATCGCATAGGCCTACAAGTATAGTCTTTGTAAGCAAAGAAGATATTCTGGCAAGATAGGAAAAATGACTCCAGGTCACTCAATATTGATTCGAGGATTATTAATTTGGTCTCAAATTGTAGAAAGTATTCTGCTCTACAATTTGAGACCTCATTGTCTCAAAATAGTTGGTCAGAACGTTTTCTACCAGACCAAATTTATAATTTTTGAACTAATATTGACCGACCTCGAGTCACTCTCCCATATGCCAGTAAGTCTTCTTTGCTTGAACATACTATGCGTGAAGTACTGTAGCTTGAAAAGTAGATTTTTTATTATTATTCATAGTCGGAATGAAATATTCCACTTGCAGGCGAAACACACCCACTTGTGCCCCACATCAAAGTGATGACCCCTTTTTTGGTCATACCCCCCACCACTCACAGCCACCAGAACACCCCACCCAACACTCACAAACCTCCAAAATTCATGCAAATGAAAGTGAGTTCCAAAGCGGAATAATTATTACTTGCGTTATCTAGTATTAATCACTTCACATTTGAATAGTAGTGCTATTAGCATAATTTGGCATTGCTCTTTGTAAATAACTACAGTATTGTCTCCATAGCACAGTAATGACTAGATATCTAAACTTAGATAGTTATTGAAGCGTTCCTAGTTAGAAAAATATTCTCACTTTGAAATATCTTCATGGACATGACATGAAATATTGTGACATACGTAGTTTCAGACACAATTAAACTCTTTTTCAATCTCTGACTAATATTCATACATTTAATTAATTTGAATTAATTAATCTATATTAACATTAATATTTTAGTTGGTTAGCAATAGCTCACGTACTCATTCATTGTGAAAATAATTATTATTCCATTGTATGGTTCTTTCACAAGTACTTTAACTGAAGCTGAACCAAATCTTGTAAATTTGTCAAAAATAATATGAGTCTATCTTCTCAGGTAAGGGTGATAGTTGATAAGTTGGATTGAGTACTCGAACTCTAATTGATAATTGAACAATTGTACGTGAGAATAGAATAGAAATCATAAAATAATTATGGAATAGATTTTTTATTTAATAGAATAGAATGGCGATTCTATTCTCAAGAATAGGATAGAATGGTGATTCTATTAAATATTATGGATTAGAATTTCTATTCTATAATTTCTAGAATTTCTATTCACTGATAAGTTATACTTTAAGAACTGAAATGCTATTGTTTCGGTTTTGAACAAATGAAATTCCCTAGCAAAACCCAAAATACAGTGACTTTGCTTTGAGAGAATCAGAGGAAGTATGTATGTATTCGTATGCCGTTTTCGGTGGGGAGTTCCAAAAGGAAGTTCCACCCGCATCTCAACCTCAATTTCCGTCGATAGGAAATCATGGTATTTCTTGATATGATACACTGAGATTTAAATTTTAAAAAGTTCTTCTGGATCAAGAGAGTCCGAAAACACGAGGAAGAGTGAAAGAGAGTGCGATGAGAGTTCAAGAGAATGTGATAGAGAGAAAAAAACAGGATAAAGAACGAATGATGAAGGGAAAAGATAAAAGCCGCAATACAGAGAAAAGTAATCAATGTGAGTAACAAGACAAGAGCGATTCACCCGCATTTACAGCCAAAACAATAATTGCTGATGTCTATCGGAGTAATTGAAGAAGTGGTCGATACGAGTGTGCCAAACGACCACATAATAATGTATTAGATTTGAGAACACATGAATGAAATTGTATTCTGTAATCGCTTTTTTATCACTGTACCCTCACATAATTTAACAAAAAATTCTTGCTTTTGTCAACGGTTTTTAATCTTGATTTGGTTTCATTCTTCACAGCTTTATCTGTGATAATTCGACGTATAATTCAACTATTTGTTGTGGAACAAAACATTTGTTGTAAATTATTCATTTTCTTATAGTTCTTTGATTCTTATCAACATATGACTTCCCAATATTGATTTGAAGTATGAAGACTAAACCTATTCATTTATTTTTATTTTTTTGAGAGTCCGATCCCTTCGTCATGGATCTAAAAAAAATTATTATCACTATGGCCGGGAAAATTGAAAAATAAATATGTTCAAATAAATATGTTTTTTAAATATTTATTTATTTAAAAAAATAAATTCTGTCCACAATACGTCATATCTGCAGCATGAGTATCTGATCTTTCAACGCTCTTATATAATGATTTGAATTGAATTAATCAAATTTAATCCAATAGAAAAGCCAACGGTCAGATCTTACTTAAATTGACTCGCCTTATATTTTTTTCCATTCAAATTATGAATAGAAAACTTGAGTAAGTCTAAATTCTACAGTAGGCCTGCTCCATTTCAGCAAATTAGGACAGAAAACTAGAACAATTGAAAACGCGTTGTGGAATGATTAGATAAGAAAATAGGAAGAGATAAGGTGTGAAATGAGTGGTTATTGATATAGATAGAGCAGAAAATAGTCGATAAGAACTTTATTTTTTCTTCTAAAATATTCTTCCCAGCCGTTTGTTGGTATGACTTTGGGATAATGCTTATAGTACTGTACTAACAAAGACAATCTACTAAAGTAATTATTAAATGGTACTAAGAAAGAAAAATGTGGAACATGGGTGAAACTCGAGTTGGTAGTTACATCAGCTCTACAAGTTCTTATCAAGCTTATCCATTTGATTGTATATTAAAAATTATTCAATTATTGTTTAATATTACATAATTATCAAACAACGCATTCAACTATTTTAAGCACAATCGTCAACTTATTGACAGTTTGACACATACCACCCAAAAATCTCTTAACTACTACGAAGTTAAACTCATTTGAATTTATTACAGCTGACGCAAAAGAATTAGGAACTCCTGTGTGCACTAACAGCTGATGTTGTCATTTAGCTACGTCTAGAATATGTGTTTTAAATCAAAAGAGATAATAGATGCTTTACATCAGCTGATATTAAGTAACTGTTACATCATGAACAGGAGAACAAGAGTTCCCATGTCAGCTATATCTAATTAAATTTATCACCTTTGTAAAATGACGTCATTAAACATCAATGAAAAAATTCTTTGGAATTAGATTATTCCACTGCAGCTAGATCCTAATAGATTCATGCTGACTTTATTTTCGATGCTCTTGATCTTGAACAATCTCTAAAACTTTTCCTTGCTGAAACATAACTTTAATTTTGAAATAATGAAACATTAATTTTCCTCTTCAAATCAAATTGAACTGGCGGCGGAAATTATACTTTCTCATCAATATGAGTTGCGAAAACTGGAGAGCAACAGATAGAGTGAATGAGAAGAGACAACAGATTTCCGCAAGGTCAGGAAAAGCTATATAAGCAAGGTCTCTACCATATTTAAGTATTTGAGAGGGGTCTCTTGTGGGTGTATAGGGGAAATGGTTTTAGTAATGGTGAGGGGGGGGTTGTTACAAAGGGGGGGGGGTGTTTGAAGAGAGGGGAGGGGGTCGCTGGTCAAACACCCAGCGATTTTACATGGTCTTCAATATTTGATCAACAAAAGTCATTAACACTCTCACAGGTGCAGTTCGCGCAAGCTGAGATGACACGCCAATACAATGTTAGGTGTATAAGAGCTGAGTGTCTTCTTAGCTTGCGCGAGCTATACGAGTATGACACTGTCTCAAAGTGTTAATCTAACAGAGCATTTTCAACTGGATGTTTAAAATAATGATTGAAATTTGTCCTCAACAGTTCATATACGTTAATGAAACATGCATGAAACCAACAAAACTGTTTTATGGTCTGTCCAAGCAAAGAAGACCCTGTGGCAAGATGGGAAATGACTCCAGCTCGGTCAAAAATCATTGATTTTTTTCTAAATCGTAGGAAACATTCTGATCAACAATTTGAGACCAAATCAATATTTTTGAACCAATATTGACCGAGCTGGAGTCATTTTCTCATCTTGCCGGAGGGTCTTCTTTACTTGGACATACTATACCAATTCAACTCTAGCCAATTCAATATAGCCTATTATTATTTCTGGAGTTATAATCACATTATATGGAATAAGCTTACTGAAATGATTGAAATTAGCTGTTTGAAAGATCAAAGATGGAATTGTCAATGAGCATAGGCACTATTGAATAATTGACTGTTCACTACTGAATCAAAAAATTGAATCCCACGAGAAATTCAACAATTAATTTGTAAATTTACATATCCAGCCATTTAAAGCTAAACGTCAATCAAGAAGAATCTGGGCTATATGTTTATTAAGTTTAAGATTTTTTTTTAAATAGATGGATTGCTATCTAGTCTTGTGACTAATGAGCAACTTTTTTCTTGCCTAAACTACTACTAATTACTTCATAAGAGAATCCTCCTCAGGGTCTCTTATTCACATTTTAGCATTTTAAGTACATTATTAACTGTACAACACAGGTGGGTTTCACTCATTTCCACTGCTTTGAGTTCAAGATGAAATGAATAATGAAATGGACTCAACATTCTGAATAAACTATCAAAAATTCCTCAAACATAGTACTGTACTTGTGCTTTCACTTAGGCTTTGAAAATAATTATTGTAATATTCAATCTAAAGAAATAAAACTGAAGCTGAAACTTCTATAACCACGCCGTGTAAGTGTAGAATTGAATCTAATTGATTCAAATTTAAATCGCCTGTGAAGAAAGTGTTACTGGGCAAGAGGTGACTGTACACAGGAATGCTTCCGTCGGGGACTGTACCAGCCGTGCATATCATCTTGGCAATCCATGTCAGTTGTCACTTGTCGCTTAGTCAAGTCAGCCTGTCCTGCTCTCCAATCCCAATCCCAATCTCATTCAACAACACTCACTCTGCATACACAACAACAGCTGTATTGCACACTTGGTCCAAGCAAGAAGTCATTCTGGCAAGATGGGAAAATGACTACAGCTCGATCAATATTGGTTCAAAATTTATGAATCAGGTCTCAAATTGTAGTAAACATTCTGATCTAGAATTTGAGATTAAATTTAAACTTTTTGAACCGATATTGACCAAGTTGCAGTCATTTTCCTATCTTGCCAGAATTTCTTTGCTTGGACAGAGTATACAAACACCGCAAGCCAAAATACACTAAATTGCTCAGGCTTGGATCAACCTTAGGGGGGTGATGAGAAGAATGAAATAGGGAAATTTCTCACCTTCAAAATCGGGTATCGTCTATCAGATAGTAGATAGTAGATAGTAGATAGTAGATAGTAGATAGTAGATAGTAGATAGTAGATAGTAGATAGTAGATAGTAGATAGTAGATAGTAGATAGTAGATAGTAGATAGTAGATAGTAGATAGATAGATTGTAGATAGTAGATAGGATAGTAGATAGTAGATAGTAGATATTAGATAGTAGATAGATAGATAGATAAATAAAGAACTTTAAAACAGGGCTGTTTAAAATAATAGAAAAATAAATAAAAATCAAACACCCTTTTTGAAAACTTTAAAAATTATAAAACACACATACATGTTAGATCTAAGCCCATTTTCAATGTGGATAAAAATAGTTATCTTTTTGAAAACTTTAAAAAGTATAAAATACATAGTAGATGTTTGGATCTAAGATTTTCAATGATAAAAATAGATAGTAGATAGTTATAGTAAAAACTATTTTTATCCACATTGTAGATAGTAGATCCCGAAACATAGTATGTAGTGTTTTATAATTTTTAAAGTCAAAAAACGGTGTTTGATTGTAGATAGTATTTTTCAAAGATAGTAGATAGTAGACAGTGATAATAGATAGTAGATAGTAGATAGTAGATAGTAGATAGTAGATAGTAGATAGTAGATAGTAGATAGTAGATAGTAGATAGTAGATAGTAGATAGTAGATAGTAGATAGTAGATAGTAGATAGTAGATAGTAGATAGTAGATAGTAGATAGTAGATAGTAGATAGTAGATAGTAGATAGTAGATAGTAGCACTGGCGATTCGTGCCCACGAAACAGGTGAAGTGCTGTACAGTAAAAGATGCTGGTACTTCACCGGTTTCGTGGGTACGAGCCGCTAGTTAGTGAATAGTGGATAGATACTCTCTAATAGTAGATAATAGATAGCTAGTCTTGTCTTAGTATAGATTGATCAATTGAGATTTGGGAGTGTTGATAAATTTCCACTATATGGACAGGTATATAGCCAGGTATAGCAGATATTTACGAAGCTGCTGGACAGTGGATAATAATTATTGTTATAATTCTCATCTCTCCAAGGACAGTCGACGAGCGGTCTTATGATGGCTAACTTAAGCCAAATTCAATCTACTTTAAGTTCAAATGTTCAGATTATCCACTCTTAGATTAATCCACTGTTATATTAAATTAATCTTTGCTTCAGCTAAATCGTTTCGTTCTTGTAGATAGCTCTCAGACTATACTGACAGAGCTTAGCATCATTAACAAACACTTGTCAACCATCACCTTCGTGGGCGGCTGCTGAATACTGTTTGAGCCGAGGACAATTTTCCGAAGAAAAGAGGAAAATGAGCATGCCTGTTTTCACTCTTCAAAGGTCACTCATTGCTCACTACAACACGCTTTTCTCTCTCTCTCTCTCACTCCCTCTGACCCCTCTCACCCTCGCATCCCTATTGAGTTACTTTCGCATCTCACGTGATACAAAACAAATCCCTCCCCCTCCCACCAAGAGGGGTATACTCTGTCCCTTCAAAGAAGACATTCTAACAAGATGAGAAAATTACTACAGCTCAGTCAATATTGGTTCAAAAATTATAAATTTAATCTCAATATGTAGATCACGTTGTTTCCTACAATTTGAAACCAAATTCAAAATCTTTGAACCAATATTGATCGACCTGTAGTCATTTTCCCTTCTTGCCAGAATGTCTTCTTTGCTTGGACAGACTATACCATTCCCCCTCAGAACTCTGGAGAGTACCCTTGAGTACCCTTGAATCTTTGCAGCATGAAAACGCCGCAGGGGTTTTCTACCCCTGAGAAATGAAGATGCAACCCCCCACTTTGTAATCAAGAAAGATTGTGTATGTACCACAGCATCAACTACTGTTTACATCACATAATAATTGTGTGCTGTTTGAAATAGGAATGATGAATAGCCTGGTAGCAGTATAGTGAATAGAGCTGAGTAGTGTTGTACTTGTGGATAGAGACATGTCAATTACGGGTCTTGAAATAGAAATGAATGTAGAATATGCAGTAATAGAGAAAGCATGATGAATAGTTCCTCGCAGATAATATTCTTCTTCTTTCTTGATACCCTTCTTTCTCACAGCGTCGGGTGCCGGCAAATAATATTGCAATTGATATAATATCACTTGTATATTGGTAATTGGAGGAAATATAATGAGGCAGGTATAGCATTTCCTTCTTACACTTTTATTCAAATGCCCATCATAACTGGATATAGTCATAATACCATAATGTATAAGACCATTCGTACATTAGATAGTAGAAATGTTCTGTGATCAATGGTCTTTTGAGGAAAGTTCCAGTGGAAGAATGTTCATTTGAAATGTCCAGTAAGGAATGGACATTGGATGCCCAGTGGATCAATGGATATTGTAAAAATATTTTTATGTAACACATGTTCGGCGATATAGCTATTTTCAAGTGTAAATAACTGTTACTGTTATTTACACTTGAAAATGGCTATATAGCCGAAACATGTTGTGTTAAAAAAAAATTTAAAAAAAGGGTAGGCCTACTTCGATTTCAATTATTTCAAGTTTTAACTAATACAGTAGCCCTAAGAGAAAATAAGTATTCCATATAGATGTATTGTATTATGTATCGAGCCTCATGATTAAGATCTTAACTCTATAAAACATTAGGTTGACTTTGTTATTTGATATTGAATATAATTATGTTTTTGTAAAGATGAATATCAAAACGTAAGGCTCAATACATTATACAATACACCTATGTGAAAGCAGCTTTACACTAAATAGAAAATTTTGGGAGAGAACAAAGAAGCTAAATGATATTGAATAGGCCTAATTCAAAAATATGGAGAGCGTAAGTTAAACTAAGTAAGTTGAGCTGGCGATGGAGAGCAGAAAGGAATAAACGATAGATTTTAAGTTTGATGAATTTGAATTTGAGAAGGAAAATGAGAATAAATTTGAAGAGAATATGATAAGTAAGTGAGAAGCAACAAAGATGTAGAAGAATGAAGAAAGAAGGATGAATTCATCCTTAAGGATAAATATAAAAGTCAAAATAAGGAATATTAAAATTATGAATTTTAAAATGCAACCAATGAGAGTGAGAGAGGCGGTGAGAGATTGGAATTGGAGAGATTATATGTGTGACTGAGAGAGAAAATAGAAGATTAGAATAAGATAGAGTGAGATAGACAAAAGTACATTCCTAAAATCCGAATTGCTTGTGGAGCTTAGAATGTGATTGATAGAGAGAGAGAGATAGAGAACGCACTGTGGAAAGCTTAGTAAGCTTAATCACCCTTTTGTACTGATTTCTGCTTGTTTGGCTTGGAAGATGCTTACGTTCGCAAAATCCTAACAATCCGCCTAACCTCTGTTCTGGTTCATCAACATTATCAATTAATTCAATATTTGAATCAATTAATATGATATTTTCATATTTGTAGAACATTGATAGTATTAAAATGAAATTTTTTAAAAATGAATAAATAAATAAATAAATGTGCTTACAGGTTAATTCTTTTAGTGTGAGTTATCAAATCCAACCAAGATGAAACTCACAAACTTTAAAACTATCTCAACACATTTTTCCAAACCGCTCCTCTCATTTTTTAACTGAGTAACACAACTTTCAATAAAAATCTAATAAATTCAGAGTACAGTATAGAGAAAAATTTTCCAACTCACTACTTTTATTAATCCAGTAAACGCCAACTCCATTCGTTTCCAGATCGGTTACGCGGATTAATTTCATCCAGAAAAAGCCACGCGTAACGTCGGCAGGTTATTTGCAGACGTCTGTTACAGACAACGTGGGCGTCTTTCTATTTAAAAAAAGTATTTCAGCTGAGTTTACCTCTTCATTCGAAATTTTCATGAGATAATTCTCATCTTTCGCATTTTTTGAAAGTTGCGTTCACAACGGATTTTCTTCCATAGAGAGAATAAAAGATAAAGAGATAAAATATAAGATGGAGAGATGGAGAGTAGAGAGATGAAGAGATGAAAGATAAAGATAAAAATAAGATGTAGAGTAGAGATGAGAAGATAAAGATAAAATTTAAGATGAAATATGGAAACATAAGAGATGAAGATAGAAGGGAGATGATTGATTGATTGATTGCCTTTATAAGCAGAGTTAGGACTTGGTCCTTTCTACCAGTTACAATATGTACAATAATATACAGTTATCAAAATACATAAAAATTAATTAATCATACAGTAGAGAGAGAATATTAAATAAATAAATTATATAAATAAGAATATTGAATAGTATGTAAATAAAACAAAATAAAAAAAATTAGTAACAAGAACTAAAAATAGATTAAATATACAGGGTGTTTAAAATGTGCACTTCTCAGGCTGATTACACACCAAGTAGACGAAGGTCCCATGGAACGTTTTTGTCTACTTGGTGTAAGGAATCAGCCTGAGAAGTATTGCACATTCCTCCTGAAACACCCTGTATAATAAGAAAATAAACATGTTTCCTTAAATTCACCATTCACTCACACACATGCACACTAGCAAAGGAGAAATATCCACCGAATACTTCGATATATTCAGTATTGAAGATATATCTAAATAAGAATATAGATGAATATGAGTTTGAGAACAAATGCTATGGAGATTAGATTAGATTAGATTAGATTACTTTATTCAATTAGATAACAAAATTCGGCTTAGATTATACATTGTAATATAAATGAGTAAAACAAATTATCCTATAAATTTCACACAATAGAGACTTCTAGTAAAAATACGAAAAACGGTGATGTAATGAATGCAAAATTTATACAGATTTTAAATTGGAGGCTCTGCAAAATGAATAAGGAGTGTAAGTTATCTAAGTGAAAAGGCGAAGTTTAGACATATATATGTCCATTCTTGGGAAAAGGATAATAAGGTTATCCTTTCCATTAACACTTGGCCTTAAGTTGAGAATTCATAACAAGCTATTAGAATTACTAAAGATAGTAAGAAAGATTATTATAGCATTTAAAAACTAGATTTAAATGAATTAATACGATATTAATCAATAATTGAATTATATTATAAGATAAGTAACAATAAAAATGATAATGGTAATGGTAATGGAAATGGGTAATGATATTATGAATTAAGATAACTCAAAGTGAAAATTATTTACAAGTATATGGCAGTGAATGAAAAAATGTGCGATGAATGAAAAGAGTTGGGTTAATATTATAATAAAGGTTTGGATGGTGAATATGTGATGGTGGTGTACCTTGAATGGAAGTTGAATTTATTATTAAAAGTATGAGGAGAAAGTGAAAATGGTGTGTGATGAGTCGGATTTATTCAAGTATGTAATGGGTAATAATAAGGTGAATTATGGAATTTGTCATGTTGCTCTAGGTCTGGACATATTCGATCATTTTGTCAACAAGATGTTTTCTCAACTTCAAGATGAAGCTCGCTCGGCTCTCAATAGACCTAATCGATTCAGGGACGGCATTCCATTCACGGCAGCCTGAGACTAGAAAGGACTTAGTATAGATTGTAGTGCGGTGAATTGGAATCCTCAAAGTATTTTCTCCAGTTCTCGTGCGTGATGCATCTATTCTCCTACCCTCAGAAACAAATTTAAAATCGTTTTTGAAATAATTAGGTTTACCATATTTTAAAATATCCCTGACAAAGCTTGACACAATACGAAAAAGTCTCTGATCTGGTATCTTTAAGGCTGAGCTTGTAATATGTGCTTGGGTGATTCTTTCATGACGTTGGAGAGAGTAAACAAATCTTAAGCAATAATTTTGACAGCGCTGTAGTTTATCATTGAGTGTTACTGTCATGTCATTGAGTACAGAGTTGAAAGTACATAAAGTGTGGGAATATTAGTGATTTAACCAGCAGCAATCTGATATTTCTTGGTAGGATGTCTTGCAATTTCTTCAATGAATGCATGGCTGAAAATACTTTTTTACATGTTTTATTAACCTGGTCTGACCAGTCTAAATTTTTATTCATGATGATACCCAAGTTTTTAACAGAGCTACAGTAAGGAATTTCATTACCATCGATTGTTATTTTCTGTATTGTGTTGAAGTTGATATTATTGATGAGGCGTGAGTAACCAATAATTATTGGCTGTGTTTTAGTGGGATTCAGTTTAAGACCATTTTTATTTGTCCATTCAAATATGCATTTTACATCTTGATTAATTTTATCTATAGTTTCATTGATTTCAGTGATAGGGCAGCTAGCATATAAATTTGAAGGTCGTCAGCATAGGTATGGAATTTGGAAAACTTGATAACAGTAGGAAGGTCATTTGCATACAAAGTAAATAAGAGGGACCTAAAAATGAACCTTGAGGAACGCCATGTTGACATTTTTCCAATTTGATTTGTTATCACCAACAGTTACACATTGTTTTCTGTTTTTTAAGTAGGAATTGAACCATACTAGTGTTTGATCACTAAACCCAAGTATAGCTAGTTTGTTAAGTGAATTTCATGGTCAACAGTGTCAAAAGCTTTGGAGAAATCAAATAAGGTCAATACAGTGCATTTTTTCTGGTCCATAGCTAGCCTGATATCGTCAGTTACACGTAGAAGAGCTGTTTCAGTGGAATGAGATTTGCAAAAACCAGATTGAAAGTCATGAAGTTTGTTATTTTGTTCAAGGAATGCTACAACTTGGCCATGAATGAGTCTTTCAAGTACTTTAGAGAGGGCGGGAAGAATGCTAATTGGCCTGAAGTCATCAATTTTAACAGGTGAGGCAACTTTGTTCAAGGGACGAACTAGGGCGAGCTTCCCAATTATCAGGAAATTTACCATTTTCAAGAGACTTGTTAAAAATCAAAAGTGATAGTTGGGAGAACTACTTTTCGTAGCATTTTCTTTATTAAGTTAATAGAAATTTTGTCTGCCCCAGTAGCATTGCTGTGCATTGTTTGAATAGCTTTGAGTGTATTTTCTTCCTGAAATAGGATTGAAATGAAATTTATTGCCAATAGGAATGTTTAAATTAGTAACTTGGTTTTTCAAATTATTGATGTGATCACCAATGGTAGGTCTGTCACGTTGAGTTGAATGTGAGATAAAATGGTCATTAATGTCTTCCAAAGGTATGTCTATATCAGTTTCAGATTTGTGTTTACCTAGACCAAATTCTTTTATTCCACGCCATAATAATTTAGAGTCAAGTTTATTGTCTGTCATGAATGAGTTAAGATATCTGATTTTTGAATTACGTAATTGCTGCTTAACTTTATTTCTTAAAATGTCGGTATTCAAGCAAACTATTCAAGTCAGATGTCCTCTTGAATTTTCTATGAGCTTTGTGCCCCTCTGTCCCATCATTTTTAAAATGTCGTCAGTCATCCAAAGGTACTCGTCGTTTTCTGTTTATTCTTCTAGTAACAAAGGTGCATGTTTGTCATATAAATCAAGAGTCAATTTTTCAAAAGATTCAACCATATCATCAACTGAGGGCAATGCCTCAATTTGATGCCAAGGAGTTTGAGCTAAGTCGGTCAAAAAGGTTTCGTCAAAGTGTTTAAAGTTCCTATAAGTAATAAATTTCTGATCAGGTCTAGGTGTCATATGACACAGTACACAATAGATCAAGTCATGCCCAGAAATAGTTGGAACGGAGACCTGACCAAAGTGAACAACCATTTTGGGTCACTAACTAAAAAGGTCGATAAAAGTATCAGATTCGTTTGTATGATGTGTTGGGTCAAGTGGTAAGATAGTCATATTCAGGCAGCGAAAAGTTGTTGTCAACTGATAATAGTCAAAGTTGTGGTTAGCCATATTGAGATCCGTGTTCATATCACCCATAACTAGAATACGACTGTAGAAAGGCATGAAGGATAGTAGGGCATTTTCGAAATCTAAGAAATGGCCTATTTTTGGAGGTCTATAGCATATTCCAACTAGTAATTTGTCTGAGCTACTAAAAGATAATTCAAGTAACATGAATTCTGGTTTAGCGGAGTATTCTTGTTTTGATGTTGTTAATATTTTAGTTTTTATTCCATCTTTAACAAATAGTGCAACTCCCCCGCAAGCTTTATTTAAACGATCGTTACGGAAAAGATTATATCCAGGTAATGCGACTTGCGAAGAGGGTATACTGGGCTTCAAGAATGATTCTGAAATACCAACAATATGAAAGTTTTGGAAACGAAAAATTGCTCTAAGTTCGTCTATATGACAGCTAAGGGACTGTACATTAAGATGGGCTGCTTTAAAGATCTTGTTAAAGGGCTTGAGTTCATTATACAGTTGAAATCCCGTGTCATTAAAATTATTATTATTATTATTATTATTATTGATTGAGAGCAGGCGAGCTAAGTTGTCAGTGCGGGGCATCATTGAAATGACCAGCAAGCATAGAGGTAACCGTAGAGCAGCCCATGACAGTGAGAATGATGAAGATGATGATGATGATGATGATACTTATTCTAATTGGAATTCTAAAGTCTCTGAAGCAGGTCATCAGCGTCGGGCTGATAACTTCGGCTCCTATAGTATTATTTACAACAGATCACAGCTTTGTGTAGCGCACTTTTCCACATTAAACGAAGAATAGGTCACAATGGAGAGTTTTCTGGGCGTTCACTTAATCCATGTTTTGTACAAGGGTTTAAAGAATCGCGATTTTCTATTTGTGATTGATTATTCTTTGGAATAGAAGATTCATGACAGGAGGAGTTTGCTTCTGTTTGTAGCCATAGGGGTGGTAGGGGAAGACGTCTCTCGGGCCGGGGAATGGGTGAAGAAGCAGAAGAAATATTCTCAGCCGCATCCCAAGAAAATCTCCGTTGTATGGGCTGCAATGAGAGAGCAAAACGGCAGAACAACAGCGAACAAAAATAATACAATGGAGGGGTTCTATGGTTATAGAGGGATTATTATTGTTAGTGATATTTTATGATCAGAGGTAGCAAACTTGCATTATATTAGTACTAGAATTAGTTACACTATTGGAAATCTGTAGATGCAATGGGGGGATGGTGGAAGGTTTAGATGCAATATGATAAATACAGTGTATTATAGATATAATAAGCGGAAATCGGATTAGTCCTATATGAGAGCAGGAATAGTTAACAATAAGGAAAGGGTACGGAAAGAATCAGTGGGAATAGCCGAATAAGAGAGGATGGTCAAGTGATATGAAAGATAGAGATAAGAGTGAGTGAGATGTAAACTAGATAAGAGATAGAGCGAGTACCGTGCAGTGACAGTGAAAAGAGAGGTGGAAGAAGGAACGAGAGAAAGGACATGTCAAAAAGTTAGGGTGAATAATAGAGAATCGACTATTGAGTGATGGCGGGTGAAGAAGGTGGTGGAGGAGTGAGGTGAGAATGAACAGGTAGTTTGCTCTCTCGGTCGGTCATGGTTAGCGAGTGAACGCATTTAATTTCGGCTCCTGTAAATATCATATTTTCGTAGGGGTTTTCTAGCTTTTACTTAGAAATTTATATTAAAGTGTGAAGTTTTTTGTCCTAGTTTTCCATCATCCAATAATTTTTTTCATTTTTCATTTCTGTTAATTAATTAAATCAATAAAACATCATTACCACGTGGTGTTCATAGCGTTCATACCAGTGTTTCTGTTTTTTTGTCTTGTGCTTTTGTGTCTTGTGCTGTTGGTTTCTCGTCCTTTCTCTCTCTAAACAATGGGTCGTGGTGGCAAAACCAACCCTTCCCACCTCGACCGCAGCAGGTAACCCGTTCCTGCAACGTGGGTGCTGCGGGTGCAACGACCTCTGCCATCGCCGAGGAGATACTGCTAAAAATTAGGGAGGAAGTGAGTGCGGCGGTCACGGAGGCTCTTCGGACTTTCCAGGCTCAGATCGACGACCTCAAGTCTGAAAATACAATTTTAAGAGAAAGACTTGAGGAAGTCGAAAGGGAGTGCGACCTCAAAGTGGACGATCTTGAGCAATATGGGCGTCGCACTTCGCTTCGAATTTTCGGCATCCCAGAAAGACAGAAAGAGAACACCGACGACCTCGTCATGAAATTAGTTAAGGAAAAACTGGACATCAATCTTCCTCTTGAAGATATCCAACGGTCGCACCGTGTGGGACGCCTTCAGGATCCCGCGCAAAAGAGGGAGAACCCCCAACCGACGGCGGAACGACATCGCCCCATCATAGTCCGGTTCAGCAGCTACCGTGTACGGCAGCGCGTGTTCCTGGCGAAGCGACAACTCAAGGGTACCGGCGTCGTCATCCGAGAGGACTTGACCCGTCACCGTCTGGCCCTTCTCAATGCCGCCGCCACAAAATACGGAGTGCGGAACACGTGGACCAGTGACGGGAGGATCAAGTTCGCCGTTGGAGAGGGTCCATCTCGGCGGACCTGGACGGCAGAGCGCATGGAGCACCTTAACAAATAAGCGCCTGCTCACACACACTAAAATCGGACACAGCTGAATTCTGGGTGAGCTCACTTATTATAATTCATTCAAATAAATTTAAATTGATGCATTTCTTTCAACTTGAAACTATAGCTGGCCCACAAATATAAATTAGGCAAGACGATTCCTCCACATCCACTATATTTACATAGCATATCCTCTTCAACCAGTCATGTTTCATAGTTTATCTATTTGCTCTCTCGTGACATGAAATATCCATTTGTTTCGATAATACTGGGTAAATTTATAGAATTATAAATTCAGCTTTTAAATTACGAAAGCTGTTTCACAATAACTCCTATCTTAACAATAATCATTGCATTAAACACATTTTCGCTGTTAGTAGTTCTAATTCTCAGTTAAAATTACAATTGATGAAAATTAAAATTTAGCATTCAACTCTGTTAGAATACTATTTTGCATTCTGTTCTAGATAATCTAATATCACAGGTGATGATTCAGGTCGATGTTATAACTACAAATCTCATATATATTATCTTATGTACATACCTGCCCGACCCTGACTACTCGATGATCTCTAACAATAAACGGAATCTTTCTTGTCCTAATAACAATAATATTATTTTTTCGACATTTTCGAATTCTTACAGTGACATTATTATCCCTTCATGTTGTTATAACGTTTCTCTTATAGCTCTACTCGTTGCCGCATTGTACATTTTACTCTTTGATAAGGCATGACTATTGGAACTGTGGTAACTGGAACTCTTAATCAACCTAAATTAGAATTCTCAGAAATGAATATCAGGCCTACAATATATTGTTGTTGCACACTTTCTATCTTTGTTCTGCATGATAAATTAATTGCTTGTCTGTCATTCTTTGCCTTCGCCTCGTTAATCCCACCAGTCACCTACCCATCAATTGTTTCTCACATACACAATAGCCTTTTTCTGTCGCTTGCTCTACCCCATTTCCATAATTTTGTGCATTCACCAACTGATGGAGATGGAGAGATAAAAAGAAGAGAAAGAAGATGAGAAAGATAAAAAGAAAATGGCTACTATGAAGATCTATTCTCTATCTGGTGGAGTGGTTTCAAGAGTAAAATGGCAAGAGAGAAGAGATTTATTCCATTTCCATTTTTGTTGAAGTGGTTATACCTCTGATACCTCTCAACCTCTGTGTACTCGTTTCTCACAGAGGATAAAGAGAAAGTACTCCATTTTCTATAAATATATAGGCTACTCTGAGAATAGTGTATTTTTTTGTTTATTATTATATTGAAATAAAATATTATGGAAAAAAAACAGGCGTGCGCCCAAATTTTCCTCAATTACAATTTGCATTAAAATGTCTGATGTAAAGTTTAGATGAGATATGATAAAATTATAGGCCTACATAAATTTAATGGATTAGCATTATTAGTGCCCTTTGAAATAAAATTGTGGAATTGATATCGTCAATATCAGATTTATAATGACGATAAAATTATCTGAACTTGTAAAACTATCTGAAACTACCATTGAATTTGTCCTCTGTATCATTTCACATGTTTAAACATCCCTTTCCACTGACAGTTCTAGTCATTCACTCTCACTGTATGAACTGTAAAGTTCAATCAGAATCTTTTTTGGATGAACTGCACAGTTGATAAATTATTATTTCAATTTATGTAACCACCTCACAACGCCTATCGTTTCTCCCACGCGACTGCTTACATATAACAACTCTCAATTAAAACTAGTAGTTCGTAATATTAATAGGAAACTATCATTAAATCAATTTAGATTGAATAGACCAGCTCTATTTACATAGCTATCAATCAATTACAAAACTATTGATTATCGGAAAAATACTTGTAATAATTGCAACTTGTAATCCAACAATTCCAAAACTGGACTGGTATTGAGGCTGACTGTAATAATAACCGTATTCATTTTGTGACTATTAAAAGATTGTAAAACCTTTCTTGGCACAAATCCGAACTTTTTTCGTAGCGGAGATCTAGTTTTGAAAGTGTTTTTAAATAGTCGCACGACAGGTGCATTCAAGACTTTTTCTACTAGCGACTCATTCATTAATATTATATTTTTAACAAGAGTTGCAATTGATTACGACGAGATGTCAAGTTATTTGAATAAATAATAAATCATTTAACGTCTGAAGATTCGCGGATGGATAGATTTAAATGAATATTATTGTCTGGGTACATTCGATATTCACTTACTTGAGTGAGCTGATGTTTCGACGCCTTCGCAGACTCTATCGAGCGTAGAGAGTTCTATACTCTCTAGAATACTCTGAGGTCTGGAGTATAGAACACTCTAGAACACTTCGGAGTAAAGAACCCTACTACGCTCCGAAGCTGTCATTTGCGATGGCAACAAAACGTCAACTCACTCAGTAGAGCGAAAATCGGATGTGCCCGAAAAATAATTCAAATTAAGAATAATATAATACAGTTAAGTACATAATATTGAGAACAAGAAGAAATTAAAAGATATTATTACATAAATCTTGCATTTGCTACAATGATAAGATCCATCCAGAAGAAATATAATTTTGAAGAAATGAATTGAATTATGAATTTACTGAAGATCTAGTGATATACAGTACTCAGTCAAATTCATAGACTGTGATAAATGAGTTCACATAAGTAGCTGTAAAGATAGTAGCTGTAAATAAATCACTGAAAAAGCTGATGCTAGTAACTGGAATTGTCATTTAGCTCGGCCCAGATGATTAAAAGAGACATAACTTAATGGCGTGAGCTCAATACTCCATGTTCAACACAAATGAAATTTGAAATGGTTTTTGAAATTGCATTCTTTTTCAAGAACAACGCTGGCAGAATAATGAAGAACCTAGTTTATAGCTGGATAAGTTTAGTTTAAAGTTAAAGCTTTAAATTTTCAGAAATGGTGATATGTGATGTGTGATGCACTTAAGATGTTCACACAATTTTACATTCTTCAATGAATTCCACTTCATGAATGAATTTTAAACAATGGAGAGAGTATATATGAAAATTTCATGTAATAAGAGTGGGTGATAGTTTAAGTGGACGGCAAACTGCCGAACGGCAAAAAGCCCCATAAGAACAATGTAATTTCTAATCTTTGAGCAGATAGAGCTCTATTTATGAACAGAATTTCACCATCTCTATCTCATTGGAAAGAGAATTTAATTCAACAGGGGCGTTACTTTTACTTTTTCGATTTTTAGTTTATTTCAATAATTAATTCAATACTTTTTTAGTTAATTAATTATGCGATAATTATTGAAATAAACTAAAAATCGAAAAAGTGAAAAGTAACGCTTCTGGAGAATTTAATTCTCTATCCAATTAGATGAAGAACGTGAAATTCTGTCCATAAATAGAGGCTCATTCTGCTCCAAGAAATTGATAGAAAATACATTGTTCTTATGGGGCTTGATTTCGCCGTTCGGCAGTTTGCCGTCCACTAACCCCTCTCTTAAATTCAATAATATAAAAATAAAATAAAATAATAATAAATGTTTGAAATTAAATTGATAATTGACTAAGCTATTCCAGAGCATATGAAGCAATAAATAGAATTGAAAGGTCAATAAAAAGATGCAAGAAGTTCCAATTTAATGTTTCAGTTGATACATGCTTAACTTTAAAAAAATATTATTAGCGTGTAATAATTTATTATATATTAATAAATTATATAATAATAAAAATAATTATATATTAATTGTTAACCTTAACCATTTTAATGTAAACCTTCATCATCACTCACTCATCATCACCTTTGCTTAAATCTTTTGCTATCAAGTCGCAATTGCAGCAATAGATAAATAAATAATCAATTGAGATATTTTTGAGCTAATTATTGAGAAATAATTCATTTTCAATTATTTGACAGAAATAGATACTTACTTGTTCAAAACTTATACTAAATGTCTAAACCGTCTTTTTTCCAAATTTTTATGATTTGTGCCCCACATGTACCCTTTTTAGTAATGTAAACCTATCTTTAAACACTCCTTTTTTATTGAAGTGGAGAGAAACCAACATAAAGTGAATCTGAATAAGCACAGATAATAGAACCATTTGGTATCTGATTAATGGTGTTGAGTTGGAAATGAGTTAAAATTTGAAGACTAGAACGATTTTTCAACGTTTGACAATAACAAGTTAGTCACGTTCGCATATTGTTTGCTTGTGATGTGAATCAACAACTAGTCTGTCCAAGCAAAGAAGAGCCTCTGGCAAGATGAGAAAATGACTCCTGCTGGGTCAATATTGGTTCAAAAAATATTGATTTGTTCTCAATTGTAGGAGACACTCTGGTCTACAATTTGAGACCAAATAAGTAGTTTTTCAATCAATATTAACCGAGAGGGTGTCATTTTCTCATCTTACTAAAGGCTCTTCTTTGCTTGGACAGACATTAGATCATTTGCATAGACTGAAGTACACTAATGAGAGTTGCAGCTCTAAATTCTGATTGATGGAACAGCGATAAAGTTCGAGGGAATTCAAAAAATTCAACAATGATTATGCCTTAACACTGAACAATAATTGTAGCTCAAATATTGACTGCACAAAACCGTTGTCAACCTGAATACTGCAAGTAATCATGACCATTTTTATGAAATATAATATAATCATTATAATCATGACAATAATATTGTCATGATTATAATGATTAAAGTGAGAATTCGTTAATGTTGATTTTGTTAACAATACTCCTCTTAATATAGTATTCATCAAAATTTGAAGAGAAAAACGTTTTGGACTCAATTGTCTGTGCTTTTATATATTGTGCTATTCTGTATTGTGTATTGTAAATTAAACTTTAAACTCAGGGCTATTAAAATAATTGATAAATAGGGTATTTATTTAAACAAAAAGGGTTTTTGTTTTTCTATTTTATTTATCAATTGTGTATTGTATTATTCTATTCTGTATTGTATTATGTATTAAATATTGTATTGGATTATTGTATTATAATTATGTGTATTGTTCTGGAATAGATGAATGAATAAATATTACTTGTGTGAGTATTTAAGTGTATTCAATGATAAAATAGGGAAGCCCCACTACACTATCATGGATTTTGCCACTCTGTCAATTGGATGTGTGAGATGAACGAGAGGTTCTCATCTATTCTTATAAAATCACACTTGTTGATAATAGGGAGAAGAAAGGGATAGGAGAAAGTTTATAGAAAAGATAAAGAAGAAGTGGCAAGAAAGAGGAAGAGGAGAAGCGGGTAAGGAGGATTAAGAGGAGGAGGAGGAGGAGGAGGATGAGGATCCGACGCAAAACAAATATTATGAAAGGTGAAAGAAAGGTGAATGACAACAACACAGCTTGCATTATCAAGTTTTGTTTTTGGATCCATATTGGATCGCCCACGTCAAAGTGCTTCTACCCTTCTTCTTCTTCTTCTTCTTCTTCTTCTTCTTCTTCTTCTTCTTCTTTTTTTATTTTTCTTCTTCTTTTTCTTCTTCTTCTTCTCCTTATTCCCCTTCTTGTTACAATGTGGGATGAGGGGTGTGTGTTGATTTCAAAAAAAGTTTTGGTTAAAAAAAAATGTATGTGATCATTCTGCTAATCAACAAGTTAGTATTTGTTGGTTATACTTTATTTTTATGGTTAGTACCTACACTGCCTCTACCCATACTGCTCCTTTAAGTTTTTTAAAATAATTCAACTATACTCCTATCCATTCACGATGGCTTGAGACGAGATAAACAAAAGCTCTGCATGTGTGTGTGTGTGCGACTGGAGTAGCTTCGTTTTAGCCACGACGTAAACAAGTCACAGCAATGCCGAAATCCCGAATTTTTCTGTCGGGACTGTAACGAAAGCATTGACACAAAAACTTTTACTATAATTGTTTGTTCATTTTAGGTTCATGCAGTCGAGAGACAACCGAAACAAGCAATTTCCCAATGTGTATCTATAAAAGAGATTACTTAAAGATACTTATTCTGAATTGCCTACAACAAAATTCGGGATTTCAGCGTTGCTGTGACTTGTTTATGTCGTGGCTAAAACAAAGCCACAACAGTCGCACACACACACACACATGCAGAGCTTTTGTTTATCTCGTCTCAAGCCATCGTGAATGGACTATAGATTCTCTGCACCAATAAAACGTTTTCAAAAGAAGTATTGAATTTTTCTCTTGATTCTGAAACGTGCGATTCCCGGGAATGTCTGTATTGCACACTTGAATCTTGAATTTAAGTCGAGTAGATGGATGTGTTCTTAAAAGCTCATGTTGAGAGTTTGACATTTGCACTGGCATTCTATTGACCTATCAAAAGTCGTTTCTTCCGAAACCTCCCCTCTCCGCTACCTGTTTCAACTCAACATCCACATTCAAATGTCACTCATCCACTTTATAATACGTATCTTATCGAAAAAATAAATAATTTCATAGTAGCCTAACTAGCCTAATAATTATATTATTTTGTGATTTAATTACAATTATTCTCAACTATTAATTTTCTCTGAACTCTTTTGGTTGAGATTCAGAACATTTAAACTTATAAGAACTATAATAATAATTAATTAGAATCTCAATTTATTGCTATATAAATAGACAAAGGACTTCTGCAACTGCAGATATTGACCAATGTACTAAATAGCAGGCGAGATCCATTATAACAACTATCCCAACTATAACAACCATCTTATAACAACTATTAATATTATAGCATATATTATTACTGAAAAAGTGATTACTGGCGTACTCTTGAACGGATTTCAAAAATATTTCAACACAACATTTCTAGGAAAGATATTGATCTGCAATTTGAGATCAAATTCATGAAACAATCTGATCTACAATTTGAGACCGAATTCATGATTCTTGAATCAATATTGACCGAGCTGGAGTTATTTTTCCATCTTGCCAGCATGTCTTCTTTGCTTGGACAGACTATACAAAGCCAATAGTAGTGAAAATAACATAAAAAATTCCATCACATTTCCAATTTTATTTTTAGTTTTTATTCAAAATAACAGTTCCATAACAACATTGCTTGTTCTTAATTAAGGGAAGGACAATAAAGACCTATTTAAAAGATGATAAGATAAATGAACCAGTTTAATCCAAATTTTCAGAGTTCAAATATCGGACAATTTACTTATTTTCAATAGTAGCTAATAAATGAGCTATATCAACATTATTCTTCTGAATCCTTCACTCAAGACATTCAATTCAATTGAACGAGACTGTTGTTACCCTTGTCTGAACCTTATAGCAACACATGTCATGGCCAAGCGACCAAACAAATCTCTGGAGAAATGTATGACATGTTAGATCGAGAAGACCCTTCGTTACCATGTACTTCACATTCAAACGGCGTGTCTTCGCCTTTTGAGCGTACTATGATGGCGGGACTCCCAGCGGCCCTTTTCTTACAGGTCACCGTTCCCGGGAATCGGGAATCAATCTCGCCGACTCCTTTTCATGAACTTGAACTCTGACCTTCGTGAAATCCCTGCGTTCAATCAGAAAACCAAGGAAAAACGCGGGAAATCTGAAACACGTGGGGAAATCAGAACTGATCGGAGAAGCGATGCAATTATTCGGGTAAGCCTTATCAAATCGATAAAGTCGAAATCGTATCGTACGTTGTACAGCTTGGAGGTTTCAAAATTGTATTTTTTTGAAGCTTGAACAATCAATAATTTATTTTATTCAGAATAATGTAAATCTTGTTGAGTAGTTGTGGAGGTGATATTGTGGTAGTTATCCTAATTAAATGAAGAGATAAGATATTTTCAAAATAAAAATATTCATATGGCTTTCGTTGTGGGGAGCTAAGGGTAGGTTCCACTCGCCTTGATCACATTCTGGTCACCCATCCGAAAGCAGTACATAGTGTTTGTGACTGAACATCTCTATCTCCTACCCTAGCAACCGTTCTCACGGTTTGACAATATCTTGTCTTCTAATTCAATTCAAGAATATTCTTACCCTTGTTGCTCAACACACATAAAGTTTTAGGAGACCTATTTTTTCCAATTTGTGTTCTCTTTTTTGAAAAAATTGTAGGCTATAGATGACACCAAAAAATTGGGCGGTTTCATTTGTCTCTTGTATCTAATGTGAACTATTATAGTAAATAACAGTAGGACGCATGAAAATAGTCCAAGGGAAACTGGAACAGCAGAGTCCCACTCATCACTCCGAACCCATCGACGTTGCCATTTCCTCAGGTGTATTATAAAAATATAAATTAATTTCTAATTAATTAATTTTAATTTAGAATCAACTGACTCAGTAACTTTACAAGTCTCACTGGACTATTTTTATGCGTTTAACTCTAACAGCTGATGTGGAGCATCTATTGTTTCTTTTGATTTCACCATCATCTAGGCTCTATATCTAGCTCAATGACAATTTATTATCTCATTACCTATATAGTTATTTTTGATAACTCATTATCTATCTAATTGACAACTCTTATTGACATCATCAATGGTGGAACGCACATGGAGCAGACGAAACCGCCTTACTTTTTGGCGTCAGCTATAACGAATTGAATATAAAATGCAATGTATAACTGTAAGAAAATTATGTTTAATTACACATCATTGTTAATAGTTTAAAGTTGAGGATCCAGTAAGAAAATAGAAGATTCAAAAGGTGAGACGTGAGAAGGTTGCTAAAAGGAAGAAAATATACCTGAAAAGTTGCAGAATGTAGAGAAAAAAGAAAAAAATCTCAAGGCACTGCTTTTTCTCAGCAAAGTTCACCACAGAAAAAGTTGTGGATTGAGAGAGAGGTAGCATACGCCTGCGTGAGCATCAGAGTGAGACGGGAAACAAGAAGAGCAGGTTAGTAATTAGTGCTGACCTGGCAAGAAAGGGGTGAACGCCTGGAGCATATGAAGAGTGGTGGAGGGAGGGGTAGGAGAGGGGATAGGAACTTCCCTTCTTCAAATTAATTACTGTTACCCCGGAAAATGTGTATGGATCTTGGAGATGCTGTTCCCCTAGGTTTATAGGGAAATTTGGAGATTTTAATATGAAGTAGATGTTGGAGTGCAAGTGGGGAATCAGGAATTCCGAATTAAGATTCCATTCGTGTTTGTAGAATTAATCGATCTTTGATAAACCGTTTTGCTTCTGGCTGTGGAAGCTGAATATGTGGGATTACAGACTGTTAATGAGAGCCTTTGTGTTGACTTTTTTGACTCTTTTTTTTGCTTTTTTAGACTCTTTTCATGTAGACTTTCAATAACTCTTTTTATACAGACTGCTGATAACTGTCTTTATATAGACTTCCAATAACAGTCCTTTTATATAGACTTCCAATAACAGTCTTTTTAAAATACTTTATCTACGGGCGTATTGAAAAATTCCTATTTCAGTTCTACAATTGAAATTGAAATGACTACCATTTCAAAACGGAATCTCAGAATCGTGTTGTAATGAACGTTTTTCAATACAGGAGGAACTTTTCGATACAGTCCAAATTCCACTTTATGATACATTCCTTGTTTCAATTCGAAATCAGGTGATAAAAAGTAAACAGTGTTCAACTAACCTAAAAATCAAAACTGCGACTGGGATTGAGTAGCCTATCAGTATTTTTTCGCCAATATTTCAATTCACGTATTTGAATATTTAATTAATTTGAATAGTCCAAAGATTAAATAGTTTAATATACTTAAAACTTAGTTTGTGAGTATGTTAATAACTTTCACTTTTACAACAACACTCACGATTTTGTTGCTTGTCAAATGCGGTTCGTGGCTCTGACTGATATGTTATTTTTAACATATTTAACAAGTGAGTTGATTATCATAACAGTTCAAGTAGGATGAAGACAAAAGAAGTTAAATAAACAATGGTATGTTGATTTTTATAATAGCGTACACTTACAGATAGCTTGATACTGGTGGTCTATAGCTTGATACTGGTCTGATACTGATAACTACACTGGTGGTCGTGGATAAAATATATGCAACGGATGTATTTGGCCTTTATAGCATTTGTGAGATATTTAGAGCACTCGCTTCGCTCGTGGCTCTAACTTACATCTCACCTCATGCTATAAAGGCTCCCATTATACAACCGTTGCATAAACTACTATTATATAGACTTTCAATAACATTCTTTTTATACAAACTTTCAATAACAGTATTTCAGTACAGACTATTAATAGCAATATATTATTTTGTCTTCATCCTACTTAAACTGTTGATGACAATGATAATACAGGTACAAAATAATAATAATATTCGTGTAACCTGGCTGGCTCAGGTCTAGTGTCAGAGTTTTCAGGTCGCTCCTGATCAATTTCAGGGCCTCTGACATGACTTAACGACTGTTTTTAGGCAGCCGGGACCGACGGCTTAACGTGTCCATCCGAAACACGGGGAAGTGGCTTGAGAAAAATTTCTGGTCTGACCTGGGTTTGAACCCGGGACCTTTGGGCTGCGACGCCAGCACTCAACCCACTCAGCTACGCCACCCCCTATACAGGTACATTACGTTATCAGCTTGCACTTTAACAACAAACTCACGATTTTTTTGCTTGTTGGAAGCGAAAATCGATATACTTCTAGTACACTGAAGATGTGGCTTACTGCCCTGAGACGCGTCTTACAGTACTGCTGTTAAAGTACAAGTTGATAAAGCTGTTTATTTATATGTTAATAACAGTCTTCTCATGAAAATTGTTAATAGGCCTATTTATTTATTACAAACGTGATACAACACTGTTCAAGATAGTAAAAGAATGTTTACATTTTTTAAACTATGACTGTTCGGTCATAGTTGGAGTGACAAGTATATAATAATAGCTACTTCTCTTCATATCATACACCAACTGAAATATTGTAAAAAAATTTACAATAGATTTTGTAAAAGATTTTGGACATTTGAATTATTTCTATGAACAATTGATAACAGCTACATTTCTATTGATAATGAACAGAACAAACCACTTTGGAATAGTTCCTCTCTGAAATCACGTTTATCATTGGCTATTTCCTTCATTTCATGTTTTACCAGTTAACTTCGTTCCCTTGCGTGCCTACTGATCGGGTCAGCTATTAGTCAACGAAAAAACATTTGTTTCAAACAGATATAGTCTGTCCAAACAAAGAAGACTTTCTGGCAAGGTGAGAAAACGACTCCAGCTCGGTCAATATTGGTTAAAAAATATAAATTTGGTCTCTAACTGTAGGAGACATTCTTATCTACGATTTGAGACCAAATCCATGATTTTCGAACCAATATTGACTGAGCTGGAATCATTCACCCATCCTGCCAGAATGTCTTCTTTACTTGTACAGTTTATAGCAATGGGAAATTGACGTCTCATTGGTTTGTATCCTGTCTTCAAGGATGAAGAATCAATAGTTATACCGCAAAAGTATTAAACATTTATTGCTAGGCAGCACTTTCATGGAGAAAATGTTCTGGATATTTTGCTCGGTTAAAAACTTTGCACCGTTCATGATGTTTGTTTTAAAATGTTTATGAAATTTGGAAAAATGTGAAACCAGAACGAAATAAAGGAAAATTATTGCCAACAAACTCTTCGTACTATATTTCTTCATTTATTCAAGACAGCGCAACAATACTATAAGTGAAAACACAGACACATATCCTGAACGTCCTCTTTACTTATTTGATGAACATAAAACAGGTAAATGTATGTTCAAGTTCCCATCATCATTTATTCAAAGATGCATTCACATAATCAAATTGATGCTCATAAAAAATTTCCATTTTTGACTGAGGAAAAATATTTTTGCATCAGAATATCTGTGCTTAGAAGATTTCAAGAAACATAACCTTTTCTGGACTGAACTTTTCATTAAAGTTGGGATCGAATAGTGAAGTGGTCTGTGCCTGATTTCTCTTTCCCTATCATTATTATAATTGTGCGTGTTGTCTCTCTGACTCTCTCTCTGGAATGCACTCCCTGATTCTATTAGATCTATTGAGAGTCGAGCAAGCTTTATCTCAAAACTTAGAAAATATATTTTAGAAGATGATCGAAAACGTTCAACCATAGAGCAAACGCATGACTACCCTTCATCATTCATTTCATCCTTCACCCATTCAACATACTTGTACATAAATTCATTTCACCACCAGTAGTGATTTTACATCCATTTAATACCCACTAATCATTGCTCTTAGTTATTAATTTTACGTGTGAGTGAGCTTTATTTATTCATTCATTACATTTTTATTTATTTATTTTTATTATTATTTATCATAATATTATCTATTGATTTATTCACTTCATCGATCATTTTTCAATCACCTAGATCTAGTTTTGAATTACTGGACATTTTTGATATTTTTCTAGTAATAGTACGAATTTCACAGGCCAAGTGTTAATGGAAAGGATATACTTATCGTTTCCCAAGAATGGACATTTTTATGTCCAAACTTCGCCTTTTCATTTAGATATTTTAATGCACAACAAGTAAGATTACAAGCAAGTAGCATATTGTTTGATAATTGTTCTATGATTTTTGCATTCACATGTAACCTATCTCATTGAATAGATTATAGAATAACCTGTAAAAAGTGTAGTGTAAAATATCGAAATGAGTGTGTAACTTGTAAGAATTATGGAATAATTGGATTTAATGGTAACTCTTGTAATCTAGAAACTAAGCATATATATTTTGTTGCTATCTAAATGAATCAAGAAATCTAATCTAATCTAATCTAATCTCTCTCTAAAATGAAAAAATACAGGATCCCAATGGAATTATCATTGTCAATATCTCGAAAGTATCATGATTCCTTAGAATTATTCTTCTTATAAGTAACATCCAAAAGAATTTGAAACCAGTGTTTACAGGATTTTCTTGTATTGCTCTTCGAGCGTAATTTAATTGTGGACTAGGTTAATCCTAATAAATCTTGTATGCTACTTAAAAATTGAAATCACTTGACGTGTTTTGCAGCAATCCTGGGGATGCCGTCTTGCATCTGTGAATATTTAACTTTTTGACCTACTGAAGAGGAAATCTTGACCTGAGACGACTCCTTAATATAGCATACGCCAACTAGACCGGCGGTTAGTGATTGTCTGTAATTGATGCTAGCTCTGTCAGGAGAGTCGGAGAGCGTTCTGTGAGAGCGTATTCAGGCGAGAGCGGCTGCAGCTGAACTGTTTCACTTACATCGAACTCTTCCAGACTGTCCTAACAGAGCTGAGCATTATAACACACATTCTTCAACCGCCAGTTGAATTGGAGTTTGCCATGCCCTATGCCACAAACTACTGCTCCAGTTGAGTGCAGAGATCTTTAAGAAATAAATTATCTTGGAAGTAGATTTGTAGTTCTCATCTCAAACTATTTTGATGTACATTGAAGAAGACCTTTTTCCATTCTATCTTCAGGAGCCTATTTACAACAGCAAAAATTTCTCTATGATAATACCATAGCTTTCTTTAATAGATGTTGAAGGAGGATATGATATTACTAGTACTTAGTTAATAGATAAAGAATGATTATTGACAGAGTCATTCAGCTATTTGTATTTAATTGAACTATTTCTTTTTCATTGAGCTATTTTTATCCATATAGCTATTTCTTTCTCATTGAGATATTTTTCAGTTAATTATATGATACTGAAAGCCTTTATATAGAGTTGGACTCATAATTATCATGAAGTAAGTTTTATCCATTGAGATCATATTACTTAGTTCATTATAATACTGAAAACCTCCATAGAAATGGACTCAAAATTATAATTATGAAGCAATATTTTATTGTTGAGCTAATCTATTACCAAAGTCTCCCATTGAGCTATTTTTCTGAAATCGATAGTCGACCAGAAAACCTATCTGGTCCAGTCCAGTATAAGTAATCTACTCCCACTCACTCTTCACCTAAATGAATGTATCTTCCGTATCACAATATATTGTGTTCTCTATCCCATAAGGGCTACGCCGACTCGTAAGTTACATCTATTCAAGTACAAGGTGCGTGACAATGTTTACACTGTAGTGGGACACGCAAACAAGATACATGTATATGCCTCATCCACCTCCCTTACTATTGAAAAATCTACCCACCACCCTTCAGAAACACTGTATATAACCGATTTTGTTGGATTATAGAACAATAAGGGAAGTGTAAGGCCTGCTCTACACGGGGTAAGTACTAAGCAGTGATGGTCAGTCGAACACCTTTAGCCAATCACACCCTTTGCCTTGTCCTGAGCTCAAACTTGTCCTATGATTGGCTTCAACTGGCTCCATTGGATTCGACTGGTTCCATGTACAGCAGGCCTTTGATAGGAAGGAGTACATTGTACATACAGTCAATACTGGTCGTCCATTTCCATTAATATTGTGATTAACGATAATTTAAGAGACATTCTATTTTAAATTTAATTTTGTTAAGATGTTATATCATATTACTGTTTATTGAGGTTTCCTGTTGACATACTGTTGATTGTATACTGTTATATTTGAAGAAATAAAACTTATTCTACTCTATTCATTCTCTTCAACCAAAAACATTGAATCACTGAACTCAAATTCTTACAGCACCATCGGAATCGTATCGCTCAACAAAATGGAGTCCATAAATGATGACGTAGTGGTGAACAGATAGAGTGAAAGCCAACAGCCAATAAGAGAACGGTGTGGGCGTGGACTTGTAACTCGAACGTGATTGGTCGACGTTGTGAGCGATGTTAAAATCTAAAATGGCGTCCTCCAATGGAATCTAAAAAGAGCGCTCGTATAGTCTGGTCGAGCAAAGAAGACATTCTGGCAAGATGGGAAAATGATTCCAGCTTGGTCAAAATTGGTTGAAATAGAGAAGAATTTCCAATACAATTTATAATTTTTTAATCAATATTGACTGAGCTTCCCCTATTATTGATAAATATAAATACATTGAAAAACGTACATTTGTGCAGTAATAAAGCATTGATTTCAAATCCTTTATATGGTTTGGAACGTATTTTACAACACAATAAACTGTACAGATATAAAAATCTCCTATTTGAATCGAACTTTGATAACATAGTAATAGCGTACTTTACAATTGAAATAGTTTTGAAAAAATACAATATTAAACCCGTTAAAGACGAATTTGTTTATCTTCAATCAGAGTAAAATTTCGGCAACATAGCTCACAACTAATAATTACGATTATGAAGTTCAATATTCTGACTTATGATTATTATGTTCAATCAGGCCTATGCCTAATGTAAACCATAACTTATTTAAACACGTTGAAGCTTGATAATAATTATTGTTGGCTATAATAGTTCTCAATGAAGCCTGAATTTCGACAACATAGCTCAAGTCTATAATCATGAGTTATTTATGAGTTAGATTTACAAGTTGAGCCATAATTGAACGCAAACGGCGTCCTTCTAATAAACAAGTTACTAGTGTTGATAACATCTCAACATCACCATATTTAACACAGCATATGTATAACACAGTCTAAGCATTAACTGTACAGTGTAGGCTATATAAGCAAACACGAAGGATTATATTATTAGCCCTTATATAGATATTATTAAGATGATAGATATGGTACTCTATCTGTTTCGTCAGATCACTGTACTCTCTGGTATCTTGTCTATTTTCTCTATAATCTATAATTATGATGTAAATCTTGACTTGTCGTAGCACGTATAAGATAAGGAATACAATGTATTCCATGTAAGAAATTACATCAGATAGTTAGTAGTCAGATCTAGAGTTGGCACCAAAAATAAAGGCAGTTGGCGAATGGCTGTTATTAATGCTCAGCTCTGTCAGGACAGTCGGCGAGCTAGCTGCGAGAGTACATAGGAACGACGCTGATCCCAGATATATTTATTTCATCTTGAAGACAGCTTCAGACTGTCCTGACAGAGCTGAGCATCAATGACAGTCAACCGCCAACCGCCTTAACTTTTGTCACCAGCTATATCTGTGAACTGGATTCAGTCTTTTGTATTATGCAAAGATCTGTATGACATCTCAGATGAAATCCAGTTACGAGAAATGGTCACTGGCGGCTCGTGCTCATGAAACAGTTGGTGTGCTATACAGTAAAAGATATACGGACACTTCACCTGTTTCGTGGGTACAAGCTGCCAGTGGAAATAGTGAGATAGTTTTTTTTACCTTCAGAAGTTCAAATTTGTGTATTACGTGTTTACAAATTAAAGTTACAAATTTGAGTTTTACGTGTAGACATAACCTCTATTTTGAATATTTTAACCAAAATTGGGAAAAAGAGACGTTTAGGACTTTGTCCCTGTTTCAATCCTATTGTATTTCAATCTCGTTAATAAATAAATAGATTGTCGTGGAATTTTTGTGAGTGAGAGAGAGAGAGAACGTGTTAATGTGTTGTGGTAAAGTTAAGAGCGAGAGAGAAAGGATGATAAGAGAGTAACTAGTGACTAATGACTGAGATGTATTATCTCCAAGCAACGAAGACATTCTGCCAAGATGGAAAAATTACTTCAGCTCGGACAATATTGGTTCAAAGATCATCAATTCGGTCTCAAATCAATGATTAAGATAATTATACAATAATTATTATATATTTGAGACCAATATTGACCGAGCTGTAATCATTTTCTTATCTTGCCAGAATGTCTTCTTTGCTTGGACAGATTTGGACAAACAACTATTTATTCATTTATTATCTAGTTACAAAATACTTCAACAGGTTCAACAGGATTACTCCCAACGCTGTCCCTTTACCAGTTTTTCATAATAAGTTCAAATACTTGTGGTTATGTATAAGTTGAAATACAAAGTGGTTATGACACTTTAGTTCATTCCATTAGAGTGACAAATGAGAGAAAGAAAAAGGTTTGAGCTAGAGAAAGAGTCAGAAGAGAAAGAGCGAGCGAGAGAGAGTGAGTGAGAGAAAGAGAGAGAGTGTGTGAGATTAATGAGATGAGAGAGGATGGTTACGAAACTTATGAACAGGATTAACAACTAGTTGGCCAGGAAGGTGAATGAGATTAGTGAGTTGCAGTTGAGAAATGCCTTGAAAGACGACCGGAATCGAGAGTCGAGAGTCGAATCTTATTCAAGAGTCGAGTCATATTGAAAAATCGATCCTTAGTCGAGACTCGAATCTCAGTTGAAATCAGAGTTTCTGTTGATAGTAGTCGAAATCAAGGTTTGATCACAGTTCAGAGTCATGAGTCATGTCTCAGTCAAATCTCATTCGAGAGTAGAGTCTTAGTCGAGAGTCAAGTCTCAGTTCAGAGTCATCTACAGTATTAGTCGAGTCTCAGTCAAGAGTCGATACTCTCTACTGGTTTTGGGTGCGGCTAGAATGATCTAAATTTCAACTGGCAACTTTCATACAAACTCAAATATTCGAACTCTACTGTATAATATACAGTTTGCATACAGTTATGCACAGGCTAATACTGTTTGATGTGTATGAAAAAGTATGTGTAGGATGCTAATAGAATCATATTTAGTCCAATTATTGATCAAAATTTATGGAATTGAGTGCTTAATGATGTATATTCATCTGTGCATCAACAGAAATGAATGGAACGAAACAGATAAACAAATTGTTTCATAGTTGAAAAGTTTGACAACAAAGTAGAGTCTTTCCAAGCAAAGAAGGCATTGTAGCGAGATGGAAAAATGATTCCAGCTCGGTCAATATTAGTTCAAAAACTATACTCTTGGTCTCAAATTGTAGAGCTGAATTTTCCCTACAATTTGAGATCAAATTTATCATTTTTGAACCAATATTGACCGAACTGGAATCATTTTCCCATCTTTATAGAATGTCTTCTTTGCTTGGACAGACTATAGCTGCCAAGAAACTTAGTTCACATAGAAACCTTGAACCTGATTATAAGTTGCAACAAGCAAGAGACATCGACAAGCAGATAAGAAATTCCAGGGTAGGAAAAATAACAAGAAAATTCAAAGTTTGAAACTTTCAGTTCGAACATCGTTCAGTCTTCAGGGCGACTGAAAGTTTGAGCTGACAGCACTCCATCACAAGTTTAATGGCATTTCGGAGTACATTATTTTCCTACTCTAAAATCGATTTTTGATCAATAACAAATTTTACATTGTTTTTATCAGGAACTTCTTGTTGTACTTATTAGTTGTACGAAAATAGTTGAAAATTTTAATTCAACGAAGAGACTGGACAATGGCAACGGATGAATATTACATTCACAACTACTCATTATCAAAACAAATGGCTGAAATTGAATAACTTGTATTTTAATCGAAATTAATTAAAATTTTCTTTAGCTACAACAGAAGATTCAACGAATGTTTCTGTTTATTGGTAATACAATGTATTATTATTTTTCCGTCCATTCTATATGGCTATTTTCTTTACATTTCGCTAGTTATTTCCCAAATTACTTATTTTTATCCAAAAAATCAATAATTATTGATTATTTTAACTCTTTGTAATAGACGGGAATTTTGATTAATCTACTTTACCAGTTAACTGTGGTTTTTTTCTTTCTATTGAAATTGTGTGATGTAATCAAACTTCTGTTCATGTATAATACATGGAAAATGTATTGTTTGTGAATTTGAATAATAAAGAAATTGGAATTCGGATTCGTGTTCTCTTTAGTTCTCTGTAATAAGTATTAAATTTATAATAACCTCGTTTCGAATAACGTTGAGTCTTTTAAAATTTATTTGGAGAGGAATATTACCCGCAACTTATAGTGATGGAAACCTACCTCAACTAAAATAATTGTAATCAATATTATAAAAATAGTGTTCGGCTTCTTGAAACATGAGTATTTTCATTCTCTTGCCTCCAATATACGTGTGCATGGATTGCCAATGGATATAATAGGGGGAAAGTGATTGGAACAAAAGCTATTTTTATGTGAATCTATAAAAACAACTGAGTGATGTGCCAAAAACACTCAACTCAACTGCTGTTCATTTCTATTTTCTCACTGATCACCCACGCGGTGGTTTATTCTCTCTCTCTCTCTCTCTCTGATTGATCCATACCTCTCAGTATTGATCCATTTAAATCTAGTTTTTTAATTTGTATAATAATTTTTCTTACTATCTTTAGTGATCTTAATAGCTCGTTATGAATTTTCAACCCAAGGCCAAGTGTTAATGGAAAGGATATCCTTATTATCCTTTCCCAAGAATGGACATATATATGTCTAAACTTCGCCTTTTCACTTAGATAACTTACACTCATTATTCATTTTGAAGAACCTCGAACTAAATTTTGTATGAATTTTTCATTCATTACGTCACCGTTTTTTCGTATTTTCACTAGAAGTTGCTTTTTTGTAAAATTTATAAGATAATTTAGTTTTACTCATTCATATTACAATGTAGAATCTAAGCCAAATTTTGTTATCTATTTGAGTAAAGTAATCTAATCTAATATCTCTCTCTCTATCTTAATATCTACTACTTTTTTCATTTATATGAAGCTTTTACTTTTATTTTACCTTCTACTAATAACTCTTCATTTATTTGTAATTTATTTTTTCTTATTATCATTAGTATTATTTCTTTGAATCGTTATATAGCAAAATATGTATTAATTCCTATTTTATAATTTTTTAATAGTAAATTTTATTGTAATTCGTTTATAAATGCAAAAGGTTTTTCAAGACCTGGCATGGAATAAATAAATCAATCAAGCAATCTCTCTCTCTGCCCAAGAATGGACATTTTTAATGTCTAAACTCCAGCATTTAATGTAGATACAGCACAAATTTATAATACCGTTAGCTTATTAAATCCCATATCTGAGTCATTTTACAAGTTTCCATAGTCTATAATTAAACAATCATTATGTAATACATGAATAAAGTGATTTAATCTGAATCTTAATAATCTGTCTTTCTTATCATTCAATGATTTTTGCGTTTGATAGTATTACAGAATTAATCATATAAAAATGAAAGAGAATGAAGTAGCCTATTAGCTAATAACATAGCTTCCTATAATACTTATGTTAAAGGGAGACTATGTTAATAAAGATAAAATTGTCTTCCTCCGACTTATTTTTGTTTCTGCTAAAAGCTGATAGACGTGGATGATGTTTTTAAAATTGTAAGTGACAATGAAGCATCTGTAGGTTACATATAGTCATTACAAGGAAAGAAGACATTCTGGCAAGATGGAAAAATGACTCCATCCCGGTCAATATTAGCTCAATTATATATTTGTTCTCAAATTATAGGAAACATTCTGATCTAAAATTTGAGACTTAATTGAACATTTTTGAACCAATATTCACCAAGATTCTCCCATCCCACCAGAATGTCTTCTTTGCTTGGAGAGACTATACTTAGCCTCTATTAACGTTACAGAGACAGACGAAACTGCCTTAACTTTCGGTGACAGCTCTAATAATGATGACACCTTTAAATAAGATTATTCAATTTGTAATGATATTCGAATAATGTTGTGATATTGTTTTAATTGAAATTCTCGAATGTACCATCTTGAAAGTATATTCAACGGTGAACAGTTCTCCAATTCAAATCAAAATTTATTCGCCATAAATAACAACCAGATACATGATTTGCACTTTGATTACAAATTTGAATAAAATCAATAGTTTCATAAGGGTTAATTTAAAATCATAAAAAATATGGTCACACCAAAAGGAAAATAAGCTGGTTACACTCAGTAACTTTCAACAGTATTGCACATTTCAATAAACTCTGGTTTTTTCACAATCAATTGAACACAGCGTTATCACCCGACAGCTATATTATGAACTGGATCAATTTATTATAGGAGCGGGACCAATATTCCATAAATTCTCGCACTTGGTCGGTCGATCATTGCGTGCTGCACAGCATGCTTTTGATGCTAAAAAATATACAGGGAGGGTGAAAAGTTTGAAATCTGATTAATATAGTCTGTCCAAGCAAAGAAGACATTCTGGCAAGATGTTAATATGACTCCAGCTCGGTCAATATTGTTTGAAAAATTAAAAGTTTGGTCTCAAATTTTAGGAAACATTTTGATCTACAATTTGAGACCGAAATTATAAATTTGGTCTCAAATTCTAGGAGACATTCTGATTTACAATTTGAGAACAAATTTATAATTTTTGGAACAATATTGACTGCGTTGTAGACATTTTCCCATCTTTCCAGAATGTCTTCTTTGCTTGGACAGACTATACCATGCCTTATACAATGGTAATTTCACTTTTTGAGTGGTTTTGAATCGAATCTTGTATTTTTATGGTAATTTTACGTTGATCGGTTGTATTGGAGATCATACTAAAATGATTGAGAGTACAGTGGCTATATATAATAAAAGACTATAGATAAAAGGCAGTGTGACCATTGACTGTCATGCTTTTGATTGGCTAGCTTTTTTTAAATTTAAAAAAAATGGAAACATCATGCCGGTGGCATGATGGAAAAAAGTTCCATTGTAAACAGATTTGAGCATATTCATACAGATGGAAACAACATGGAGGCAATGGCTACACTGTCTTTAATTCATCTTGTCACTGTAGTTGAGAGTTCAACTTGACTATGACATTAAAAACTTGATCCACTATCTTCCGCCATATTGGATTATAAAATATTGAGATAGAGCGTCGTGCGTTTTTTTTTAATTCAATTGATCTTCAAATTCTGCTCTGCATCGAAATCATTTATCACATGATCACCTTTCTATTTAAAATAATGAACTCCAATAATGAATTCCAATGTCAAAGTTGAGGAGAGCTTTCAATTTTACCACGATATCCAATGTCACCGATCATTAAATTTCCCTCTTATATGAAATATAAAATCGTTTCCAAACTTTCCACTCGCTCTATGTACTGAGCAGTGTATGAATATTATGCAGCATGCTGTATATTAAGCACAGAAAATCGACCAGGTGAGGTCGACACAGGGATTGCACCCGTATCTCCCTAATCCAGGCCATATCGGTTCAAGCGGTTCAATGGAGATTAAAATCGAATGGCGATATTGGGCTACTCTATCTCTCTCACTCGCTCTCTCATCCACATGCCTGCTTTCTATTTCACTTAATCCTGCTTACTAATCTTTCTATCTTACTGTCCACCTCTCACTCATATTCCAAATTCAAATTGTAGTTCTACCCTCTCTCTCACACACACACTCTCTTCCTCACACAGTATTACTCTCTCTCTCTCTCACACACACAAGGCCAAGTGTCAATGGAAAGGATGTCCTTTCCCAAGAATGGACATATATAAATATGTCCAAACTTCGCCTTTTCACTTAGATAATTTACACTCCTGAAACATTTTGCAGAATCTCGAATCAATATTGTATAAATTTTGCATTTATTACATGACCGTTTTCTCAAATTTTACTAGAATAGAAACTTTTGTGAAATTTATTGAAAAATTTGTTTTACTCACTTATATTGCAATGTAGAATCTATGCTGAACTTTGTTATCTATTTTATCTAATCTCTTTCATATAATGAAAAATCAATCATCCAATCTCACATACTTAGATAGATTAGAGTTACATTGTAATTCAATACTTCATCATCATATTGTAGGCCTACACTATTTGATGTAACTCTCAACTTGGAAACATTGTTTGTATTCCACATTTCACCTATTATTGGAAATTTCAACGCAATATTAATCCTATTTTTACTGCGATAATATTGTAATATTGATTTTTTATTAAGAAGAAGAAGAAGAAGAAGAAGAAGAAGAAGAAGAAGAAGAAGAAGAAGAAGAAGAAGAAGAAGAAGAAGAAGAAGAAGAAGAAGAAGAAGAAGAAGAAGAAGAAGAAGAAAGAAGAAGAAGAAGAAGAAGAAGAAGAAGAAGAAGAAGAAGAAGAAGAAGAAGAAGAAGAAGAAGAAGAAGAAGAAGAAGAAGAAGAAGAAGAAGAAGAAGAAGAAGAAGAAGAAGAAGAAGAAGAAGAAGAAGAAGAAGAAGAAGAAGAAGTAGTAGTTATTTTTTGTAGTCTCATTATGTTGTATATTTTGAAGTAAATGATAATACAGTAGTAATATCTGGAGCAAGTAATAATATCAATACAGACCCTAAAACCCGATTCCTGTCTCAGTCTATCACATTCACACACCCCACTAAATCCATCTCACCTCTTTCTCTCTCTCTATTTATTGAGTCCCTATATCAGCCGAATGCATTCTATTCAGTGCATCGGATTTAATTGATTCCAAACAAAGCTGGCCGACCGCTGAGACAGCAGACGCCATCGAAACTGGCGGATGGCGAACGATTGTCATCAACGCTCAGCTCTGTCAGGACATACGGCGAGCGGTCTGTGAATGCGCATAATGTTGAGAGCGACCTATCTGATTGGTTTCGCTTTTGTACAACGCTTCCAGACTGTCCCGATAGAGCAGAAATATTAATTACAGACATTTTCCAACCGCCAGCGTTGTTGGTGCCCGCTGGAATAATTTAGTTTTCCTGTGTGTCTTGATTGCGCGCCAGGCTATTTAATGAATAAATAACTAAAGCGCGAGCTCGCGAAAATTTACATTTGTAATATAGCGTGCATTAGTGGACCCCCTCCTTTGCCAACCCCCCTCTTCTGGACCCCCCCCCCACCAACCCCTTAAACACTTGACAGAATATAATTGTGCTGAATGGGAAAATTAGCATGTTGATTCGCATTCAAAACATTCTCTTGCCCAGTCCATCGCTCTGGCAGAGAGTATGTAAATTGTCAATGAATTACGAGGACACGTTCATTCATTATGAGTTTGGAAAAATAGAGAGAGGATGAGGGAGAGAGAGTGAGTTTGAGGGGAAATGATTGTAGAGAGAAAGAGAGACTGAGGGAGTAAGAGAGAATGTCTGTAGAGAAAAGGAGTGAGACGTTTTAGTGAGATTTGGATAATAGGCTTTTTTAAGCATTTTAAACATTATAACTAGATGTTTCTTCCTTCACTTGAAACTTGAAACTGTAATCCACTGTATGTGATCTACGGTGGATTATAGCTGACACCAAAAAGTAAAAATAATTATAGCTAAACTTATAATTACTGTACTACAGGAGAGAGATAATAAAAGTATAAACATGTAGAAAGATTGTAAAAAGTGAGAGGCAGCTTAGTGATAGGGATAGAGAAGCAGCGGGAAACATACCGAGAGGTAATTGGAATAAGAACATGGATAGAAGAATAGGGTATGAGAGAGACGAAGAGAGAGAGAGAGAGAGAGAGAGAGAGAGAGAGAGAGAGAGAGGGAAAGAGATATGAGGGAGATAGATAGATAAATTGCCTTTATTAAGGGCGGAGTTAAGACTCTTGGTCCTCTCTACCAGTCAACCCTTTACATTATGTACAATAAATATATACAATCATTTTAGTTTAAATCAAACAAATACATTAATCATAAAAAATAATCAAGAATAATCATAATAAATTAACATAATCGAAACTAAATAACAATAAAAAATGAAAATTAATTTTATTTCATTGTGGATATTCTAAGAAAAATATTTATTTGAGCTCAAAATAAGCATCCACTCACACATGGACACAAGCTTAATAAAATAGCCAATACTTCTAGATAATTTATTCAATTTGAAATAAATAAATTCACTGCATTAACTGAAATTTGATAAAATGAGAAAGGAAATATTGAAAAGTATAATGCTAACAGTTAAGCCTTAATAAAGAATTTGATAGTAATATTGATGAGCCTCAACTCGATCCACACCTAAGCCATGCCGCCCTCCCTCAGCCAGTTCAACACTGCCACGCCAAACAGAGCTCGACCATTCACACTCTTAATAGCCACAGGCAATTGATTCTAAGTTCAGCAAGCTGTTACATGAAAAGATTTGTTGTACATGGAGGTTCTGTGGTTAGGGATCACCAATAACTGACAACCATGTCTAGTGCCCCTTCCACTTCGCTGTCGAATGAAAATGAACTGATTCGCCAAGTACCCTGGACGTTTAAAATGAATTAAATCATATAGCAGCATCAGAACATGATCCCAGATAGCACGTAAGCTTATTTCAAGCTGTAAATCAAGTGAATTTTGAATTGGAAGTTCCAGTTTGATCAAACCAGCCCAATTCAAACTTGTAACAGGCTGTAAGCAATCACGCTAGAAGTTTTAAACTTGTAACAAGCTGGAATTTTCATTCTTAAAATCAACTTTGAATGTTCCAGCTACAGTCCAGATTGTTTCAAGCTAGAACCAACCTTGATTCCAACTTGAACTTTTAAGCTTGTATGAATTAACTTGATTCCAGCTTGAACTTTCAAGGTTTGCAAACAGCTTGAAACGTGGTAACTTCTTAACTTGAATCAAGCTGTATTACAGCTTTCAGACTATAAGTTCCAAGCTTGAATCCAGCTTGTTGAATGGAACATTCAAGCTGGAAACCAGCTGGACCTCAGCTGTTTGTGCTATCAGGAATATTGCCTCATAGGTCAAACCAAGCTGCTGGAAGTGTGGGCTGATATGGTCATCCCGTCTTAGATTGAAAATGAATCTTATACTATAATAATGTGCTCTCTTCAGACAGAACAACACTCATATCATTAACAACAATCTCACTATAATTTAACCATAATTGTCATCATAATTGGACAGGGAGTGAGGGAGAGGAGCTGAGTGAGAGGGATAGACAGGGAGAAACATACCAAGAGGAAATTGAATTAAGAAAAAGGATAGAAGAATAGGGTCTGAGAGAGTGGGAAGGGAGGGGAGAGAAAACGATAGGGAGAGAAAGTGAGAGAGAAAAAAAGAGTAAGGGAATAGTAATAACACAATAAGAGTGAGTGGGAGTTGGATGAAAAAATGCTAACGAGGGATAAAACGTAAAATCCAGCTTTTCATTCTCTGTGGTGTGGACTGTTTTTTTCGCTTGTTCAGTACTAATCCTATCTTGACATGTTCCCACTTCAGTATTTTGAAATGTCAGAGTGGGATTATTCCGAAGCTGTATTATTTATTAATTATTTGTCCATTGACTGAATTGCTATGATCGAGTGAGATTCCAGTGGTAGCGCGTGGATGGAGAGGAACAGTTAATAATATTATGTCGTTATTTTAGTCTGTCCAAGTAAAGAAGACATTCTGTCAAGATAGGGAAATGACTCCAGCTCGGTCAATATTGGTTCAAAAGTTATGAATTTGTTCTCAAATTGTAGGAGACATTCTGATCTACAATTCGAGATCAAATTTATAGTTTTTGAACTAATATTGACCGAGCTGGAGTCATTTGCCTCCTTGTCATAATATCTTCCTTGCTTGGACAGCTAAATTTATTGTAAATCGATTGCTAAATCCATACCCAGATAGCACATAAGCTTATTTCAAGCTTAAAATTTAGTGGATTTTAAATTGAAAGTTACAGCTTGATCAAACCAGCTTGATTCAAACTTGTAACAAGCTGTTACTGATCAAGCTAAAAGTTCCAAACTTGTAAAAAGCTGAAGTTTCCAATCTTGAAATCAGCCTTGAATATTTCAGCTACAGTCCAGCTTATTTCAAGCTGTAAATTTAGTGATGTTTGAATTGGAATTCACAGTTTGATCAATCTAGCTTGGTTCAGGCTGTAAGCAATCAAGCTGGAAGTTTCAGACTTGTAACAAGCTGAATTTATTTATCTTAAATAATCAACATTGAATGATCCAGCTACAGCCCAGCTTGTTTCAAGCTGTCTTTCTGGAGACAATAGTATATTTCGTACCTAGGGCTGAAAATGTGCGTTTTCCGGCTCGAAATCGGTTTTCAAGTCCGAGGCCGTAGGCCGAGGACTAGAAAAGATTGAGAGACAGAATATTACATTTTCGACCCGTGGTGTCGAACTTTATTTTTCGGCACACAACATCAATGAAAACAAAACAAAATTATCAGTTAATCATTTCCATGAACAGCTAGACCTTATTATGCTATCTTCCCCTATGCTGAATTTGGAGTAGATGCCATCTGCTTGCTATTGGAACTTCGCGTCAAAAGTTTATTGATTTAGTGACTGAATATTAATTTATAACTATCAGTGTATTCGATTTTATTAGTTCAGAAACGTTTAAGCCCAAGATAATTTTTGTACGATCATCCTAAATTGTACAATATCAATTCAAAGTTGTTGATTTTCGACAGATATTGACTAACAGAGAAGCTTTGTCTAGTTGCATTATCAGCCGCTAGATGCGGCTTACCTGCTAGACGAAGTAACACAGAGTCTGACAACAATAATTTTGTTCAATCATGGATTTCACGTTCATCATTATTCAACAGTTAATCAATACAAACATTTTTAATCTTATCAAAGTTGAAGTATTGAAGCAGTTTTCCTTTATTATTCAACTACTGATTAATTTGAAAACTTTCAACGTTCAGTTCTCTTGACAAGGGATCTTGACAATCAAAATAACAGATGAGAGACTACCTTTACTTCAAAATACCAATAAGTCGACATTGACTCCCAAAACAGCTGACATTCAATGCAATCAAACCGGAATGCTACCTGTTGATCGACTAACCCATAAATCGACAACAACCTTGAGTCAGCTGACATTCAAGGTTATTTTACCGCCCTAGGGCCGAAAAACGCATTTTCCCGGCGAGTTGCTGGCGACCTCGCCTGAAAACGAGCGTTTTCGGCCTCCGTATAAAGCATGTAAAACAGTCCATTTCATACCAGTGTGGCGAAAAATCCTTTGCACTATCACGTGACTAACATAATTCATTCAACTACCACGAGTAGCGCTGTGTCAACTTTCAACTTTAAAGCATATGTTTACCAAATTCATTTTTGCATCATTTATTTTGATCAACCAACTTATGGATTTTCTATTACAAAAACTTTACATTATTTATAAACACGCAAAGGTAAGTGAAATACGTTCATTTGATTTCATTGTACATGGGGTATAATTTTAGTATTGTCCATAAGTGAATGAATTCCAAATTGGGATTAACATCTCAAATAACTTATCAAATTATACAAGTTAGATGTTAACCCTAAATTTTCTTTAGTCTATGCCTATCAATTCATAATGGCTACTATAATAGGCCTATATAGTAAGTTTATTTTAATTTTGCTTCAAAAAATTCAAATATTGATAAAGACAAAGTTGAATACTAAATTATTTCTTCTTGTTCGGTTGTAGTTAGCCTATTTATATTTTGATTTCTGTATACTTTGCTCGCTATATTCCTCTCCTTTTCCTTATCCAAAATTATTGTGATATTTGAAATGTATAATCATGTACTTTATTATGATTTGTTATTTTTTCTTTCAGGGCCATTTGATTAGTGTAACAAGTAATCATTGTTGACGTTGGGGATGCGGCGGTGCTTTATGATCGATAATACTATTCAAAGACAAGAAATTAAATTTTGTCATAAAAAAATACATACAGGAATACATCATGCAGCTTTCAAAAAACTGTTATGTTTAACAATGTGAAATAGGCGGACTGACAGAACAATTGATTTTTGTTTGTCAGATTTGTTAGTGGATTTGTATTTTTCTTCCAATTTAAATCAACATTTTGTTCACTGTATTCTCTTTTGTATTCTTTTCCTTTTTCATAATTGGTCAATATTTTGTGTTTAATATAATAACAGCTTTTCTCCAACTGGATATATCAAGCTTGGATGATTAGACTTGATTCTAGCTTGAACTTTCAAGCTTTGAAAACAGCTTGAAACGTGGTAACTTCTTAACTTGAATTCAGCTGTATTACAGCTTAAAGACTGTACGTTCCAAGCTTAAATCCAGCTCTTCTCGATTTAACTTGATTCCAGCTTGAACTATCAAGCTTGGATCATTTAACTTAATTCCAGCTTGAGTTCTTAAGCTTGGGTCATTTAACTTGATTCCAGCTTGAACTTCCAAGCTTTGTAAACAGCTTGAAACGTGGTAACTTCTTAACTTGAATTCAGCTTTATTACAGCTTAATGGCTGTCAATTTCAAGCTTGAATCCAGTTTGTTACATTGAAAATTCCAGCAGGAAACCAGCTTGATCCAGCTTTTTGTGCTATCTGGGTATACAGTATTAACAATATTATTAATATGAAAATGATAGTAAAACAAATTCGGAACGGATAATTTGGATGATTATTCCATTAATAGTAAACTATTACAATGATCTATAATGATAGATATTATAATCTGAAAGAGAAAAACTAGGCTTAGCCTGTACTATCTCTCTTTAATTTCCAATTGGTAATGATGTCCGAAAGGTTATGTATATGTCACCTTATTATTAGAAGGATAGACAAATCTTTAAGAATAATTATAGAGCCTCTCCATATAGGTTCAAAACTCAGCTGTTTAGTACCCACTACTAGTACTACATTTGACTATTTCAATGCCTTTTACTATATAAACTGATGTAAAGCATCTTTATTGTCTTCCTTGTTTCAAAAAAGATAATCCAGGCATAGCTACAAGACAACTCTTTGACAACACCAGCTGTTGGAGCGCACAAGGAGCAGACGAAATCATCTAGATTTTTGGCGTCAGTTCTTCAACTATTGTTAATGACTATTAATTTATAATTGGTCGATAATTCAGTGCCATTAGTATAGAGAGAAACCCCTACAGTAATCACCGACTTACTTCCTCAGTTTCAGTCTTTCACAGGGTTCAGCAAACTACACATCGAAATTGAAAATGGGAAAGCGCTATTTTCTCTCTCCCACTCTCCCACTCTCTATCTCTCTTCCTCTCTCTCTCTCTCTGTCTCTCACTCCCACAATAATTTCTCTCTCATTCTCTCACTCTCTCTCTTTCACTCCCCTCAGCGCTCAGCCATATTATAACGTGCATGCTTCTTTGACGTATATTCAAAGCTTCATTTGCCCGAAGCTCTGTCGTATACTTCATATTATTCAGCTTTCCAAAGATTCATATTCACTGTATAAATGCAAATATATAACTGTATATAATCTCTTTGAGTTTCAAGTTCCAGAATAGACTCTTTGGACTGAGAGGAGCATTTTATATAGCTTGTATAATATTTTAAAGTGCATTCATATGTATGAATGAATGAATAAACGCGCTGAAATTAGTTGAGCGACTTGTATGAATGAAAATAGGCTAAAATACTACTGAGTATCATATATATTTACTCTATATAGGCTGGACTGAGAAGTGATATCCATTTCAACTGAATACTTACTCTGTCTTTTAAACAAAACTTATATCAAGATGATGAGATTCAATATGTAGTCTTATCGGGGGAAAAAATCCTTCAAAATGGCAGCTGTTCAATGCTGCTAGCAGTCGCAATAAGAATGGTGCGACTCTTACCATCTCTCTCATGACATCCCACCACATGAATGTTGGCAGAAGTGCTTTGCTTCCACACTATAATATTTGTTCATCTGTTCAAGTGATCGTGAATACGGTAAATGTTTAGATAAATGACAATTCGTATTGGCATCATCAGATGTTGGAGCATACGAAGTCACCTAACTTTTTGACGTCTGCTATAATCTCTCACTCATTATTTGATACGCGTTCTATTACTTGCAATAATAAATTTTTAATATTTTTTCTGGAAGCAATGTAATCCTCCAAAATAATCCAGGAATTGAGGAAAATAATATTCGAAGCAAGGATATGCCATTTTAGCCAACTTCTGTTCTTCATCAGAGATTCATTGAATTTTGGGAATTAGTAATCATTAGCCTACTAATGTCCTTATTCGATAAAAATTTAAACTTCGAAAAACAAAAGTCTACTTGTTGGATAATTTTACAACTGCAACTCACTGGCGGCTCGTGCCCACAAAACAGGTGAAGTGTTGTACAGTAGAAGATACGGACACTTCACCTATTTCTTGGGTACAAGCCGCCAGTGCTGCTACTGGATTTGAATCCCAATGAACTCTTCTAATTACAGAGTGATGTCAGCCATTAAATGACTAGACGCCATTTTGTGTGAAGTACTACTATCACCTGACGATTTCAGCCAATCAGATGTCGCAGAATGGTAGCTACCAATAGGAACTTTCTAGAATCAATCTTCGATCTCATAATTTCTATAATGATTTACCAAATAGCTCTCTATTAATTTCATATATGAATTAAATCATGAATTGTATTCAAGTCATTGATTGAAATTAATTAATTAATTTATTTATTATTTCAATGTATTAAAATTTCGTGCTGAAAAATTTCCAATCAAAATTCAACGTTTTCGGCCATGGTCTAGTGAATTTCTAAAGTGGTTTAGTTTTTGATGATGTTTTGAAATCAAGAAATTTTGTTTTGTAAGAACTATAACTACATGGTTCTCCATGTTTTATTTTTGAAAAATGAGGTTATAATATTGCGAAGTGGAACAACCCTTTGGGTCTCCCCACTATCGAAAGCCTACGCTTAATAAATAAATAAATAAATTAAAATTAATGTTCTTGGTTGATATGCAAGAATCTGACAACTTCCAAAATAAATTCTGTAAAAGAATTAAAAGTCATGAGCATGTGACCAACTAAGTTACTAATTAACTGAGTTACGTGATATGATATCAGCATTCGTAATATATTTACATGACATGACGTAGACTGAATAAAATCAATGAGGTGGGTGGACTTGGAAAAATCAAACTATTTCATTGACAGCATAGGATAGAAGTTATTTCTTTGTTGAAACTTTTCCGTAATTCACAATGATTGCCTTTACAACCATGCTCGTAAACAACTTTTTGACATTGCATAGGATATTTATGACAGTTCAGATGAGAAATATGTGTTTTTCGGTTTGCTGGTATTTAGTCAATCTTCCTATTATAGTACTCGAGGGAGGAATGCACATAACTCTGTCAAATTCATACTAATTTTCAATATTTTGCTTTAGTTACAGATATTGTAGAAAGTGAGCTACGAGACCTGGAATGCTACACTGGGTTCCAGTTTCTTGTGAAATCTCATCTATTGTTTCCAGGTTTCCAATATAATTCCCAATAAATGACTTGATGAAATAAAGAACTTCAATAAATCATTATTGATCTCATACCTGTAATTTGTTGTATTTCAAGTACATTGAGAAAAATATTTCAGGTAGTAGATGACTAACTTTGTCATCTACTACTATATATGTTGTATGTTTCCTTCTATGGAAACTCTCATTTTCCATGAAATTAAGTCCAATAAAAAATAGTTGAATTGATTAATTATTACTGTAATTATTGATTTGAAAGGCACAAATTTATAAGGCTGAAAATTGAATGCTTGTAGTGAAACTACATTGAAATCTATCCATCAAAATGGTGATTATTTGAAAAAGTCCAACTACCTACATAGAAAAGTTGACTGACGTCTGTTGAAAGTTCTACTGGTTTTAAACATTAGAAAAACTGATTCAATTGAGTGAAATGTTCAGCAGTTCAGATTGACCTACTCACTTTTAAAACTTGCTTGTTATATCTACTAGTTCTTTAAAAGTTCACATAGACCTTTCATTTTTATTCTAGATCTGGTTCGCATTTTTGATACGAGCGATCGATTAACAAATTCAGAAACTATTGCTCCTTTTGAAACTGTGAATTCTTCAACCATCTCTCATATAATATTGCAAGGGGCTCCGCCCCTGGACCCCCGACAGTTTAGGCAGTGTAAGTGAGTCAAACAGGCTCGCTTCGCTCGCCTGCAAAACGTCTGTCAGTGTAAGCTGAGACAAACTAGATCGCTTCGCTCGCCTGCAAATTACGTTCAGAAGGGATTCGAAATGTATTGAGCACAACATATCTACACCTAATCTGGACCTGTTTAACTATTTTCAACATTTTCTGCCAATTTGTTCTAGAAAAATCTAAGAAAAACTCCGAAAATTCCAAAAAATAGTGAAACGCTAATATGAAGCGTAACCTTGGGAAGTATATCGGACATAGTTTGAAACTTGATTCAATATCTTTCAAATCAGTTCATCTATAATCTCGCTGAACCATTGAATTTACAGTTGGGATTGGTCGTATCAAGGCGGAAGATATGCAACTCGCAACACATCTACAATTTTGAAAACTGGCGTAATCTTGAACGGATTGCAAAAATATTCTAACACAACATTTCTAGACCTTATCTGAACCTGCCCACCAAATATCAACATTTTCTACCGATTGGTTCTCGAAGAAAATTAGGAAAACGCCAAAAAACTATAGAAAAACTTAAATATTTGGCGTATCCTTGAAAAGAAACCCGTTCTTAGCGCGCGTTTAAACGTCCAACTGAACATGCCTGCCAAATTTGAACGCATTCGGTTCAGTGTATTTTTAGTTCTGGTGATGAATGAATGAATGGATGAGTCAGTGCCATTTCGCTTTATGTATAGAGATTTATATTATAACTCATATCAAGAGCAAAATTTTGATTCAAGATTGTGAGGTGTAGTGGTTTCTATCTGATATGAAATAGGTATTATTTATTCCATATACTGTAGCCTATCTCATAGTGATAGTAGATAGTAGCCATCTCTATCTCATAATTCATCTCGTTATACGCATAAATGTTTTATTTTTTGAATTCTAATGTAAAGTGAACTAGAAAAAATCATTAGTTTCTATAGCTGATGCCAAAAACACTGGCGGTTCGTGCCAACGAAAAAGGTGAAGTGCTCCTATCTTCTACTGTACAGCACTTCATCTGTTTCGTGGGCACGAGCCGCCAGTGTCCAAAAAGTGATGTGGTTTCGTCTGCTCCTTGTGTGCTTCAACAGTAAGTGCTGTCAATCAGAGTTAGCCTATCATTCAGCTATGCCTGATGATATTTTTAAATCAAAATAGATAATAAATGCTTTACATAAGCTGTTAGTAGGTTACATCTCATACAAGAGACAGACGAAATGGCCTTACGTTTTGGGGTCAGGTGTAATTCCATTCAATTTCTCTATCAGTGCATTCGCCCCCCAATGTAAGAATTAAAAAAATCAATTCTCCCGCGTAGGTACTGGTGTAATTCTTGTTAAATTTCAAGCGAGAAATGTAGTAGATAATTAGCATAAAACTTAATTGATAGCTAATATACTTGCCTATTTTTCAGATTATTGCAAGCCTTAAAATTTAACAATACATAGTACAAACTATTCTGTATTAATGTTCGCAAACATGTTAATGTAAGCCTCGATATTTTTTGCAAGAAGCTGTGTAGGATATTTTGCAAGAATCTTGGTGACATAGTTTACCGTAGGCCGCAATAATGTACGGAGGCGATACAAAAAAGGTAATACTAAACGTTTATTCCATAAATGGCGAGAGCAAGTGTCTCGTGTAGTATACTAGTATTGAAAACCAACTGGATTTACTGTCAATTGGCTTCAATTCAATGGAAATTTATTCCAAACTTTTATAGGGGCACGTAAACAAGTTTGATAAAAATAGTCAATTGATTGCATGTCCATTAGAATTTATTTCATTCCAAACTTCTAATAGGGCTATACAAACAACGAATTGAATAAAAACATATAGTAGTTCATTTAACTGTCTTAAACGTTAATGTTTAAATTTTGTGCTTGCGATAATTTCCAAATTGCGAATCTAATGGGGTCAAAGCTATGTGTAACTGCTGAGGTCGGCGGTTTCGTCTGCTCCTTTTGTGCTCCAACAGCTGATCTTGTCAATCAGAGTCGTTATTTAGCTATGCCTAGATCTTATGTTTCTGGAACGAAAAGAAATAAAAGATGCCGTTCATAAGCTATTAGTAGATTACAAATTTGAAATTCCATCCAATTATGAAGAATGATAAATAGATAGGATCTATAAATCTATAGTTTTCACGATCATGACCTTCCGATACCGTTTTAAATAGTAGTTTACGATACCGTTTTAATAGTTTTACTTGTAATAGATTTTTCTAATGGAATTCGTGTGTTATCTTTTTTTTCAATGGTTTTAATTGGTTTAAAAATAATCGATGGACCTACCACGATTAAATTTCAAGTATTCTTCTGAACACTTATTCATTCTAAAATACCGTAGGCCTATGTATTTGATCCTATCTCAGATAAGTTTCCTTTATCAAAGTTTCGTTTTAGTTGTGTTTTACTTTAATCAAATTTCGTTTCAGTTGAGTTTTCCTTCATTGAAATTTCGTTCTAGTTAAGTTTCCCTTTATTAGAATTTCGTTTTAGTTGAGTTTTCCTTGATTAATGTTTCGTTTACTTCATTATAGTTTCGGTTTTGTCAAGTTTTAAAAGTTTTGTTCTCCTATATGATGGTTTTGTTCTCCTATGAAATATGTTTTCCGCATTATTGATTCCTTTCAGTAGCAGGAAACATTTTTCTTACTCTCAAGTATATAAATATCTTCCAATTTTATTTCCATAAATCTACAATACATTAAAAGACTCATAAGAGGATACTATCTTACAAAAACTTCCAAGTCATTTCAATGCTTTCTAGCTAAACCGTTTATTTCCAATATCACTCGAGAACATTAATTTTTTAGAGATTTCTCAATTCGAAGCAAATTACATTTCAATACAGGATTGATTCACACAACTTATAGAAGGACAAAGGTATCAAACAAAACTTCTAACAAATTTCTTGTCTTCTTTTATTTTTACATCTATAAAAAATAAACATATACATCCAATTAAATTGACTGAACAATATCAAATAAGTTTTTCTCTAATAGATTCTCGTATGTACATAATTTCACTACTGGATTTGGGATCTTCACATGCATGGGTGTATCATTATCGGAATATAATTCTATAAATCGTTGGAATTATAGCTATAATGCTGTAATCATATAAGACTATTTTAAAGGTTTCAAGCAGTGGATAATTTTTTACCGAGAGGTTTGGGAAGTGATTGCTTTCAGTCAGTTTTTGATTTTATAATATTCTTCATCAAATAATATAGAATAGACATACTTTATTAAATTGAATTCAAACTATCATAATTAGTAGGTCTCAATAATGGAGGTCCAGAGATAAAGTTGAAAGTAGCATTGAATGCGTAAACAAGGAATTTTTGAAATTTGAATTTATAAAACCTTCATTCAACAATACTGTATATGATGTTGAAACTTTAAGTATTTAAGTAGGCTACTATGAAAAGTCCAATTTATAGAGGTAACAACATATTTTTATTTCTGCAGTTCCAATTAATGGTCCAATGTGTAAATGTTTATTCTTAACTGATTATCCTGAAGATAGCAGTAGGTAGACAAGCATGTTACAATAAGGTTCAAGAATTAATTCACACTTTTTTGGGTCTCCAACAGAATACTAGAGAAATTATATTCTAAGAAAATATTCAGCAAAATTTTATTATGAAAATTAGGAGAGCAGAACCAATTCGTTAGATTGGACTTTCAATTTCTTCAATCAACTTTAATACAAATTAAAAAATAATAGGCCTTCGATACTAGTTCTATAAGTAACATGGGAAACAATTTATATTGAAAATATGTGGCTCAACTTAGTATAAACTGAATGAAGTGCATCAATATAAATTATCAGTTTTTATGATTGGTACTACATTTATATAATTGCATTATAACTTTTCAAGTACTGAATGATCGACATATTTACTCAACACAGCACAATAATCAACATTTGATTGAAACATTAATGAGAAGAGAATAACGACAATACTATTATTGAAAATAGAATATACAGTATCAATATCCTTGAAAAATCTAAGATTTAAGCTTCAAATTATAAAAACTTAATAGATTATTAATAAATAAATAGTATACGGACAAGAATATCACAGCCATTGATAAATTAAAAAATTGAGGTAACTTATATGTGAGGAAAATATCAGACATGAAAAAAAGAAAATTAGGGTAAACTATACTTGAAAAATAACAAGAAATTAACAGAATTCTTGGTAAATAGTGTGAATTTTAGATATATTTAAAAATTTGACAAACATTATTGTCAGAATCCTAATGATGGAAATGTAATGAACTGACAACTGGTAAAATATTTTGTAATTGAGTCATGAGCGTTTCTGAAAAATAATTTCAGGACGAAATTACTTTCTTTTGAGAATTTTTAAAATACGTAAGCTAATATAAATTTATCAAATAAAGTACTGCGACTAGAATAGAAAGTTCCGTCATTTTCCTTCTGCTAGAGAAATTATCTTGGAAATAAATTCTCAAAAACAATGCAGGTGGGTGGATTCGAGCTTGAAATAGAGGAATTAATGAGAAATACAGACAACCTGAAAGATAACAAGAGAACAGTTACTTAATAATGTTATGTAACTCATGGAAAGCTAGAATGAAAATGTGAGGAAAACTCTGGGCTGATAACAAGGAAAACAGGTGTAATGTGGAAATAGAAACAGAACGGATAATATGTTCCTTATTTTAAGACGCTTTTGTTATCCATATAACAAATTTGATTTGAAACTTCAGTGTTACAGGAACTCAACGGTAATATCAAATAGTATGTACTTTCAATGCTTGAAAACGTTTTTCCTCCTCAGTAGATGGGGTAGAAAAACGTGCATGAATTCTAAATTTAGCGTTTCAATGCAGTACGGTAACTATAAACTATAATTATTCTCTTTTGAGAATTCAAGAAATTAACTAAACATCTTTGAACCTCATTTTCAAAACAGGAAATAGCTATAATCAGTCATGAACATGTAATTGAATTACAATACAGAAGTATTTTGATTATATTCATCATTCATCTCCAAGAAGGACAAACATTATAACATTTCATAGCTATTGAATTAGAAGCATTGAAAATTAAATTATAATTTAATAAAAAGAAAATGAATAAGAGCTTAAGAAATGAGCTGAACATTTTATCATTCAGCACAGCTTCAAACAGCAATAAACTTTGAATTACAATCTTTTGATTATCACTATAATTTACCTTAGAGAATGACAAACATTATAACTTATAAGCTGCTTGAAAAAAAATCAAATCATATCTTTCAAACAGGAATAAGCCAAAGCCAGTCATGAACTTTGGATTAGAGTATTTCAAATACTTTTATAATTCAGCTTTGAGAAATACATTTATTAAAACATTTGATAGTTGCTGGATAATAAGAATCAGCTCAATTATTCTAATTATTAAGAATGACAAACATTATAACATTCCATAGCAATATTGTATTAGAATAATAAGAGTTCAGAAGGACATAATAAATACTGTTGCATTGAATAGGACGAATCCTCAGTTGGGTGAGTGGGGGGTATGTAGCCGTGGTCGGGTGTGTTGGGGTGGGGAAGATGCATGGTAAGCAGTTTACGCCATGACGTCACGACGCCTCCGCCCCGGTCCGGCCGCGTAGTTGGCTGCCGCCAGGCCCATCAGGTGTTTGGCCGCCTGCGAGCCGGAAAAGCCGCGCGAAAGTCCCAGGTCGAGGCCGCGTTTCGAGCTGCAAAGAAAAGAGAATTCAGCTGTTAGATTAATGAGAAAAAACTCAATTGAAAATGATATTTTCAATTCTACCTTTTATCATTGTACAGGATCATGGCTTAGTGGTCACATTTTCAAACACTGGGTGGCTTAAAGACTTAAAGTAAAGAAGCCTTCAGGCCTATTTGCAATTGCAGATTATAAAAGAGACTGCATACCATGCATAGCTACAGGATTTAGGTACAAGCAATCGGAAATCTACACAAATGTATTTAATGAGGAAATGTGGACTGGCAATAAGAGAAAAACCAATCATTGTTTGCTTTTTCAGATTTCTACTATCGTATGATTGCAGGTTTGACGTCTAGTGGGATCGGACTCCCAGTAATGAAAATAGAGGGTTAAAGATTCAATAGTGTTGTTAAAATTCTGCAATAGGCTTCAATTATTACAGAATATGATCATAATGAATAATATGATTATCAAAGAAAATCAGCTTAACCCCAGTTATCACCAATTCAATTCGACTCAGGTTTGTCAAGTTTAATGGATCAATTTAATCAATGAGTGAGTTCTTGGTGATGAATGAAATGAACCACACAATGCTCTATCTAATCAGTACTCAGTAGACTACAAACGACTCAATTTTTCGTTTGAGAGGTGTAGTTTTCCAAAGTGCAACATATTTACCAAGAGAACTAACCTGAGTTTCCAGCCATTTAGCTGACAATAAATTTCTCTAATTATGTCATTTGCTAGCTACAGAGAGGGAGAAAGTAAGAGAGAGCGAGAGAGAAAAAATAAGAGAGAGTGCGAGTGAGATTGATACACAGTGAGGAAGAGCGTGAAAGGAACAAAGAAAGAGAGAAAGAGAGAGGGAGAGTGAGAAAGTAAGGTTATACATTATCACACTTATTGCTCGATTTTAACATAATGTACCTGACACATTAATTATAGCTACCTACATGATATTATCCTGTCTTGTTAGCAACTATAATAACTGTAGCTCTTGACAAGGAATGATTAGGTTGTTTGTGTTGTTTCCAATTTTTTGACTTGATTTAGATAAATTCTGCTCGTGAACTAAAGTTTTGTGCAGAGATTCAAGATAAATTATGATAAAAAAGAAATGGACCAATAAATAAGAATATTTTATCATGAGTTGATATGTGTATGAGTATACTGTAGAAAAAATAGGTTTCACTTGAAAATAAGTAATTGAAGTAAGTTGAAATCATAATAAGATTTCCTTGGATCAAAATCCACAATGTTTCATTATTACTCGTATATTCAATTATAAACATTCCTATTGGTGCAACAGGTTTATGCACAAACCTGCACCGTTCTATTAAAGAATTCATTATTCCCAAGGTAATTAGATTACAGTAATCTTAGATTATTTCACTCTATTATTTATTTCTATGTCTTATCAATTATTAATTATATTATTCTAATCAATAAAACAAGGTTATATCATATCATAAAACTTGAACAATTACCAATTTCCACATAAAAAGCATATCCACTTCATATTATAATTTTAATTTTCAATTTTCAAATAATAGATTTCCATCCGAAAATAAACTAGTAAATTACAGTAGTAAAGTCTGTCCAAGCAAAGAAGGCATACTGGCAAGATGGGAAAATGACTACAGCTCGGCCAATATTGTTTCAAAAATCAAAAGTACGTTCTCAAATTGTAGAAAATATTGTGCTCTACAATTTAGGACCTAATTCATAGTTTTTGAGCCAATATTAACTGAGCTGGAGTCAGTTTCCTATCTTGCCAGAATGCCTTCTTTGCTCAAGACTACACTACAGAATAGAACGCTTCACGAATATTGTTCTGATTTGATGAAGTCAATTAGAAACTGCTTCTATTTCCACTGCTATTGTTTTCATGATCTATGACACATGATATTTCGAGCCCTATGAGGATCTATTAGAAGTGACATCTACATGCAGCTAGGATTGCTTTTGGATGATATATATGCGTAATGTATAGTGATACAGTTGTATATTGGGATGTATATTTGAATAATGTATAGTAATACATTATATTGGGCTGAAACGTTTTGACAATCAGAAGCGGTCTGATATCTTGTCTCTCGAATAGTTGACTAAAATAGAAACAGTACTATTAGAGACGAGAGATAGATTCTGTTAGACTGGTTCACACTGTCGGCTCGTACATCAGGTGAAGTGCCCATATCTTTTACTCTACAGCACTTCACCTGTTTCGGGAGCACGAGCCACCTGTGCTGGTTCAGTACTATTAGTTGAACTCAAAATACTGATTTATGATATAGATGGATTCTAGAAGTGATTACTTCTATTATGGTTTAGAATAATGATTGAATTCGAAATATATCCAACCCTCAATCGTAAAATGTAGAAAAATAAAACAACTGGTAGCCTACTGCTGGGGATGGATTCTGATGTATAGTCTGTCAAGCAGAGAAGACCCTCTGGGAAGATGAAAAAATTACTCCAGCACGGTAGATATTGGCTCAAAAAATTATTGATTTGGTCTCAATCGTAGGAAACATTTTGATCTATAATTTGAGACCAAATCAATATTTTTTGAACCAATATTGACCGCGCTGGAGTCCTTTTGCTCATCTTACCAGAGGGTCTTCTTTGCTTGGACAGACTATAACATAATTGTTCTCAAAAGCATCTATATCTTATTCACGATTACTTAAGACAATGTAAACAACGATGAAACATATTATTCCCGCGACAGAACAAATGCCAACATATACACGTTGGCAATTCTATAAGTACGCATTTTATTGGTTACGGTTTGTCGTGGCTTAAGGTAGCCACCCTATACTAACATAAGTTTGTTAATAGGTTGAAAACAATCCGTGAATAGGGTATAAATTCTAGTATTCTAAATTGATTGAGTATTCTAGATTGAATTTAGATATTGTAAAGAGACATTCTCACAGAGAATGAAAAAATACGGTTGTAAAAATTGCTTCAATTATTATTGCACTGTGAACTAGTCCATAGAACTCAACTCACTAAAACTCTATGAGTTCTCATAGAACTCACATATCACTGGCGACTCGTGCCCACGAAACAGGTGAAGTACTCGTATCTTTCACTGTACGGCACTTCACCTGTTTCGTGGGCACGAGCCGCCAGTGTCACATAGAACTTTCTATAACGCACAAAAAATTAGAATTTATAACAAATCCGAACTCAAATTACGGAATATGAAGCCAGTGCTATCTATCAATAAATTAGGAAACTAGCTAAAGCAACTCCATTTTCCATTGCTCGCTTCTAATTGACTGGTAAGAATGATGGAGGGAGGAGTGGTGCGACCAATCATAGAGCAGTGTCAAAGTCAACACAATGCCAAAGCCATCCGCTTGCTTTTTATTGGTCAAAGACGTTTCTGATGATTGGTATACTATATTTGACGCCAAAGGCGTTTTCTTGTATCGTGTCGCGGTTTCGTCTCTTGTACGTGATGTAATCTACTAATCGAGGCATACCTGAATGACAACTCTAATTGACAAATTTAGCTGTTTATGTTGGCATACTTAGCAAAATGACCGCCTTTTTGAACTTTTTGCCGTCAGCTATACACAACAAATTAACAGGATAAATTTACATTACAGAATATTTCTCATAATAACATTACGAAATACATCTCGTAATAAATGGACAATCTTCAATCGATATTAGATCACATGAGAATGAAACAGGAAAAAATATACAAGAGTATAATATACCAGATATTCACTTTGTTATTAGGGCTACTAATGGATAATAAATCAATAATTGATCAAAGTAAGACACCCTTTGAAATGCTTAAATTCGAGCTTTCAAGTCATTTAAGAGTGGATGTCAAGGCAAAATCAAGCCCCATAATAAGAAAAATGTCATTTTAATCATTTACTTGGAACAGATAGAGCCTCTATGGACAGATTTTCACGTTCTTTATTTCATTGGAAAGAGAATTAAATTCTCCAGGGGTTTGACTTTTCACTTTTCCGATTTTTAGGTTATTTTAATAATTATCATATAATTAATCAACTATAAGAGTATGTATGTCTTGCTCAACAGCCCATGAAGGGCCTAGGCCTTCATCAACCCGCTGGTTGCCAGTTTCAAATTCACTCTACTAGCCTATACTATAAGAGTATTGAACTCTAATAATTATTGAAATAAAATAAAAATCGAAAAAGTAAAAAGCCACACCACTGGAGAATTTAATTCTCTTTCCAATGACATAAAGTACGTGGAATTCTGTCCATAAATAGAGGCTCTATCTGCTCCAAGAGATGGATAAAAATTGCATTGTTCTTATGGGGCTTGATTTTGCTGTTCAGCAGTTTGCCTTCCCCTAACGCCCACCCTTAAATGAATTTCACTTGAAAATGATTTGAAAGTTCGAAACTACATTAGTTGTAAAAAAAACTAATTTTGAAGGGTACTTGAATTAATTATTGATTTATTATACGAAATATTCAATTAAATTTGTTTTGATTTGATTTACATCGGGCAATATACAATATACAGAGAACATGCTATTTTAATGTGTAAAAATATATAGATGAAAAAAGAAGCACACCGGAATTGGCAAAGCAAATTGAAAAGCTAGCAGAATATGAACAATACATAATTTTTCTTGAAATGGTAAATGTCAGCAGAATTTCCGTGAGATGTTTCATGCCATTTTCAGAGTACACTATTGGCTACTCCAGCTCACATCTGGCTGCCTGGAATACGTAATATGCATGGCTGGTTTTGACTCCTTGTGTGCCTACATCAGAAATACTACCTTTTTTCTTTTTCTTCTTCTTCTTCTTCTTCTTCTTCTTCCCCTTCTTCTTCTTCTTCTTCTTCTTCTTCTTCTTCTTCTTCTTCTTCTACTTCTTCTGATACTTCCTACTTTTCTATATTCATAATTTCTTCCCATTTCGATCACCATATCTCCGTCCTTGTTCTCTCTCTTCTCATTTTCCTTCCTCCTCCTCTTTCCTCTTCCTCTTCTCTTTCTTCTTTTTATTCTTCTATATAACTTTTCTCATATTCATCATGTTTTCCCATTTCGATAACCATATTTCCGTCTTCTTGTTCTCCCTCTTCTCATTTTTCTTCCTCTTACTCCTCCTCCTCTCCTCCTTTCTCTTCTTCTTCTTTATCATTTCCTTTCACTTTCCTTCTCACACACATTATCCTCTTCCCCACTTCCCAGCTTCCGCGCTCCGGTAATTGAGACACAGGCTTGAGGGAAATTACTAACGTATGAATCATGTATGTTTGACGGAAGAAGAGGAGAGAAGCAAATTAAACTGGAAGAGAAGAGGAATAGGAAGAGAGGAAACGAGAAAAGACAAAGGAAAAAGTGAAGAAGGGTGGATAAGAGCGGAGGAGTGACAGAGACAAGTAGAGAAACACAAACATGAAGATAATAGGAGAAGAAAATGTTATAATTCTTTAGATTCTCCATAGAAACATGTTACACCAGAATAAATTTATCTCCAGTAGTATAGCTAACGCCAAAAAGGAGGTTTCATCTGCTCTTTTTGCGCTTCAACAGTTGATGTTTTAAATTTGATTGTGATTGTGACATCAGAAGAGAAAATAGTGAAAAGTTTATTGGAAACTATCAACTATTCACTGAAAACAATATTAGAGCACCATGGCCTCTAGAATAATGTTCTTAATAGTGATAAATACTATTCAATATCAGGCTAGAATGAAAAACTCTTTAGTGAACAGTACTAAGAAAAAAGCATAGCACAGGAAAAAATGAGATCACACTTTTATACGATTTTACAAAATAGATTTCAACTCATGATCTGAGAGAAATATGACAAACTATACCGCCTATATAAATGTTTTTGAAATGACGCGTGCTCCATTTATTAGATTCGATTGAAAACATAATCTTAGAAATTCAACTACTCCTGTTTATAATCACAGTGTTCACAGTGTTAGCAAAATGCCTGTAATAAATTATCTGCACTCAAATTAAAAGGGAAATAAAACCCAACTGGGTTGCATTTACATTTCGAATGCTGTAATTATTTATTCTGACTTGTTGCTATCTTACAGGTATTTAATTGATCAATTAGTATGCAATTCACATGAAATTTTTTTCCAAATTCTCCCCCTCGTCTAATGATTTCCGTTGAAAAACAAGTTTGTTGAATATCAATACCATAAAACTTCAATGGGAATTCCATAAAATGTACAAGTATGAGCATTGAGGTTCATGTTTTACAAAACATGTTCTAGTCCTGTAATTGAACACTACAAAGTGTTCTATCTTTATGAGCTGATTCACAATTTAATAAACCTTCATAAAATCAAATCAGCAGCGAAGAAGCTGGCTGAATTTCTTTCAATCAATAAAAAATCGTTTATGGTTTTATGACTTGCAAAGTGGAAGCAGAGTTTCATTATTCAATGGTTTTAAGGAACTTGTTTGACAAGTTGTTGGATTTAATGTTGAAGGTGGCATTTTTATTATCCTGTTGTTCAATTAATTACATAATAATATAAGTTGTCGAAGTTAAAGTTCTAAACAAATAAATATACAGGGTGTTTCAGGAGGAATGTGCAAAATTTCTCAGGATGATTCCTTACCCCAAGTAGACAAAAAAGTTGCATGGGTCCAACCCCCAAAAACGCTTTGTTACCGAGATAACGATGGCGGAAAATTGAGATTTTTCAAAACACATTAATTTTTATAATTTTTTAGATGCTTCACCCAGGTTCTAAAATAATCATTTCCTATGTAAAATTAGCTGAGGAGTTCAATGGAACCAGTTTCAAGTTTGTAACTTCAACGGTTATTGATGTATTCGGAAAAATATGCTAAAAACCCGCCATTTTTCAACAATAAGGGTTATAAATAAATAAGAAATCATAAATTTGTATTTTTTATTAATGGAAGTTGAAGAGTCAGATTCTAAAGAAACGGTTGAATGGCGGCGATTGTGTAAATTTTACCCAAATCTCAGAAATAGCGATCGAAAATCGAAAAATTGACAAAACATAGCACAAGTGATAAATTTGTGTAAAGAAGCGATTTTGCGATTTTCGATCGCTATTTTTGAGATTTGGGTAAGATTTACACAATCGCCGCCAGTTAACTTTTTCTTGAGATTCCGACTCTCTTCAACTTCCATTAATAAAAAATACAGTCGGGTTTGAAAACATTGCTTTTTTAGAAGTTTTTTTCTAAATATTTTATAATATTATATATAGTAGATAAAAGACTAAGAATAATATATTTATCTCCTATTGCACACAATTCAACAAAGTTGACTAGACTAGAACTGAGAGAGCCTACGAAATGCGACTTTTTTACACACTAATCTACAAAATCCACTTTGTGAACTTCTTCCTTCTCATCATCAAAATCCAACATCAATTAAGTCTTGCATTTAAACTACTGTCATTATATGATTATTGTGAGTGTCACTACTCGTAAAGTTTGTTGGATGTGGTGGCTTCTATTGTGTGAGTATAGTCTGTCCAAGCAAAGAAGACATTCCGGCAAGATGGGAAAATGAATCCAGCTCGGTTAATATTGATTCAAAAATTATAAACTTAGTGAGAAATTTTAGATAAGAATGTTTTCTACAATTTGAGACCAATTTTATGAATTTTGAGACAATATTCACCGAGGTGGAGTCATTTACCCATCTTGCCAGAATGTCTTCTTTGCTTGGAAGGACTATAATCAGACAGACTTTTCATCATCAGAGCAAAATACGCTCAATCCATCTGTGTTCTTCCCTTCTACTTCTAGTTCTTGCTTCTACTACTTCTTTATCCCTTCTCCATTCAATTCGTATTCTTCTTCTACTTTGTAGTATTCGTCTTATTTCTTCTACTTCTTCACAGTATTCTTCTTCTTTCATCCACTTCTTCTTCATCGCCCCTTTTTTCTTCTTCTTGCTTTCCTTCGTCGTCAATTTCTTCTTCTTTTTTCTTGTCCTCTTCCTCCTTTCACAACCTCTACTTTCCCATCTCCCTCTTCTCTTCCGCCTTCTTTTTATTCTTCTCTCTCACCTTATTCCCTATTTTCTTCGCTTCATTTTTCATCTTCTTCCTATTCTTCTTCATCCTTCTTCGTTTTTCCATTCTTATCTCCGCTCCTTCTCTATTTCCTTGTTTTTATGTGTTCTCTTCTTCTCCTTCTTCTTTTTCTTTTCTTTCTTCTCTTTCCTCTTCCCTCTTCTTGATCTTCTTCTTCTTCCTATTCTTCTTCTCTCTCTTCATCCTTCTTCGTTTTTCCATTCTTATCTCCGCTCCTTCTTCATTTCCTTGTTTTTCTTTGTTCTCTTCTTGTCCTTCTTTTTCTTCTCTTTCTTCTTGAACTTCTTCATCTTCCTCTCCTTTGTCTTACTCGGCTTCTTCTTAATCTTTTCATCAGCTGAATCTCACTGTTTCAATTCAGCTCTGATAATGACAGCAGTGTTGTCATTAATTCTGCGGAATTTCATTCATAACTCTCATCTTCCAACATTGTACGAGAGTCATAATAATAATAATTCTCATCTACTTCTGTAGAATTTGCTTCACAAATGAATGCATTCATTCATTCATTCTTGAATTTACTGATTAATCGGACTTGTACAGTCTGTCCATGCAAAGAACACCCTCTGGCAAGATGAGAAAATTACTCCAGCTCGGTCAATATTGGTTCAAAACTCATTGATTTGGTCTCAATCGTAGGGAAAATTCTGATCCACAATTTGAGACAAAATAAGTATTTTTTCAAACCAATATTGTCCGAGTTGGAGTAATTTTTTCCAACTCGCCAGAGGATCTTCTTTGCTTGGACAGACTATAGAAGGCTTGGAGATGATACAAGCTGTTAGGACATCTATTCATTCAGTGATGGATAAGGATTTTCTATCAGGCGCAAAAATGCCAGCATAGCTGGTGCCAAAAACGAAGACGGTTGGCAAATCGTTGTTATTGATTGTCAGCTCTGTCAGGACAGTCGCCGAGCTGTCTTCGAGAGTCTCCCCCACGAGAGCGATTCCAGTATCACTAATTCCCTCTTGAAGACAGCTTCAGACTGCTTTGACAGAGCTGAGCATTAAAAAGAGTCATCCGTCAACTGCCTTATTTTGTTGCGTCAGCTCTAATACAAATCACTAGGATTCTATAGTTGTAGTTGAGAGAGAAAGTAATGAAACTTAATACATTATTTATTCATCATTTATTAAATTATTTCATACATAGGTGATTACAACGAGCAAATGCCTATCTTAATGCTCTACCAATTTATACAACAGTTGAAAACAAGGTTATAATAGATCATGGAACTCAATTTGTACTCATATTCATATATTTTAACTTTTCCTACATATTATTCTTATTATTCCCTTATTAGTCTTATTATTCTCACATTAGTTTTATACTATACTAATTTTTTCACATTAGTTTTATATTGAAATGGAAACAGGTTTGGGCTATCCTAGCCTGACTGTTATTCCCGTACCTGTGTACATTTTTTGTAAAATGTAAGAAAAAATAAATCAATATTGAAATTTTTCACTTCAAAACACATTTTCACTACAAACAATTTTGAATTTTGATGAAGGTTACACTCTAAGTTCCAAAAATAGACTTTACTCTATAAGGTTTCAATATTTCTGATTCAGGTAAGTGAAAACAAAGGTTGTCAGATCCACAAAGTTTATTTAAGATATCATACTTAAGTTTCAATGCTCAGGGCATCATCATCAGTGGAAAACTAAGGCTTTGAGAAATACAAGTTTGAAAGGAACATGATTGTAGTAGGTGGGGTAACATTTTTCAAAAAGTGGGTTTAAGATAATAATATGAATAAACTAGGAAAGTTCTCCACTGATGATGATGCCCTGAGCATTGAAACTTAAGTACGGTATTTGAATAAACTTTGTGGATCTGACAACCTCTTTTTCCACTTACCACTGAAATTTATCAACACTCCCAAATCTCAATTGATCAATCTATACTAAGACAAGACTAGCTATCTATCTACTATTAGAGAGTATCTATCCACTATTCACTAACTAGCGGCGAAACAGGTGAAGTGCTCGAATCTTTTACTGTACAGCACTTCACCTGTTTCGTGGGCACGAGCCACCAGTGCCACTTACTTGAATCATGGATAAGTTCCACAACATCTCTGATGAATTTCTGATAAGTGTAAATTTCTGATTCACTTAAAAAATTTTAGCAAATAAAACCGAACTCACCACTAGCTATTACAACTTACTCTACCTATATATGTGTATAAATGGTAGTACAAATCACTATATGAGATGAAAGGAAGGTCGTTAGGTAGTTGAAAGGTGGGTTAAAGTCGTACTCACAGCCGAACAAGGCCCACTTCACACTGTACGAGTAGCTTGAGCTCGACTTCAATCCACGCCAGCTCTCTTAAGCACTTGAACTCTCTCTTTTTCTCTCTCACACTCTCACTGCCACTATTTCTCTCGGCTTTCAGTGCTTGAGCTCAGGTAATATAAATCTTCCACAGTAGAAACACCCCTTCTCTATTTGTTAAATGCGGGTTCGCTTTCTTTTATTACAAAAATAAAGTCCGTACACTTTGCTAGAGCAAGAATAGAATGACTTCTGCACTTGTCTCTCCTGGCGGAGTTTGAACTATTATGTCCATTCTACCACTTGATCACTATTTATCCTAAAATGAAATGAAAATATTCTTTATTAGGCGGAGTTAGGGCTAGGAAGTCCTTTCTACCACTCAACCTCAACTACAACTACTTGCACTCTGTCCATCAGACATTCTGGCAAGATGGGAAAGTGACTACAGATCGGTCAATATTATCATCATAACCATCATCATCATCATCATGATTTATTCGAATTACATTTTGGTGAGTGCAACAGGCTCATGCCCTTAACCGCTCCTCCAAAAATTCATACTACACAGTCCAAAGCAAGGTTATGTTAAATCATAAACTAATATTAGGATTTCCACTTCAAAAAAATAAATCCACTTGAAACAATTTGGTTCAAAAATTGGAAATTCAGTCTTCACTTGTACAGATTAGAATGTTTCCTGTAATTTGAGTACAAATTTATAACTCTTGAACCAATATTGACCAAGCTTTAGTCATTTTCTCATCTTGGCAGAATGTCTTCTTTGTTTGGACAGACTGTTGAAATACAGTAGTTCGATAGCCGATAAAATCGCGAATAACTTTAGTTTTATCGCAGTTCCAAATTATCTCTCCACAAATAACTCGCTTATCCACAAATCAAGCAATTAAAGTGACCATTTCGCATCCGACTTTTTGGCCGCTGTAAAGCAGGCATCGACAAAACTGGCGGTTGGCAGATGACTTTTATTGATGCTCAACTCTGCCAGGACAGTCGGCGACCGGTCTGTGAAATTATATAGTCGCAGTACAGCCTCAAAAAATCGAATTTCTTTTGTGGACGGGTTTCAGTCTTTCCTGACAGAGCTGAGTATTGATGGGAGTCATTAATCAACCGCCAATCATTTTGGCTGCTCTACCTGTGTTGGAGTGCGAAAATAGATTCGCGCAACACCTGATGTTTCTCGTCACATTATCAGCCAGCGTGTGTGCCTTGCTTACTGGATAACTTCAAACTCTGACGATTTTATTTTCAGACGACTTAAAAACATTAGTTGAAATAATTTTATAGTACTTGAGGATTAAGGAAATACTCAATCAACTGCTCTCAATATATTGAATTTTAGTTGAGTGTTATTAATGTTGAGTCACAAATATTATGTCCTGCTTTCGGATGGGTGACCAGGTGAGTGGAACCTACCCTAAATATTTGATAATGAATACCTTTAATTTTTGAAAGGATGGCTTTCTGGATAGATTTTCGCTAAATAATAGCTGAAAGATAGCCAAAGGATACCTTCAATTTTTTCTTTTCTTTTCATTTCTTATCGATCCTGAGGGACCAACCATATGAATTTTTATTTCCATCAGAAAAAACAAATCATCAGATCAAATCAAATAGCTTCATCCTAATTTATACACAACCATGGACAAAATACATTGATGAATAGGAATGATAATACTACTTTCTGTAAGCATGATTTTTATCGCATGCAAGTAGGAGCTAATTTTTCTCAATGTTCATATTGAATTACAATAGTCAACAGGGTCTATTGAAGTCTGTGATCTAAATTAGTATTCTATCAATTTGAATGAATAAGTTAATAATTATGATGAATGGATGAACACTTTGAATTCTAAATAAATTTCAATCGTTAACGATCTTATTTTGATAAATGATCAACTAATATCCCTTTATAAATAGTAGTGATAACCATTTATAGCTGAAGCCAAAAATTTAGGCGGTTTCGTCTGCTCCTTGTGTGTTCCAACAGCTGATATGGTCAATTGGAGTTGTAATTCAGCTGTGCCTGAATGATGATTTTGAAATCAAAAGATGCTTAAATGAATTTTATAAATGATCTCAGCTATAAGTAGGTAAGTAGGTAATGCCGTAATGCTATTACACCTCATAACCATCCATCATTTCTCTTGAATGATAGAAGGTTGCAGTGAATATGGAGAGATATTTCTCTCCATATTCACTATTTACACCCATAGTCCGCTAAACGTCCCTCGACATAAGAATGATTCCTTAAAAAACCTCCAATAATTCTGATACCACCCTTTTATACATTGCTCAGTGGAATGAAATAAAAACCCTGAAGCTTTCACCGCATATGACATTTCAGATTACTCTGGAGAACGGGCATTTCATAAAAATAGAAACTATTTTCCAGAAGAAGTAAGAAACTTCTCCTATTTCTTACAAACCTTACTTGTCTGTGACAACCAATTTCTGTTAAATAAGGTGTAATATTACATTCCTCCCACACATACATTTCTATCCACAAGTTACAACTCGTGCAAGCGGAGAAGACACGCCGTTACTATTCAAACTGTATTGCGATGTCGTGTCTTCTCAGCTTACGCGAACTATGGCAAGAAAGTTTCCACTTTCAGGTGAAATGAATGTCGACTGTAATTAGAATTCGCTCATTATCGGGTACTGATGTAACTTCCTCATCTTTTCAAGTTGTATTTCACATCTTATAGTTGATATGCTGATACGGAAGTTAGTCTATTAAGTCGTATCACGTAACACGTATCAGAAATCGAAACGTTTTGTGACTTCAAGTTATCCAACCCGCGCGCCAATCCGTGGAATTCAATTTGAAACGTTTCTTTGACTAGATCTGATAGTTGTTTCACAGGGTGTCATTCTGAAATAGTCTTGTAGGCGGTACCCTCCAAAGGTATAGTCTATCCAAGCAAAGAAGGCATTCTGGCAAGATGGAAAATTACTCCAACTCGGTCAATATTAGTTCAAAAATTATAAATTTGGTCTTGAGTTGTAGAAAACATTCTGATCTACAATTTGAGACCAAATCCATAATTTTTGAACAAATATTGACCGAGCTTGAGTCATTTCCCCATCTTGCTAGAATGTCTTCTTTGCTTTGACAGACTATACCTTCCAATGGTAGTAGCTTCAATTTAATTGAAAAGCTTTATTGGAATTTGAAATAACCAACAATATCATGTTCCCATGGGTTCTTATTCAAGGCTTCCTCTAAAACACGTAACTTGAGTTTCATACACTTATTCGCTATGTATACATAGTACATAAGTACATAAAATACGCTTATTTTATGTAATTATTCGCTTAGTATACAGAATGTCTCAGGAGGAATTTTCAATACTTCTCAGGCTTATTCCTTGCACCAAATAGAGAAAACGTTTCAATGCACGCACATACTTCTTAAAACGCTTTGTTACCAAGATAACATGGCAAAAAATTGACATTTTTCAAAAAATATTAATTTTTCTCATTTTTAGAGGCACTATTCAGGTTATAAAATGATCAAATCCTATGTAAAAGTAGCAAAATAATTCAATGAAAACTATTTGTTTGTAACTTCAACGGTTAATAATAGGGAAAATACCCTTAAAACACAATTCTTAAAAAATTGAGGGTTATAATAAGCTATGAAATAATAAATTTGTATCCATAATTGATGGAAGTGAATTCTGGAGAAAAGATTAAATGACATTGATTGTGTAATTCTGAATAAAATCTCAGAACTCGCTATTTCGTATGTATGTTGTGTTAGAATTGTTATTATCCTGATTTACTTATTAATTTGTTTGTGTAACAGTGGACAGCTCTTTGGATAGGGCATGGCCCTTGTAACAAATAAAACTTCAATAAAATTCAATGAATGAATATGGTAGAGAAACTGTTTCAATTAATAAATTTAAAAAAAGACTGGTTCTCAAGAAAAATATGAAAAATATTAATAAAATTTTCTTAAATAACATTATAAAAAATTGATTCATTTCCTTATTATAAAAAGATAATAATATCCTGCACATGTCAGTCTCCATATAACTATCAAATATTCAAGATAGAATTCGGAGATGCGTTGAATTGAACAGTGGTGCCATTAATAGTGACTGCACTGCAATTTCAACTGCGTGAACTGGTATTGATATTTGGCAGTAATACTATTGAATGGCTTATTAAGTGAGATAGATGTATGATGTGATGATGTACCTATAGTCTGTCCAAGCAAAGAAGACATTGTGGCAAGATGGGAAAACGACTCTAGCTCGGTCAATATCGCTACAAAAATCATGAATTTGGTCTCAATTGTAGATCAAAATGTTTTCTACAATTTGAGAACAAATTAATATTTTTTGAACCAATATTGACCGAGCTGGAGTCGTTTTCCCATCTTGCCAGAATGTCTTCTTTGATTGTACAGACTATAGTTGAAGTGAGATGGATGCATGATGAGATGATGATAATATAAGAGTGAGATGGTGTGATGGTGGTGATTTTATTGAAGTAAGATGAGAGTATGATGTGTTTAAAATGAGATGGTGATATGATGTTCGGATGTTATTGAAGTGAGATAAAAGTATGATGTGTTTAAAATGAGATGGTGATGATGATGTTCGGATGTTATCGAAGTGAGATGGGAGAATGATTGGCGCCGTCAAGCATTATTTGACTAGCTATTCAATGGACGCTAGGCTTCGACACCAATAAATAATTCATTGCTTGTAAAATGTGATGGATGATGTTCTGCTTCACATAACCTTAGCTATATATCTTTATACGTAGTGCTAAAAGAGGAGCATATATATGGAAGCTTGATATGTTTGAAGCTTAAACATGAATGAATATAAAAAATATACTCTATTCACGATCACTTGAGACGAGTCAACTTTCTACCATCAGCTAGGCCTATATAGTCTGTCCAAGCAAAGAAGACCCTCTGGCTAAATGGAAAAATGACCACAGCCTGGTCAATATTTGTACAAGGATTATAAATGTGGCCTTAATTGAATTGAAGTAGATCAAATTGTTTCCTACAATTTGAGATCAAATTGATAATTTTTGAACCAATATTGACTGAGCTTAAGTCATTTCCCCATCTTAGCAGAGGGTCTCCTTTGCTTGGACAGATTATATTTGAAATCCCTTCAGTTTGGTTAAAAGAAACTAAGAACTTATAACCGAATTTCTCAATCTAAGAACTAAGCAAGCAATTATTGCAGTCACCACTGCAGCAATACCATTACATACATACAAAGTTTAGCAGACGCCAACTAAGGTGGCGGTTGGTGGATGTCTGTTATTAATGCTCAACTCTGTCAGAACAGTCTGAAAGCGGTCTACGAGATCGAAATATGTAGCTAAAGTCACTCTCTATTCGGATATGCACTCGCAGACCACTCGCCGACCGTCCTGAAAGAGTTGATAATTAATAACAGTCATTCGCCAACCGTCATTTGCTTTGGAATTTGCTGTAATATTTATTTGATTGAGTACTTTTCCAGGTCGCGTGCGAAAACAATGCCTTGACGTAGTATAGTTCGCGTATCTGAGAAGACACGCTGTAACAATCACTTCACATTGTAACGGCGTGTCATCTCGCACGAACTACATCTACTCAAGAAGTCATTGAACTTGGGAATACAACTTATCGTTTGCAAAATATGGCGGGAAATGATAGACGTTGATCGAGGTGGTCGTGAGAATTTGTATTCTACGAAAACATGAAATATTGTTCAACTTTTCTTGACAAATTACTATTTTCCAGATTACAGCCGGTCTCATATCTTTAATTGTACAGACAGAAGTTTGAACACATATTCCATGCAAATAAGAGATTTACGTCATACCCCAATCAACAATGCACATGTGCAGCAGTTTTATGTTATGACTGACGCCGTAACGTTAGACGGGTTTGTCTGTGTCTTGTACGTGATGTAACCTACTAACAGCTGATTTAAAGCGTCTATTGTCTCTCCTGACTTTAAATCATCATCTACGCATAGATCTAAAATATCTGGTACCGAGCTTCGCTCTGAAGCTGCGGACGAGCTGTTGAATTACATATTAAATAATATGTTATTGTAAAAAATAAATTCAAAATTGATATGATCACCTCTCACAATTTTTTTGCCATGAACATGTGTTATAGACTTGAATGTGACTTCATTCACTCCAGCTGGATAGTTTTGATCAGCTTACGATAACAGCCATTATACGCAGTACTTGGGATTATGCCTGAATAAGGAATATTTAATTCTTTTATTAATCCTGCCAGAGAGTTTTCCCAGACATGAGACCTGGTGCAATCTTATTTTTCCATCACGGTTATATTACATTTCAAATTTCGAGGAAATCGTTAGAGCCGTTTTCTAGATCCGTGGTTCCACATACATACATACGTACAGAAATTACTCGCTTAATATAATAGGATAAACTATGATTGACAACATCAACTGTTGGAGCGCACAAAGAGCTGGCAAAACCACCTAACATTTTGGCGTCAGCTATCCAGTTTTGAATTAATCAATTTGAAACAGTTCTATAGTTTTTCTACTAAAACGAACGTAATTTGCTTGACTATAATGAACCAATTTTCAATTTAATACTTCACTATTCATTGAATCACAAAGCGTGTTTTGGAAATAGTTGTGAGCATATAAATAGTTGTGAGAATATATTCTATTCTCGCTGGTTGCGAGAATATAATGAAAATTGATAATTATAATGGATTGATACGAATGATTCTTTCATTTATGAGAAGTTGTGTCTTACGTAATACAGCGTTATATAATTCATAATCCAACATGTTAGCTTGCTGAATCAGACGAAAAAAGTATCAACAGTAAGTCCCAAAAGTGTGATCAACTGTCCGCTATATGCGTTTTGTTAAATTGTCTGTGTGATGATTTATCCACTAACCAGTGGTATAGACTGTCCAAGCAAAGAAGACCCTCTAGCAAGATGGGGAAATGACTCCAGCTAGGTCAATATTTGTTCAAGAATTATAAATGTGATCTTAATAGTAGATCAAATTGTTCCCTGCAATTTGAGATCAAATTGATAATTTTAGAACCAATATTGACCGAGCTTGAGTCATTTTCCCATCTTGCCAGAGGGTCTAGCAAGCAAATAGAAGACATTGTGGCTGAATGGAAAAATGACTGCAGCTCGTTCAATATTACTTCAAAAATTATAATTTATCTAAAAAATTATATCTCGATCTAAAATTGTTGAAAGATTGTTAAATTGTTGAAAAATTGTTAAAAATTGTTGATACACGATTTAAGATCAAATCTATAATTTTTGAACGAATAGTGACTGAGCTGGAGTCATTCTCCCATCTTACCAGAATGTCTTTTTTGCTTGGTCAAACTTTAGTGTACTATATAGCTTCCCCTGCTACTTTCCTGCTGAAAGATTACCGTTGCTTTGCCGTAAACACAAAGTCACCCTCTCACCCTAACTCTCCATCAAACCCTTTCCCTTAACCTATTTTCCTCACCCTCATTCCCTTACTCTCTTTCCTTTACCCCTCATCCATACTCTTATCCTTCACTCTTTCACTCCACCTACAAACCCCCCCACCCCCCTATCACTCTACCATCATTGACCCCCTTTGTGGGAGGGCTCAGATTAAAAATAGCCTTCTTCTACCCTCTACAAAACTGTATCTCATCAACTCACTTCAACGAATGCTAGCACACGGCGAAAAGACTGGGAAATTCTAGAGTCCAAGTGAATAATATTTCCCAAATAACCTGAGAAGGTTGACAGTGTTTAATGTTTTGGTAAACTCTACTCTATGTCTAGAACTACAATCTGAATTCTCTTGTCTAATATTATTGATAATGGAATATCATCTAATGTAAAATGTGATTAACCTAGTAATTATGATTGGTTGACTGCTGATTTAATAATTAATATTAATATTAATTCTAATTAAATTAATATTTAATTTATTGAATAATTTTTATTTATTTATGAGTTCTTCATTCATAAAATTGTAGCCTACATTATAGATCTTGTATAGCGTTAAAAAATCATGGGAGTTGATACTCTGATGAATAGAATGTTTTATTGCCAATTTTTTTTACTCTAGGAATAATTATCCTTTCTTGAATAATGTTGACACCATTGGTAGAACCCAAAAATTTGAACATAACCTTGCTATTTGGACTATTAATTTTATTTAAGTGACTAGATAAAGGAATTGAAAAAGTTTACACTTTTATCAGAGATTTTGCGGAATTCATCCATAATTTATTTATGTGAAAACAGCCTCAGCTTTCCACTTATGATGAGGCCCTGAGCATTGAAACTTTAGTATGGTATTTTAAATAAACTTTATTCACGGGTGTGTATGTAATTTTATGAAAAGTATCTTATTTTTGGAACACCCTGTAGATAAAATAGTGTATGCAACGGTTGTATTAGGCCTTTAAAGCACTCGTGAGATACTTAGAGCACTCGCTACGCTCGCTTTGCTCGCTGTTCGTGGCTCTAACTCATATCTCACCTCATGCTTTAAAGGCTCTCATTATACAACCGTTGCATAAACTACTATTGTGGATCTGACAATCTTTGTTTTCAATTACCTAAATTGAAAACGTTTTGGGCAATCGCCTTCATACTTATTTTTAATTTCTATATTAGTATTCATTCTAACTCCAATGAATAAATAAAATGGATTACGAAGAATAAATCAATAATTAGAGAAGACAGATTTATCAATACTTTTTGATGATTCTTTTGATCTTTTCCTGAAATAGTGTTCTAATGAATGAAATTGATGACTCATTGTTTCGATAATGGCACCAAATCAGTATTACTCTAGCTTCAGAATATAAAGGTACGTTTATATAATAAAACGAGTTAATAACAAAATTGTGAATAACTTTTGTGATTAACGTATTATTATAGACTTATATATTATGTAACTTATTATGAAAAAGTTATTAACATTCCGATGTAAACGTGGCTTCAAGAGTATTCAAAATTCAGAAATATTGTATTGAACGGTGTGAAGAATATGAAAGGAAGCATCACTCTTAAGTAGAAATTTATTCGACAATAGAATCCAAAATATCAGACTCAACACCAGACCATCAAGGACAAACTTTCAAGATAAACCTCGAGAACATTTTCGTACTCAAAAATGTCCCTGCCACCCAACATTACTTGACGTATTTTGCGGCTGAAAGAGAGGACATTCATTTAAAAATCGGTTCTGATTCGATGGCAGGCTAACCGTTATTGATGGCTGTTTTGCGTGAAGCTGACTTTGAAAGACATGACATTATGAACGAAGAAGGGCTTTCTTCCATTTATTGATCGTTGAGAGATCGCTTGTCACGTCTCTTATCAATGAACGAGAGTTTATTGACAAGTTGTACAAGATGTTCGATATGACAGTCGATAACAAAGTCGACTTTTGATATCAAGAAGAACAAAGAACGAGAGTCGATATTTTCTTTATCGATGACAAATCGAGTTGATCTGTACAACAGCAATATTTGGCCAGTTCACTTATTATCAATAAATGAGAGTTTATCAACGATTTATACGAGATGTTCGATATTATCGAACAAGAGTCGATATTTTTTACATTGATGTCAAATCGAGTTTATGTGTACAACAGCAATAATTTTGCAGTTCACTTATTATATCAATGAATTAGAGTCAACTATAGAGTGACAGTCGATATCGAACGAGAGTCGATACTTCCTCCATCGATGTTAAATCAACTTTCTGTGTACATTGAGCAATAACAATTTCTTGCCAGTTAACTTATCAATGAATGATAGTTTATCGAAGATATTTAGATATGAACGAGGAGTTCGAGAAGGGCTATATCGAACAAGAGTCGATATCTTCTCGAAATCGACTTGCTGTGTACAACAGCGCCCTTTATGATGTGCTCATCATCTCTTACAACAGACTGAACCAAACAGCCCTTCATCGGGTGATGCTATTTCTGTACTCGTCAAACTCACCCTATGAGTTTTTTTGTATCTTTCTCTCTATTCCGTTCTCCCCCTCACTCTCTCACTCTCTCTCTCTCTCTGGTTTTCTCTCTCTTTTCTCATCAACACTCTCTCTTCTTCATTCTCTTTTCGATTGATGGGAAATTGTATAAAAATTCAGCTATGTGACTTGAGCTTTGTGTCCTCGGTTCAGTATCCTTTCGAGAATAAAAGATAAATTCAATAAGTAGAATAACCAGATAGTTTCTCAATGATTCAGTTCATGTCTTGTCCGTCCACGCAAAGAAGACATTCTGGCAACATGGGAAAATGACTCCAGCTCGATCAATATTGGTTCAAAAGCTATTAATTTAATCTCAAATTCTATGAAACATTCTGATCTTCAATTTGAGTACAAATGAATAATTTTTGAAGCACTATTGATCGGTCATTTTCTCATCTTGCCAGAATCTCTCCTCTGCTTAGAAAGACTAGCCTATAGCTAGACCTGTTGCCAAGAATTAAAAAAATTTTAATTCTTTGAAGAAGTAGAAGAATTTATATAATCAATTCCCAGCTCTGACGGGACAGTCAACGAGAGTACATCGGAACCAAGGTTCTGATAGAACCTTATAGAATTTTCTATATATGAACCTTGCATCGGAACAAGAACAACTACAGCTTTATCAATTATTCTCTCTCAAAGACAGCTTACCGATTATCCTGACAGAGCTGAGCATTTATAACAGTCATTCGCCTACCACCTGAATCTTAAAAAATCCAGCTTATCAAATGATAATGTAATTTAATATCTTAATCATTATTAAATAATGATAAATATAAATTTTATAAGATGTTCCACTAAGAATATAATAAGACTTTCAAATTACATAGCTTGTTTTGTTTGATAAGTACATGTAGACCCTATCTTATAATGATAAGTAATGTAACTTATTCATATTCAACCTATCATCTTGAAATTAGTTTGAATTGTACTTCCGCTTTTATATAAACTATTAAGATTTTTTTTAAAATACAAAATTCGTGAAAGAGTATATCAAAGATTGCAATCCAATTCAACTGTATGTAAGCTATATCTTCTTATAACACTAGCTCCACAAATTACAAAGAATGGAGCGTCAAGCTGTAATACAAGCAAGTTGGAATTTATGTTGAATCCAGGGTAAAACAACGAGATCCTAGGACACATCCTTCGGCCTTGTTCCATTCTGCCACTAAAATGGAGAGAGAGAGAGAGAATAGTGGAGGAGTAAAAGAAAAAGAAGGAGAAGAAGAAGAAAGGGAAGAAGAAGATGAAGAAAGGGAAGAAGAAGAAAAATAGTGGAGAAAACAAAAGATCGCAAACACAATATTGGATAGGAATAAAATTACCATGCATTATTCCACTCCATGCTACTTCTTTCTCCTCAACCACCACCTCATCCTCCTACTTCTCTTCCACTCCTCCTTCTCATCCTCATCCACCTCCTCCTCCTCCTCCTCCTCCTCCTCCCCATCTACCTCCCCCTCCTCCTCCTACTTCTCCTCCACTCCTCCTCATCCTCCTCTTCCTCTTTCTTCTCTATTTCTTTCTTCTCTTGGTTCCAGTGGCGTGGTTGAAATAATAAATAGAAGGAAAATAAAGATAACGTTTCCGAGAACAGGGTGTCAAAGTTGCGATTGTGTCCTGGTAGAATTTATCATTCGGGATTTCACGGAAATTTTCACGTGTGTCTGGAAATTGTGTGGAGAAATGAACAGAGTACAAGAATTCGCGAAAAGGAAGCTGATTCTGAGAGTGATTGTTCCAGCTGTGTGTGAACGCGCACATTTGAAGCAGTACATTTCAAAACGAATTATTTAGTTCTGGTCATGAGCAGAATTTCGCTCGTCTATCCTTCTTTTATTGTACTTCTACTGTCCTCTCAACTTCTTTTATTCCGTGGATTAGTGCTTCGAGTGTTTTTTTTGTGTTTGGTTCTATGAAATTTGAAGAAATTCATCAAAATTCCAATAACTTTGTTCAATATTAAGTACCACAGTAATTTCCCAACATGGGAAATTGTGGTTATGTCGGCTGTGGAACTTCTTCGGAACTCCCCACAAAATGAGCCATACGAAATAATAATAATTTTATTTCGAAATTCATTATAGGTTGTGATTGTGATTACTATTGGAGCGATTTTTAAGCGTTTTACCGATCGATGCCATTTTCAAATTGTTGATATTGGGTACTTGGTGAGGGGGACTGCCTAGTGATCGTGACGTTAAGTCACGAACGCTGTGGACTACTCTTGGATGGGTGACCAGTATCCGGCCAAGTAGGCTACACTTTGACGAGGTGATACCCGTAAGAGTCTTCTCACCATTGAAAGCCAAAATGAATATTTATTTTTCGCCATACTCGTATGTAACAAACAACTTTCCAAGCTAGATTTGCGTTTGGGAAATTGCTGTTTACAGAGAATCAAAGATCAGCTGTTCTGAATGCGGGAATAATCATTCTGATGATTATTACAGCACTAATCATCATCACGATAATTACAGCACTGAAAATCTAGTCCAGCTGTTTTTTCCGAATTCCGATGTATGAATTAACGAGTCGAACGAGCCGCCATGATAGTTTTCTGTGTGCTTTTGTGCTAGCTCTTGTGTTGAGGTTATGTTGGCTTTAGTTAATGTTTTCAGTTGTTTGAGGTTTTAATAAATCCTTCTCAGACTAGTCTGACGAAAAAATGTACATAATACGTGTAGGAAGGTTTACATACTCATAACTATTTTCCAAACTCGCCTAAACGGCTCGTTTGTAAACATATATTATTCGTATGTAAAAACGCCTTTCCCACACTCATTATGTGATATACATATGTGATATACCGTATTGTACTGTATTGTTCCGATTGAACAGTTTCAATAGATGCTTCACATCAGATGTTAGTAGGTTACATCACGTACAAGAGACAGACGAGACTAGGGCTCTATAAAAAGGGGGTAGACGCACCATCCGCCATTCTGTGGTCAACTTTTAGCGCCAGGTTTGAAATCATATAAATATTTCTTATGATAGAGATGATCAACGGATGTTTATCAAGTTGATCAAATGAATCAAGTCATTATTTTGAAATCTTGGAGGTTAATTTGTCATATAAAATGGTCTATATTGCTTAGTATCAAATTTCAAAGAATATAACTATTTTCATAATAAAACTGACATTTGAAAAATACGAATTTGCCAGATGCAGGAAGTTGAATCCAGGTTAAAAAATTGTCTTGAAAAATGCCAGACTGGAAACCAAATGCAAATTCAATGCTCTGTGAAGTGATTAGTATTTTTTCTAACATAATTTTTATGATAAATCATATGTTTGACTGTCGGGTTGAATAGATTCAAATTTGGCGCTATTAGTTGACCACAGAATGGCGGATGGTGCGTCTACCCCCTTTTTATAGAGCCCTAGACGAGACCGTCTAACGTTTTGGCGTCAGCTTCAACTCCTTTCCACTGCAATTGATAGAGACCTCTGTGAGGTCATACGTTCTCATTCATTCCCTATGTCTGTTGGATTTCTAGGCAGGTCTTTCTTGCTGCGAGTTAAATTGTTCAACATCAATCTCTGTCCCCGGAGTGAGACTGATCGTTTTCTGTTGATTGAATGTAAGAAACACTGGCGGCTCGTGCTCACGAAAAAGGAGAAGTGCTCGTATCTTTTACTGTACAACACTTCACCTGTTTTGTGGGTACGAGCCGCCAGTGGTAAGAAACGGCCCCCACATGTCCCAACCAAACCATACAGAATTCGCTAGCTTTCTCAGTTGCATAAACGTCATTCGTCTTTTCTGAATTGTGGTGAATTGATAAACAATTGATATAGATATAGACTGTTAATTTTCTTTATTTTCGATAATTTTTTTATTGATTTCTGATACAGATACACACAAAAGGTTTTTCAATTCTAGATAGATATAGAAGTAGATAGAGCAGAATGTCAATATTGGAAAAATAACATATTATCTGATAATATTATTATCAAGGGGTTCAATGCAGATATCTTTGAGGTTCTCGCTCGATAAAATGACGTCATATCTTCGCGGTTGAATGCTATTCATTCCAGCAAGTACAATCGTCTCTAATGATCAAGAAATAAAAGCTTGCAGGAAAATATAATATGGAAACTTAGGTAAAAAAGAACGAGTTTTCAATAACTCATCATGAATCTTTCTTACATTTGTATTATTTGTTTTCGAATCTGAAACTTCTAGTATCGAATTGGTCTTATATAGGCTTTCATTATCAATATTTCATGATAGGAAAATAGGGATTTCCTAATTCAATAGACCATAAAAAGGCCTTCTAAAACACAATTTTGGAGTAAATTCTTACAAAATTACCCGGACCCCCCGCTTAACTGAGAGGGTATCTCCCCCAGATCCCTCCATAGGGGCCCGCACCACAAGCTGGGCCAAGGGCCCCCAGATCCTAAATTCGGCCCTGATTGTATTAATGACAACTACGAGTATTCTTGAGATATATTAATGTCATTTTTTAGATACTTCACATTTACATTTATTAAAATTTGATATATTGAGCATAGTGGGACAACATGTTGGAGGGATTTCATGAAGGAGGAATAAGAATGATTCTTATCGACTCGTAACTCCAGAGTAAACCTGGTGTCACATGGACTCGAACAAAGAAATCTACTCCGCGATTGAAGTCTGCAATGAAAGCATTGTTTCAGTCTTGCTGAGTGCTCTGCAAACGTGTGTCCCGGGAAGATTCACGAAAAACAGAAAAGAGAGAGGAAAATAGGTGAAAGGAAGGGATAAAGGAAGTAAAAAGTGAGAAAGAGATACAGAGAGAGAGAGAGGGAGAGAGAGAGAGAGAGAGAGAAAGGAAATAGTGAATGAGAAAACAGTGAAGGAGGTTAGAAAAAGTCAGAAAGAGAGAGATAAAGGAATGAGTAGTGAAAAGATAGAGAAAGAAGAGGTGAAAGAAAGGGATTGAAGATTGAGGAGGAAAATAACCAGATAATAAAGAGAGAGAAAGAGTATAAACAGAGAAATGGAAGGAAACCGGATGAAATAAAGGAAAGAAGAGAGTAAAAAGTGAGGAATAGAGGAGGTAAGAGAGAAATATCAGAGAAACAAAGGTTGAAAAAGGGGATTAAAGGAGAAGAAAGAGAGCGAGGAAGAGAATTAAATAGAAATGGGAGAGGTAAACTGGTAAATAAAGGAAGAGTAGAAAGTAGGAAAGAGAGGGAGAAAGAGAATGAATAGAGAGAAAGAACCGGTGAAAGAGAGGGAGAAAGGAAGTTAAAAGTGAGAAAGAGTATAAAAATAAAAGAGAGATTGAAAACTGGCTAAAGAAAAGAAGAAAGAGAGTAAAAAGTAGGAAAGGGAGGGAGAAAGAGCATAAACAGGAAAAAGAGAGAGAGAAGAAAATATTAAAAAGAGGGAAAAAGATTAAAAAGTGAGAAAGAGAGGGAGACAGAAAATAAATAGAGTGAAGACAGAGTAAAAAATGAGAAGAAGAGGAAAAAGAAGTGAAAATCGAGAAAGAGTTTTCCACTGTTTTTGTCTCAACAGACCTGTCTCTTCTAAATCTTTTTCTCGTGTTCTATTCAACTGAGTTTCGTGATCCATTACTCAGTACTGCATTTTCCCATTTATTGAAATTGAAGCGGGCTGCTGAGTTTCAAGCTCCTATCGACATAGGAAGCTTGAATTGTTGTAAGCGCTTGCTGAGAAAGGCTTACAATCAATCAGCTGTGGATAGATTGCATTGTATTAGATTTGTGAATTTACAAATAGCTGAAACCAATTCTTGTTATGATCATTTGCTTTTACAACCTTATTTATGAATATTATAGAACTTACTGAAAAACTATGAAGTGTCCTACCAAAGGAATAAACATTGATTCAGAATTAATAAATTAAATGAAAAATCAAATACCTTTTAAAAAAACTTTAGAATTATTATTCCACATACATGTTTCGGGACTCAGCCCATTATCAATGTGAATAAAATAATATTGATTTTTCATTTAATTTAACAATTATTTTGAATAGCCCTAAGCTTAAAGTTTAATTTTCAATGGATTCAGAATTTTATTACTAATTCGAAAATAAATTCCTGCTGATTTATGAAGTTTTGAAGTATTGTGTATGATTTTCCTGCATTTACTTTCCGGATGATACACTTCAGGCTCTATAAAAATGTATTTCTAGTACTACATTTCAACTTATAAAATGGTACTACAGCAAAGCTCCACACTATAAATCCTCCTTGTTCGATTGCTCATTTTGAAAATATATTTGTTCTTGAAATAGTATAAAATTCTATAAAAAAGTATCAAGGTGAAACAATTCATCCAGATTAAGCACCCGTGAACACACAGACACAGTTTTACAGTATCTCAAATTCTTGAAAGTGCATGCGCAATAATTGAACAGGCCTGGAGCTCATTTGGGCATCATTATGAGAAAACTGTTTCTCACTACAATAATTATTGTTGAGGTAACGCCATTTTTTACATATGGAATTGAACTCGGTCCTGATTAACTCAATTGCAAATAGTTAGCTATTTTAAATTGCCGATTTTCTTAATCACTAGTTTTCTAGTTCTTTGTTTCACTTTTTTTTCCTACTCCATACTTCTCCTTCTTCTTCTCTCTTTTCTCTCTCTCTTCTTCTTCATCTTCTTCTTCTCTCTCTCTTCTTCTTCTTCTTCCTCTCCTCCTTTCTTCTCCTTCTTCTCTTTCTCCTCTCCTCCTCCTCCTCCTCCTCCTTCCTCTGTGGTTTCCTCCTCCTTTTCTCTTCTTCTTCCTTCCTTCTTCTTCTTCTTCTCTTCTTCCTCCTCCTCCTCCTCCTCCTCCCTCCTCCTCCTCCTCCTCCTCCTCCTCCTCCGTCATCTTCTCATTCTTTCCTTCTCGACCCACTGCGGCCATTGACAGAGAATTATTCCAATTAAGCTTGGCCCAATTTATTCGTGTTTAATTGTTTTCATCCATTGCATTGCAATATAATATCGAATGAGCTAAACAAAGGCTTTAGTTATATTAGATGTAACTTATGACTTGGCGTAATGCATATACGATTGAGGATATAATGTAATCCCGAACGGAAGTTACATAAAATAGAGTATAGTTGGCTACGAAAGCGTCTTTTCCTTTTCACGTGTTTTCTGATACACACTTATTATTTTATCCCGATCCGTAGATCTTTAATTGGCATCATGAAAGTATAGTCTGTCTAAACAAAGAAGACATTCTGGCAAGATGGGAAAATGACTCCAGCTCGGTCAATATTGGTTCAACACTTATCGATCTGGTTTCAAATTGTAGGAAACATTCTGTTCTACATTAAGAGATGGAATTTATAATTTTTGAACCAATATTGACCGAGTAGCAGAAATTATCCCATCTTGCCATGTAAATGTCTTCTTTACTTGGACAGTCTGTAGCATTGCTGATTGGTATCGCTCTTCAAAAACTATTAGTTCCACGTAAAGGCGGGTTTCCAGTAGAAAATATTCTGTAATGAAGGTGAAGAGAAGGGAAGGTGAGAGAGGGAAACAGAGAAGAGAGGTTGAAGAAAAATAAAAAAGAAGAAGGGGAAGGAGAAGAAGAAATGGATGGAAAAAATAATAAGAGGAGGGAGAGGAAGAGAAGGAGAAACGTCAAGATTAGTCCTTTGTTTCTCTTCTTTCTATTCAATAAATTTTTTAAAATTTCTTTCTTGTGTACTTCACTCACGTTTTCAGTTTTCACGTTTTCTAAGGTTAAATGATGTTTCATAATAACATACATTCAACTTATTTATGTACACATTCAACGAATTCAAGTGCACTGGGTCTTTACAAAGTTGTATGCAATGGATTTTGCAAGACTACATATTGTTCACAATTTTTTACAATTTATTATATTCTGTCAATGAAGAATCAATCAATTTAATCAATACATTGAGTTATACTCGGAATTGGCGAAAACCAAAGAGTTATTATGGCATTGCCAATAAAAATTTATTGGTTCATATAGAGGTAGATGCCGCAATAAGGTATTGCATCATTTTTTTATTATTAAGAATTATGGAAATTCACTACCGGTACTGTATCTATTATTATATCTATCAGGATTATTTAGTATTTGAGTAGAATTCGCTCGTTTGTTATGAGTTGTATACAAGAAACATGTTGTTTGTATAGTATACGAACGAATCATAGAAGCACGTGTTGCTTCGGGGGCATTGAAACGTTAACTATATGTATTTAATGTAACTACTGCTATGGAATACATTGCGAAAATCATTTTATACGTGTTATACCAAGTCAAAAATTACATAAATTTATAATAACAGTGTCAGGTACAAGGTTACGTACAGTAATCACTAGTTGCCTGCAATTTTGGGCCAACATTGATTACTTTTTGTCGGAAAAATTATTGCATGCGAACTATAGTCCAAACAAAGAAGACATTCTGGCAACATGGGAAAATGAATCCATCAAGGTCAATATCGTTTAAAAAATTATAAATCTGGTCTCAAATTGTAGAGAACATTCTGATCTACAATTTAAGACTAAATGTATAATTTTTAAACCAATATTGACCGAGCTGGAGCCACTTTCCCATCTTTCCAGAATGTCTTCTTTGCTGGGACAGGCTATATCTTCAATACACGATCAGCCAATTTATGTTGTGTGATTGTGATGGATATCACAATAAAAAACTGCAAATGTTTCAAAGAGACATATCTCTTGTAGTTTTCAAAGTTTTGTTGATGTGCATTCTTGTTTGTACATGAATTCATACATTGTTACTGATGTCTTGGAGTTCGTTATCATATTTCATCAATCGAATTACAATAAAAGGATTTGAAGCACAATAGTACCAGTTATAGAGACTTCATAATCAGTCTGATTTAGTCTGAGTTGAATTTGTATCATTGACCAATAGAAAGAGAGTAGTGGGCGGAGCTTGATTGTTGAGGGAGAACTTGTAAGTCACTCAGAAACTAATGCCATCTAGCGGAAGAATCCATAACTACGTCCATTTCGTAAAATCAGTCAATCATGTGAAAGAAGGCGGAGCTTATGGGCATGCTCCTAATCTGAATCTTTTTCGGGATTGGTCCGTTGAAGACCAATCATAGCTAATTATAATAGTTGGTAATTTCATAGATTCAAAGCTAAATTTTTATCAACCTACACTTATTATTCTCAATCCTCTTCAGATTCTTCTTAGTTGAAGATTCCTGAATGCATTCATTATAAAATTGAAGTAATCCATCATAACTTTCAAATTATTTTTCTTTTACAATGTATTATTTTGCGACATGTCAGTGAAAATGCAGTGAAAAATAACTATTTGCTACTAAAAGAAATAGGTGCTACTTCACCTATTTCTTTATCTCATGTGAACTCGTGTGAAATTTCTCAGTAGCCAGTCATCCTCTCCTTTTCATCCTTTCAATTTCCATCTAGTTCGTTCTTCTTGAAGTTTCCCCGTATTTTTATAGAATATATCGGCTCAGGTAGGTGTAAGCCTATTTGAGGCTCCTTTGAAGCGCTCCATCTTATAATATTTCAGCACTTTCCTCCATCCCACTACCTCCATACTCCATTCTTCACACCACTGACTCAAAACTTGCCCTTTTTGTACTCCATTCTCTAGCTAAGGATCCTTTTTATCCGCTTTAACGATATTTATACTTTTTATACACTTTTATGGAAGGGTTGCGCGTCTCTCACAACATTCACTCATCTATAAATTCTAATTCTCTTTGGTTCTTATTGTAATTATTCATTTATTCATTAATATTGTTGTAATTGCGACTTGATAGCAAGTATTCCAAGCAAAGGTGATAATGAGTGAGTGAATGATGATGTTTACATGGAATTTGTTTCCCCCTCATCCCCATTCGCGAAGTCTTCATTCTTTTCCCGCCATTCGATTTTTATTTTATCCTTTTATTCTCTATTTTCGTTCCATTCTCAACCTTCTGAATTTCCTGTCTCCTTTCAAGATTTTATATTATTATGTTATAATGACACCGAAACGTTTGGCGGTCTTGTCTGTCTCTTGTACCTAACCTACTAATAGCTTATGTAAATCATCAATATTATCTCTTTTGATTTAAAAAGCATTATCAAGACGTAGCTAAATGACAACACCTCTTATTGACAACATCAGCTGTTAGAATTAGAAATGGTGTCGAAACCAGACAATTTTCAATTATTGTTGAATTTATTGATTGTTACTATGGATAAACAGAGGATAATTCTGGATACTCTTCAAGTTTTCCATAATTGTTTCTTTGGAAACTGTACGCATACGATGATGGTTATAATACAGAATATACTGAATAAAAATACAACCATTATCTTCTTCTCATCTTCTGACGTCCAACGTATAGGCATGACTGACTGTTCCGGTCTTTTAGATAGCTTAGTTTAAAAACTCTATTCAAAATATTTTGTGCCCAATACAACCATTATGCACCAACTATTCATTAAAACAATTTACAACATTTTTTATAAAATTTTCCTACGACAAATCAAACAGTTTATTTATATTGGAAACCACAATTCAAATACTCATAAGACACAATGTCGAATGACAAGAATTCTGAAAGATATAAGAAACGACATTGGTTTTCGATTACACTGAACTGAATTCTTTATAATTCAAGTAAATGTAACTTCCGTACAGGCGTAGCAAGTAGCAAGATATTTGATACAACAAACATCAATAAAAAAGTTAAATCAGTTCAACTATATTAGATATGATGTGGGTTAAGCCACACCACAAGTTATGTGGAGCGTGGCAGAGTTGTGTTTCATATATAACTATGTATTATACATAGGATTCGTATTTCAAGTATAACAGTATACCTATGTATACATCGGATTCGTAGTTTCAAGTATAGTCTGTCCAAGCGAAGAAGGCGTTCTGGCAAGATGGGGAAATTACTCCAGCTCGGTCAATATTGGTTCAAAAATCGTAAATGTGGTTTTAAATTGTAGAGCAGAATGTATTCTACAATTTGAGACCAAATTAATAATTCTTGAACCAATATTGACCAAGCTGGAGTCATTTTCCCATCTCGCAAGAATGTCTTCTTTGCTTGGACAGACTATATAACTATGTATGAATCGGAGTTGTGATTTTCAAACAGGATTGTGTGTGACACGAAATGCTGTAAACTGTGTAAAAGATGAGAAAGAGAAGAATAAAAAGAAAAGAAACAGAGAAAAGATGTGGGCAAGAGACAGTGACCCAGATTGGCGGCCCACTCACAAAAATCAAAGCTTCTTACTTATTGCAATAGGTACAAGGTCAAGAACCTCTCTATGATACCACTACTCCACTGGCGGTTCGTGTCCATGAAACAGGTGAAGTGCTCGTATCTTTTACTGTACAGCACTTCACCGGTTTTGTGGGCACGAGCCGCCGGTGCACTATTCTATGATTCGAGTATGGAAATAATGTATAAACTTGTACTAGTAACTCTATAGTATAGTATAACACTAGATAGTATTAGCATAGAGGAATAAAAAATATACATAGAGGAATGATATAACTTTACCATAATTTTTCTATGGTAATAACAAGTGGTCACTCCTGTATAAGATTAATAATAAATTAGTAGAGATAATAGAATCTCTGGTATTTAGATATTGGAAACATGATTATCGATAATACAAAAATGAGAGTGAGTATAGTCGATCCAAGCAAAGAATACATTCTTGCAAGATAAGAAAATGACTCTAGCTCTGTCAATATAAATACAAAAGCTATAGATTTGGTCTTAAATTTTAGATTTGTATGTTTTCTTAAATTTGATATCAAATTCATAGTTTTGGAACCAATATTGACCGAGCGGGAGTCATTTTTCCATCTTGCTAGAATATCTTCTTAGCTTGGACAGACTTTACCACTACTCTATGATACAGTACTATGAAAATGTATTACAAATGTATAAACTTGTACTACTCTATAGTAGTGAAGTATCACTCTACATATTAGTAGAAAGAATAAAATCTCTGGTATTTAGATTTTGGGAACATGCTTATTAAGAATATGAGAATGATTTATTGAGCTAGAGTGAGGATGAACTTGATTCAGTTTCAAGGTATTTTACAGACTTTTTTAAAGAGTTGGGGCTAGGCGAAGTAAGGGCTTTTCGTCCTCTTCACCACACTTCCTAAGATAGAAGAGAGAAGGAAAGAGTGTGTGTGAAGGAAAGGAAGAGAGAGAAAGAGAAAGAGAAATAGAGAGAGAGAATGAGTAGTAAAGAGTGTGAGAGAGAAAGGATGAGGGTGTAATTTAACAATATTATCCAAACTACAACTTTAAGGCCGGGCGTATGCTGGGACGCACGTGACGCAGCCCACGCGAAGTAGCCAATCACAGCTCATAATGATGGCAAGAAAAGAGCTGTGATTGGCTAGTTCGCGTGGAATACGTTACATGCGTCCCAGCTTACGCCCGGCCTAAGCCGCGTATCGACAGTCCGAGGCATGTGTGGCACATGCCTCGGACTGTCGATACGCGGCTTTACTCCAGTCTCCAGCTCGGTCAATATTGGTTCAAAAATTATTGATTTGGTCTTGGATTGAAGATTGAAATGTTAATTGAGACCAGATCAATAATGTTTGAATGAATATTGACCGAGCTGGAGACTGGAGTAGATAGTAGACTAGTAGTAGTAGCAAAACTCTTCTTTGCGTGAACAGACTGTACCTTGAGGCATTCGCGGCACATGCCTCGGACTTTCGATACGCGGCTTTACACACACAGCTCTAGCTTTTCTTCTCACTTGCACTGTTCCAAAGGTAGGAGAAAGTATTCTCAACTATACTGTAGGGTAGGCTATGTAATGTTAAAGTGCAAAGGTGGGGTTTCGTTGTTACGTCAGTTCAGGCAGGCTGTGACGTAATCAAACCAAAGCCACTTGTTGTCACCAACAGATTAGTTTAGTACAGTTGTAGAATAGAAACCAAACAGATGTCGGAGGAGAGGAAGGAGAAGCAGAAGAAAAAGATCGAGGAGAAGAGAAAGAAATATAGGAGGGAGAAGAAGAAAAAAGAAACAAGAATAAGAATAAGGAGAAGAAAAAGGAGAAGAAGAAGATGATGAAGTCTAGTAGAAGGAGAAGGATGAAAGAAAACAGAGAAAGAGAGGAAAATCAATAGGAGAAATGGAAAATGAAAAAAGTTTTAAACAAAAATGGAAAGAAGAAGAAAAATGGAATGAAAAAGAAAAATGGAATGAAGAAGAAAAATGGAATGAAGAAGAAAAATGGAATGAAGGAGAGAAATGGAAGAAGAAATGAAGGGAAAGGGGAAGATTATGAATAAATATAAAAAAGAATACAAGGTTTGTTAAGAAAATATAGATGATGAAGAGTCTTCTCTGTGGCCGAAAAAGAGAATGTGAATGAATATTCTTATAGGAATGAGGGAAGAGAAAACAGAGATTGGAGAGAACAAGAAGTTAAAGAAAATAAAAATATATAGATCATGAAGGAGGAGGAGGAGGGGAAGCATTAAGAGAGAAGGAAAATAAACGAAGAAAAGAGAAGATTGGTTGAAGAGAATTGTGAATATGGGATAATAAGAATGATTATGGAGTATACAACAATTCATGTGATAATAAATAGAGAATGGCGTTGAAGATGGTAGGAGTGATAGAAAGAGAAGAAGTGAATTACTAATAGTCAAGAAGAGATTGAGAAAAAGAAGAGATAAAGGAGAGGAATAAGAATGACGATAAAGAAGAAAAAATCGAGAAGAAAAAGAAGTATAGGGAAGAGAATGAAAAATAAAAAAAACAAGAATAAGAATAAGGAGGAGAAAAAAGAAGATATGGAGAAGAAGGAGTGGCAGAAGATGAGAATAAGAGGAGAAGCTGTAAAAATAGATATGAATTCAATTACAGGAAAATAAAAAAATATGTAGGACAAAAGAGATGAAGATGATGAATAAATGAAGTTTAGTCAATATGTATTGAGAAAAAAAAGGAGAAGAAAAAGAAGAAGAAGAAGAGAAAGAAGAAGAAGAAGAAGAAGAAGAAGAAGAAGAAGAAGAAGAAGAAGAAGAAGAAGAGGAGGAGGAGGAGGAGGAGGAGGAGGAGGAAGAAGAAGAAGAAGAAGAAGAAGAAGAAGAAGAAGAAGGAGGAGGAGGAGGAAAAGATGAAGAAGAAGAAGAAGAAGAGAGAATATGACTTAGTCAGACATTACTGAAAGGAGAGACTTGGCTAGATTAATTGAGTGCAATGAAATTTTGCAAACATGGTTGCTATGCTTGGCTATGGCGCGTGTGAGTCGTATACTAGACGCCAACGAATCTGACGTTTGGCGATTTATTTCTATCAACGATCAGCTCCGTCACAACAGTTGGCGAGCAGTCTGCAAAATCATATCGAGTGAAACGCGACCTCAGCTAAACAGTTTACCTGTCGTAGACCGCTTCTACACTGTCCCGAAAGATCTATCTTGAATAGAAGACATTCGTCAACCGTCAGTTCCGTCGGCATCCACTCTAATTGGCGTTTAGAGCATCCACTCTAATTAAAAAGTTTGTTTCCACTCCATTATATGTGAATTTTTAGCTGAGAAGTAGACACTGATATTTTTTTAAATTCAATTCAATTTTTTATTTCCACAATACGAATCAAAAGTCCGAGTTGAAGCTACTGAAAAAAATAAAATATACATACCGTACGTATTTATGTAATTTACCATAATATATTGACTAATATTTCGTATATTATCTATAATAATAATATTCTATATAATATTTCAATAATTTAATTAATAATAGATTAATAATTTCGTATAATATTTCGTAAATCTTCGTCTATTCAATTTCTAGTCTCGATTTGCTGCTATTCTGACTGAGCTGCACGTATTGTACAAAGCTGGGTAGGCCTACTTCAAGAATAAAAATATAGCTCATTTTTATAAGAAAAATTTCAGTACGGTACCGGTATATTTAGACTGGAATTCATTTCTGAAAATCAACGTTTTCCTTGTTGAATTGATCAATTCAGATTTTAAAAATTACAATGAGAGTAGAAATAGATACGGTTCGTCAGGTTGAATTAATTTGATGCTTCGAGAAATTAATAATTATTATTAACAATAGACTATTGTAAGTATTATCTATAAGCTGCTCTAACTAGTTTTAGCTGCTCTGGAGCTTTTATTATCAAGGAAAAGGAAGGAATCGACAGATTCGGTACGTTACCTCTTGATCATAGTTAAGGCCTAGTAGTTCAGTCTTAAGTGATAATAATATAATTAAGAAATTAAAAACTCCGTTTTAAATTTAGTGGAAATAAAATCAAGTTTTCAAATTTTCAATTCAAGTTTTCAAAGTGGGCTATCTCTACTCTGATAATTTGTAATTTTACACCAATACAAAATTACAGTCTACATGAGATAATTATCTGAAACAATTTCCATAGAAAGACTTCACTTTAACCTTGAGCTTGCACAGTAAAAAAGGAAAATTCAAATGCAATGTCAAGTTAGCATATTGAGTAGATGTTACGTCAGAAACGTAGTTTTCTTTCAAGTTGAATTGGACATTATGACTGTGCATTAACTGTACAGTCATTGTACATCAAAGCAATATTCATGGAGAGCTATTCATCAATGCTAATCAGTCATGAATAAGGATCGTTTCATCGTTTGTATTTTGTAGCCTAAAGTCAGACCGAGAAAACTAATATTGCGGATGCGTTGTATTGGAATTACAATTACATCAATTAATATTGTAGCTACAATCGTCGACAAAATTACCACTTGAAAACAATAATTAGCAGGTTTAATATGTTCGGTAAAAGATGGTGTTTTGAATCTACTAAACCAGAATTCTAACGAACGAACGATAGCTTGCTCGCCAAAGCCAAGCTTTGAGCTGCCTGCTAGCGGATGAACAACTTACAAAAGACTAGTCCCAAAACTCTCCGCTAGGTAGCAGCACCTCACGGGCCTTACTTGACGGGAATATTTCAAATGAAAGTGGGATATTTTCTGTGATAAAATTCTACTGGACGGACTTGTTTTTGTGACAAAGTTGCAGCGGTGGGGGTAAAGGAAGGAACTTGCATTGAATAAAGTGTATGATATGCTCACTCACTTGTTCATTGGAGAGCTATTTTTATAATAATTTGAGCTGTTGTCCTGTGTGATGATGAATTTAACTCTGTCTATGAAAACAAATTTCTATGAAAGAGAGCCTCTTGAGAATTGAGATAGAAAGTAGGCGCTGTCACGGTGCGACATTTAATTGTGGGTCAAGTTTATATTGGCTAGTATTCAGGCCAAGGACTATGTTTTTAATAATATTTTTACTATCAGTTTTATTAGGTAGTAGTTTTTGTGTATTATTGCATTTTTGTTACGTTATCACTTTGCACATTTGTAAGAGATAAAATAACTAGGAAATTTTCTTATTTCAAATGAGATAGGGCCTATCAATTTAGGTTTGCAGTAATCATTTATCATTTTTATTTTGTCTTTCTTTAATTTAGTTGAAAGAGCCAAATTGATGCTGTTCAAAATTCTATTTCAACTGACACTTGACAATAAAATTATAGTGATGACAGTTATTAGGCATAGGTGACTACAGAATTTTAACTGAGAAAAATAGCATATCAAGCATTCAAATTCATATATTTTTTCTCAGAGCTCGATTTTAGTGGGAACGGCGTTCCCATACCTTTAAAAAAAATTATAGAAAACATTGCTCATATTTGCCAAAAACCCTCCAATTTTAGTGTGATTTTTTTAAATATTCCCCTGGACCCATCTCCACCTGGGGGGTGTTCCATACCCCCCATGCAGACCCTACGGTGAGCCAGTTCCCTTATTGCTCTCTTTTTAGAAATCGAGAACTGTTTTTTCTCAACAAAAAATTATTATTGAAAGATAAATTCAACAATAGGTACTTATTTTGAATATTAAGGCCTGGTTTTGGACATTATCATTTATCATTACTCTTGTAGGCTAATTAGGTAGGATTGAATTCTAGCTAAATAATTCATCTAATGCATCTAATAAAAACAACCAACAAATTTTACTATTCAATAGATTTTCAAAGCATGTAGCTTAACTAGATCAGTCAATAATATAATCATTTTATATCATAATGGTAATGAATATTTGACCCGTGAATTAGTTGGGATGAAGTATCAAGATCAATCAATATTTCTCAATTTATTTCTATCTTTTGTCATATTTTAATGTCTAGTCAACTTCTCAATCTCTCCTTTAATATATTTATAGAGCATTCTTATCCTGAGCGGATAAAATAGGCATCCATAGTCTATGAATATCTACAGTTACCTTATTCTTCAAAACAAATTAGAAATATAGGTGCTAACTTATATTCCAAGCAAAGTACAAATTTTGGAAATTTTAGAAACAAAATTTAAAAACTATAACTTGCTTCTCATCCCCTTTCAAGAGAATCAAACCGTAGATATAATATTCTATGTATAGTTAGTCTATGATCAAACTTATTACTGAAAATTGACACATGAATGATGATGGATGTTCTTAGCCAAACATCCAGTTTATCTATTCCAATCAAAAATCCAATTTGGACCTACTTGTTGTAAATTGACACTTGAATGGAAATTCTCTGCCAAAATTAATCTAGACGTGCGATTGAGGTTGCCAAATGAAAATGAAAATCTCACTCAGGCTTGTGACTTGGAACAACTCCGGTATCGAATTTGTTCTAGTCGTCTCAGAAGCATTCTAAATATTTGGCAGAAGATCGTACACGTTATCAACACCTTTCTGCAAGCAATGCTATGCATGCTGAGATAATTATCCATTGAAAAAATATTATTGAATGCATGACATAAGTACAGCAAAGCACGATAATATAGTATTGACTGTTGTACACTCCATAGGTTCAACTGATATAATTCAAATTAATTTCATGCCATGGCTTCTTTATCCATATATTATTATGCATTGATAATAATTTATTCAATAATATTCACGAAGGACACTCTGCTAAAGAATCAATGGATAAGTTGACGTTGGATTTGCCAACTGAAAATAAATTTGCTCAATCTCATTAGAACACGCTTCATATAATATAGCCTTCCGGTGATAATGATGAGAGTCGAAAAGAATTCAGTCGAAAAATGTGGGTAAAATCCATTGTCATCGTAAAATCATCAAATAAACTATAAAACCAACAATATAATGAAACTTGAATCACATTATTGAATAAATCATTAAAAGTGGAAATCCATTGAAGAAGAATACTGGATGTTTTCTAGTGTCCAGGAGCAACACCTACTAATACATCGATGTATCAGTAGGTGTTGCCAGAAGCCCATCGGAAATTATATTCGAATGATAACGAACATAACAATTCTTAGAACATCATTATAATTAGATTATTACCTCAACATCCTCTTATAAAAATTTTGAAACATAATAATCATTCCATATTCCATAATGAATTAATTGCAAAATTTCATGTTGAATAAATCATTATTCCAGTCTGAAAGTTACTTTATTAAAACTTACTTTAACTTATATAGATTTTTTCAACTGTTGAGTTTCAATGCTGCTGAAGTTATCATCAGGGTCAGTTGGTGAATGAATCAAATTGAATAGTGTTGTACTTCATTTGTTATTAGGTTTGCTGTTCAAGTTTCTCTTTATTGATAGAATTGAAATGAGTGAAGACCTTTCAATGAACTATGTGTGCCCATATTTTCATGGATTTCTTAGAGTGAATTGCCACAAAAGTTTATTATATGAATAATGTAAACGCATTTCTGATGGATATCACTATAGGCTATAATATCACTTTAGAATTATCTCAGCACACGTTGATGAAAACTAAATTTTTATATTTCTAATTCCACTTATAATAATTATTTAATGCTTTCATTCATTGTTGGATTATATAAAATAATATATTTAATTATATAAAATCCTTATACCAAAATTCAGGTTTTTTTTAAAGTGAAAGGTGTTTTTCAAAGTTAAAATTGTAATGTAAACATTCATCATCCATCATCATTCATTCACTATGTAAACATCATCATCCTCTTTTCACCTTTGCTCAAAATACTTGCTATCAAGTCAATAGCAATTGTAACAATAAATAATAATTATATATGAGATATCGCAGTAGGCTACTCCAACTGCTGGAACATCAAAATTATTATCTCCAATGATAGTCTACTTTATAAATAGACCAAATGAATTCTTCTAGGTATCGTACTGTAAATATACCCATAGTACTACTCGAACTACTGTCGCCTCTATTTAGTACTTTGTACAAAATTTGCATTATAAGAAGTCCTTTCTTCTATTTATAAAGCTTTCACTGGAAATTCGAACTTACTATGTAATTATTGATAATTAATCATTGGATCATTCATTCTGAACTATCAAGTAACTTAACTTACATACTTTTCATGTTTTTTTTAGAAAACATGCTGTAAGTTACTGCTTTTATGGAGTTAAGAAAGGAATGTTTATAGGAAATAGCATTTCAATTATGTTACTTACATGCTCAACTTACTCGATGCTTTATCTCCATACATTGCTCTGAGCTATTTTGGTATTGGTCTAAAATTAATATGTTGGAGTATGAAATATTTTTCTATTTTTAAACTTTAATCTTAAGCCAGGAGTGTAGTCATTTTTATTATTATTTATTTGATGTTGATAATTCTAGCACAAAATATTACGGTACTAGTCTAGCGGATTTGGAATAGAAGAGAATACGGTACAATATGTTGCATTTCATGGATGTGAAATCCATGGAAGTAGTTATGAAAATTTGTATACTGTATTATAATCATAACGTCTTTGGTAGTATTTTTCTACATTATGAAAAGAATAGCTTCTTCTCAAATCGCACTCTTACTCCTAATTTTCAAAGGCACAATATAGTTATTGTTATAGTTATAACTATAATAAATATAGCCTAATATTATAGTTATTATGTAATCATAACAAAGACTAATAAGCAGATAGTCTATATCTAAGGATAATAAGCCAGAGATATAATAAAATGGCTTATTCAATTTATTGACATGGCGAAGTTTAAAGACAGTAATATAGCCTGCTCTACAATTGAACAAGTCATAAACAGAAATACAAAGTTATAATATTATCAATAAAATAACAGTACCTGTTGTACAAAATCAAAGTTTAAGAAGGCAGAAAGTGAATACAAAAAAAATCAAAATACATTAACTTATAATGAATGTATTCAAAGTACTTACTTTCTGGAGAATGAATAGAGTTTAATAAATGAATAGATACTAAGTGAATGAAGATGTTCATAATTAAGCGGAAAAGAAAGTAAAGTGTGAGTAGAAATATTATATTGTAGAAAATTGAAAGTGAATAGCCTTTGGATTCAAGCACGATGGTGTGAATAATATTGATAAGGAGGTAAAGAAGTTATAAAAATGTTTATTATAGTGGCCTAATATTCTTGAGGAAAATAAGAATAGGCTAACATGATAAACAGGAGCATTATTTATTAAGAAACTTTTCATATGTGTAGTCAGGTTTTCTCAAGTTTCTATTGAATCAATTATTATCTTTATGCCAGAATTGAATATCTGCAAAAGTTGAACTTACATTGAATTATCACCTATTCCACATTCAATATGTATTGGTTCTCAATGATTAATACAATAATATTCCTCATTAATCTTGATAAGTTGAAAAATATTAAACCCATTTATTTTGAACCTCGCGCTGTGGTAATGCGGCAAATCTACCTCTATTTTTGGCCGCTAGGTGGTGCTTGCGTGCTTATTTTAAGGTGTATAGTTCAAATCTCCGCCACCAGGTAGAGGGAGTGCTCCAATTTCAACTACCGGTATCCTGGATCTCTAGCCGGCGTCATTATTTTTTGTATTCCTTGTAAAGCTGGCTTCCCAAGAAAATACGAGTAAGACATTCTGGCAATAAGATGGAAAAATGACTCCAGCTTGGTCAATATTAGTTCAAAAGTTATAAATTTAGTTTCAAATTGTAGATTAGAATGTCTCCTGCAATTTATTGACTAATTTATAAATGTAACAAAATCAATAGGATGAGAAATATTAATTGTGAAATAAGAAAGAGAGAAATTATAAAGAAAGAAGAAAGAGAAAAATGAGAAAGAAGATTTGTTTCACACTAGACATTTTATCGCTGAGGCAGGCGGCAGTGTCAATAATAAGAAAAAATCCCACCCAGCCAAAACTTGAAAAATAATATATCAACTCACTCTTGTGTAGCCAATAATAACGTTAATGTCGTTAATATACTTAATCTGAATACCCTGTAGCCTATAATTTAGTTATAAATTATTGAAAATGTTGATATTAATATTAAGATACATTGTAATGTCATTCTTTGTAGAATCTCGAATACTTTGGGGAAGTCTATTGAATCAGTAGGGAAGAGCATAGTTGAGGAATTGTTGCCATATATTATAACTTACATTACCGGTATTGAATCTGGGGGCTAGAAATAATTGTAAGGTGGAGCAGAAACAAGGAATCTATACTAAAAATTACCTCCAAAAAGTGTTGTATGAGTTTGTAGAACTAAACATTTATGGGTTACAGAGTAGCTTATGTTAAAATAAATAGGTATAAGCTTTTTGGGTTGTTTGGATCAATAAACTTATTATTAAATAAAACAGTCAAATATTAAATCCAAAACGTTTTCTCCCTAATTTTGATAAATATTTAATTCTAACGTGTGATTATAGGCCTACACAATGCCAACTCTCCAATTCTCAACAAACTCTCTCAACAGTGAAAGTGAAAGCAGAATTGCCCAGCAAACAAAATCCAAAAACATCTTCTGTAGCGGCACCTATAGTCTGTCCATGCAATATGCAAAGAAGATATTATGGTAAGATAGAAATGACTCCAGCTCGGTCAATATTAGTTTGAAAAATTATAAATTTGGTCTCAAATTGTAGATTAGAATGTTCCCTACACTTTGAGACTAAATTTATAATTTTTGAACAAATATTGACCGAGCTGCAGTCATTTCCCCTTCTTGCCAAAATGTCTTCTTTGCTTGAACGAACTATACATACTTGTAGGTACTTGTACTTGGGGAAGAATAACTGAGTAGCCAACTTTTTCAAGCTTGAAAAGATAGCATTGTAAATTTCTCTCCACTGTTATACAATGGGAACACTGTATCTTTTGCATTCAGCAAATTCCAGGCCGCGCACAATGTCTGTCCATTGTACAGCACATGCCAACAAAACTGGCGATTGGCGGATGATTGTTATCAATGTTCAGCTCTGTCAGGACAGTCTGGAAGCGGCCCACGAAAGCGTAACCGATTAGCAGATGAAGCGGTAGATTCTTTGAGCTCTCACAGACTACTCTAAGACTACCCTGACAGAGCTGAAAATTAATAATAGACATTCACTAAGCGCCAATCTCGTTGACGTCTGCTATTTATAAGTGGGTCGGACGATTTTTTGTAACAACATTACTTTTATTTTTCACGGGGTGACCTCTTATATCAACTGTCTCGTATGTTGGGGGACTCAACAGAGAGTTTCTCCCTCGATTCTCAATTATTCAATTTCAGTCGAGGGGAATGTTTTGTAGAGCGATTCAAATTCGGGACACAATAATGAAAAACATATACAAGATACATAGGTTATTGGTACATTAATAAATACAAGAAACATATAATAATTAATACGGTATATTGTATTTTAGCTATAAAAAAGCTAATTTCCAGATATTTCAATTGATCATTTTCCAAAATAATATTATGTAATATAGATTAGGCCTAATTTATTTATTTAACGTATGGCTTTTAATAGTGGGGAGACCCAAGGGTTGTTCCACTTCGCCAGATAACCTCATTTTCCCCAAACGGAGATATGAGTTATAGTTCTTTTAAAAAGTTCATTTGAAAACATTATTTTTGATTCCAAAACATTGTTTACTACTAAAACTGACTGAAGCACTTCACAAAATCACTACACCATAGCTGAAAATATTTAATTTTTACGATAAATTTAGAGCACGAATATTAAACACATTTAAATTTTAGGCCTAATTGATTTCAACTATTTCAAAGATAACAGAATGATTGTTCCCCAGAGGCTTATTGTAGTCTGTCCAAGCAAAGAAGACATTCTAGCAAGATGGAAGGAAAAGTGACATCAGCTCCTTAAATATTGGTTCAATAAATTTAATCTGAAGTTGTAGAAAACATTCTGCCAAATATATTATTCTCAAGCCAATATTGACCAAGGTTGAGTCATTTAACTTTATTGCTAGAATGTCTTTTTTTGGTTGGACAGGACAGACTATATAGCTGTGGTTTAAAATTAATTCCAAGTACAGTGCAGTAAATATTTAATCAATCCTCAAAAAAGTCATTCTTCTTTAATTTAAGAGCTATTACATTTTTCTTATATTCTAACAATAGTTTGCAATTCAAAGTTTTGATGAATTCAACAATAATTTTTGAATAATTAAACAATTGATGATGCATCAATTGCTTGAATCAATACAGTTCTGCATTATTGACATGAATTTTTCTTCAACTAATTTTACTGTATTTCATGTTTTCCACTCACAACTCAAATTTCTATTCGAATTTATAAAAATTCTCAAGAGAAATATACATTATGTCATGTGTATTATATTGTAGAATTAAGATTATTTTTATTTTTATCTTCGGTTTTTGTACGGTAGCCTCCCTTATTCTCTGATATTTGTTTTTCTGTCGATTTCATGGGATTTCTGCAATTGATATTGTATTATAAAATCTCTATTCTCGAAAATAAATGACATTATAATTATAATCTCACTCATAAGCCATACACTGATAACTAATACTATTAGTTTTATACACTATATTATTAGTGTATGGGTTATAAGTGGGGAGTTCCAGAGAAATTCCACAGCGACAAACTTTCCAACAAATTTCCCATGATAAGAAATTGTGAAAGTTCTTCATCCTAATTTTATGAATATTATAAATTTTTATTGAAATATTCACACGAAGGCCTACAAGAAAATAATTATTAGGATGGTATTGCTAATGTTTAATTATTACAGTAGGGTATTAGAAAACCCAACATTGAAATAGCTTATTATGATAAAAACTTTGTTGAAACAAACTCAAGTGGAAAAATAAGTAATTTAACCAATTTTCTAGGTGAGACTTCTTCAAACGAGACACAAAATTTATTTAATAAAACAGAGAGAATTGAAATAAAATTATTCATAACAGTTGGTCGCTCTCTTTTATCATAATAAATTGGAAATAGCTTTCAACTAAGCTGAAATTAACCGCTCTGATGATATTAAATTAAACTTCCGGATTACAGAGCTTTGTAACATTGTTATAGTCTGTCCAAGCAAAGAAGACACTCAGGCAAAATGTGGAAATTACTCCAGCTCAGTCAATATTAGTTCAAAAATTATAAATTTGGTCTTGAATTGTATGAAAAATTTTGATCTACATTTTGAGACCAAATTTATAATTTTTTGAACCAATATTGACTGTTCTGAAGCCCTTTTCACATCTTGCCAGAATGTCTTCTCTGCTTGGACAGAAAATACCTACCGTACCAGTTTAGTAACAGTGGTTTGGTGGATAATTAAACTTATTCTATAGTCAGCCCTTAACACTCCCTTAATCCAGTGATAAATTGTTCCACATACACTGCTCATTCACCAGGGAATATAGGAATTACAACAACCTATTTGTTTATCTCAACAAGGGGAACAATAATTATCTACTTATTGTAATTTACTGACCTTCATATTGAATTTTTAGTGAGTATAACAACACTGAATCAATTGAATCTGACGCACTAGAACTTAAATCTATACAGTATGATCAAGATACGGTACTGTATATAATCGGACTAATTATACAATCTATATACTATACAGTATAACTACTAATCTAGCAATTGAATAACTGTATATAGTACAGTATTTTACTAACTACTAACCAGTCTGATTATACAGTTTCTATACTATACAGCACAACTAGCCTACTAATTTATTATGATAACAATTAGCAATAATTGTGAACTGAATGATATTTGAACTTTCTAGTCATTCAGCAAAATATTGTTTGATCAAAGCAAATTAGTCATAAGTTACTTGATGAGAAAATAGATTGAAAGGTGGACATTTATCAATGATTTCATCTTTAAAATAACATTCTTCTCAATCTTCGACATTAATACAGGAGAGCATTTGAACGGCATGGGAGAAGACATCACTCTGTTTTGTTGACAGAATTGGAACAAATTATTATGAAACCTTCCTTCTCAAATTATTGTAATTGTTTATTATTGTAATCAAGTTGTTGGTTTCAACTAATTTATAATAATATAACTCAGTTTGACCAATCTGAATAAGAACTTCTTACTACATAGGGTACATGTACCCTTTTATTATGGTATTTTATTATGCTTGTACAAACAGTTTCACAAATGAAGCCTATTACATTGTGAATATAAAATACATCCACCTTTTCCTAGACAGCCTGTATAATCTTTTCCTAATGGTTTTCAAAGTAGTAAAAATCATTTCTAAAAACATCTTCATATAGTTGAGAGATATAAACATCTTTCACTTTGTTAAGTATCTTGATCCTCAAGCGGAAAACAGAAGCTTTGGTCATTATTGTCTAAATTCATTCAAATTGGAATAGGAGTTTTGGGCAAAAGCCTTTCCCTCATTCCTTATTGAAGGCCCATGATTGTGATGAAATTAATAAATAATTAGTTAGGCTACAAATTTATTGTTCTCATTCACGGTAATTTACACATTGATTTTTGAACTCATTCATCCATTTACATTTTGAGCTTGTCAATGTTATTCCAAATTATCAGGCCATTATTTCGAGAAGCAGCGAGGAGAATTGACAATAATGCTGACTTGACAATATTTGATGATTTGTTCGACAAATGGAAAGGACGCATCTGAATATTATTAATTTTGTTGGTATTTTGGTCAGACTTCTACTCATGTCAAACTTGCCTCTGTGTTGCTTACTGTATTGCATATCATTTTCGATAATTACATCAACGGAATTTGATTATTCACTATCACCTTATCAATAAATAAATCATGTTCTCCTTATAGATTACAATTCATAATTTCTGTTCATAATTTGTTTACGATCAAGTAAATTCAATCTTTCAAATAGAATAGAAAGACTACTCTTTGTTTCCAGCTAGCATTTCTTTTCAGTGGAACCTTTTATTGACAAAATACATTTGGGTGAGTGCAATTTAATTGTTTCTCTACCAATTTATACTGCACAGTTCAGAACCTGGTTCTTTCAGATAATAGAACTTGATATATTACAAATCTCCACTGAGAAGAACATTTCCACTTCAAACAATTAAAGCCGCGTATCGACAGTCCGAGGCAAGTGCTACGAATGCCTCGCTGTACAGTCTGCTGACACAAAAAAGAGTAGGTACTACTACTAGTCTACTATCTACCGCGTATCGACAGTCCGAGGCATGTGCCACACATGCCTCGGACTGTCGATACCGGGTTTGCTAGCAGCGAGGCAAACGCTGCACACAATTCGCAGCGAGCAGTGCCTGTTGCCTCGCAACGCACAACGAACAATTCTACAAACTAACCTCAAAATTGTACCCCATTCCTATGCATTTTTGTGATTGAGAATTCTATTTGGGTGCAGAAGGTTCTAATAGGCAATAATAAGCATTGCCTTGAATTTTTATCTACTAATTGAGCACAAACTAACCTCCTAAGTCCAAATTATCAATTGTCAGAGCTTAGTTGCTTTGTCTCCCGCTTGATGGCACTAGTCAATTTGTTCGCGTGCTCGCATTTTTCGTTACAAAAAATGCAGATTTTTTATTATAATTATATCCTATACTATAATTATAATTATTTTCGATTATTGCAGATTATATTCACACATATTCCTCAGCCATGAGTTTATACTTTTTTTGCGTCACCAGACTGTACTGCGAGGCATTCGTGGCACATGCCTCAGACTGTTGATACGCGGCTTTAGAATTTTAATATCAGTTCACTCCAAAGTTACAATAAACTTTACATTAAGTATAAAGTTACATTGAAGTTACAATAAAGTTACACTAAATATCCAATAACCAATACTCCAAGTAGCCTACTCCAAATAAATACTTTATTAATTACAGTAGCCTATATACAATTTTTCATAAATGTTTGTTGCTGAAAATCATGCAATAAAATTATAAATGACCTCATTTTTTGTGAATAGTATTACTATCAATTATTGATGGATGATTATTAATAAGATGTACTCACTTTTCTAGATCATTTGCTCTGATGATGGTCTGTCCAAGCCGGGTGAGAATTTCAAGCATCAATTCTGGGTCTGGCTCACTTTCCATATCCGAAAGGTAGCCTTTGTGACTGCAAATTTGACAAAAATCAAATTAATTTTAGTGATATTATAAGTCATAAAACTAACTAAAGTAAACTAAAGCAAACTAAAGTTCTAGTCATATACATCTATTTACATCTCATACAATTTAGAATTTGTGATATCGCAGTTCACTCCAAGTTTCAATGTATACCAAAACGATAATTCACCATGCTAATAAAATATAATATTATATATGATCATTTTAATGATCTCTGTAGAAAAACCTTGATGTTCTTGATAAAACTTTTATTTACCTTGTAGAAAATTCTGTACACAATTTCAATATTTATATAGTTACTAAGTGTTTTATATTTTCATTTTTTATTTATATTATATATCATATTATATTTATATTATTATATTATATTTTTGATTTATATTCCCATTGATAATTGGTAGATTCAAGTAACGACCATAATTAATTTGTGATAATATAATACTCAAGTGATCAGATTTCTACAGCAATCTTTAGTAGGCTATATTGATGTGAAACTATAATAATTAACATAATTCTATTATGATAGTAGTAAATCGATTTTAATAAGCTTTTGATTGTTGATGAAGTTTCATACTCATGAATAATCATTTTTGACGATTGAAAATAAGTTTTGAGAAAGAAGGCGTTTAAAAATGATAATTAAAATATTAAGAACAATATTTTGACTATCAAGTGGAGGCTCAAAAGTAACAAAAGCTATTTTGCATTGATTGTTATTGAATATGTCAGAATTGAAGTTTCAATTTTTTATATGCATCAAGATGCAAGTACCTAATGTTCTTAGCTAACTACCTTCTATTGGACTCATTTTTCATTTTTTCATGTTATTACAAATCTGAAATCACAATCCATAAGTCTCACAGTCCAATAGAATTTATAGAAAGATTAAATCTAGAAAATAAGCTGTAATGTTCCGTTGTTTCCTACATGAATAATAATTTTTGGATTCTATCCAGTCCTTATTATTCCACATAAAATGGGGGTTGAGAGGAAGAGGATCCTTGTTTGCCTCAACTCCACCTACATAATAATGTTGTAGGTAACAATAGTCTGTCTACGCAAAGAAGACATTCTGGCAAGATGGGAAAATGAATTCAGCTCGGTCCATATTGGTTCAAAAATTATAAATTCGATCTTCAATTGTAGGAAACATTTTGGATTATGATATAAGTTATAATTTGAGACCAAATTTATAACTTTTGAACCAAATATGGACCGAGCTGGAATCATTTCACCATCTGAATGTCACCATTAGAATGTCTTGTTTGCCTGGACAGATTATAATATAAGTATGTCTGTAATAATTATAGCCTAATATTCTAATAATTATGACTATTATATATTATATTTTCAGTTGCAGACTTGCAGAGGCTCTTTGCCTATGTTTATAGCAATAAATGGAATTCGAATTAATTATTATTATCCAGCAGGTGATGTCTTACTGCAATATATATATTATAATTCTTCCATCTATGATATATATATATATATATACATTATTACAAAGTAAAGAATGAAGTATCGGTAATTCAACCTTCAAAATATGTCAGTTTGTACAAAAATCTGCTAGATCATTTACGACCATTTAGAATGAAACTGGAGATTAATTCAACAGAGAGCTGGGAGTATCCAAACCAGAGCAATCACACAAATAATGTTAATCTGAGTTCGTTCATGCGTTGCTGTTCTGTTTCCGAGTTTAATGCTCGATCCCAGCAATTCGCTGCGAATTAAATGCTCAATCCAAATATAATTCACCATATCTGAGCTTAGCCCACAGTTACAAGCGTTGGATCGCTTAATTTATTCCATGTGACATGCGGCGCTTTATAAACCGTTTTGCCGAACGAAACAAACCGCGCTTACACAAATATTAACTCCCGGTCTAACTGAATTTATAGTTGTGTGTCGTCTGTTCAGTAACGTCTTTAGCTGTAGAATAATTATTATTCGTTGTAGATTTGAGGTATAGTAGCCTACATTCACAAATAATGGATATACAGAACAGACGGTAGGGGATGTTTGTTGTTTATCAATTTGATCTGAGATATTTAATACTTATGACAAGACTGTATTATGAGAAATCAGTAATTTTTTATTGGTACGGTATCATTACATAAAAAATCATGATCAGGATAAGATTGAATTTAATTTAGTGTCATACATGGGTTTGCAAAACCTGATGTAGAGTAATGTAAATAGAAGCCCAAGTACTCTAATAATTTTATAATCAGGAAACTAATGATATAATCGAATATTCCACTTTATTATGTCGAATCAAATCGAGATTTATTCACTAATTCAGTAAACAGCAGTATATGAATAGAAATAGTATTTCTTTTATATGTATGAAATAAAGTGAAAGTTTTAATCCTATAAAAATTTGAAAACCTTCAAGGTATAGCTGAAGTTAGGCGGTTTTGTCTGCTCCTTGTGCGCTCCAACAGCTGATACTATCAGATTTGTCATTTAGCTATGTCTAGACTATGTGTTATAAATATATTTATTATTTTGTTGACATATTTTCAGTTATTGTAAATAAATAAAAGAAATTCATGTAATAGATGAAAGAAATATAAAATTTTCAATATAACTGGAACTTGCAATCCAGAGGTGAGTTTCAATTGAGCTTATAATCATTTGAATGATTATGAAGTGAAATTATTATTTTCTATTAGGCTGAGTTAGGAATGAGGAGTCCTAATCTCTTAGTTTATTATCTAGATTATCTATGAGTTTTGGGCAATATTTTATGGATTTTTTACTCACCCTGAAGAGAAAGGAGCACTATGAGACGTGTGAATGAGAGATAAGAGGACAAGACAGCTCAGGAGACCAGCTGACGCAACCAACTGACAACTGTTCATTCTGAAACAAAAATCAAATAAAATGATAAAATTACAAGAAATAATATTATTGTTGTGAATGATTGGAAAAGGAACTATTACAGTCTCTGAATTTCAGCCAAAAATAAAATAATCTGATCCAATTCTCATAATTTGGCTCTCAACAATACCAAAAATGATTGTTGCGGTTTGAATTCGAAAAAATCACGATTTTATTTTTTGAAAGCTTTGGGGGTGCAGCTTTGGATCGGAGGCTATAGGCAGCTTTGGATCAAAGTAAGAAGGCATTCTAGCAGTATGGGAAAATGACTCCAACTCGGTCAATATTGGTTCAAAAATTATAAATTTAGTTTCAAATTGTAAGAAACATTCCGATCTACAATTCGAAACCAAATATATAATTATTGAACCAATATTGACCGAGCTACAACTCATTACCTATGAATAAAATGATTGAATCTTGATCTGAATCTCTTACAGAGCAATCACCTCTGTCTCTCTTGCTCCAATTGTGTTAATGGTGCATTGTCTAATGAATATGTAATGAAGCAATGCAATGATACTCTTGAATAGAGTGGAGCACATAGCCATACATACTTACATACACTGATACACACATACGACATACACTCCAATGCACATACAATATACATATTAAAGACTGATGTAGTGATACGATATGAAAATGAAACATACCCTTCAATGTACCTCTGTACATATAGGATGGTGAATTGATACACTATGTATGAACAAACGGAATAATAGTCGGTTTAAGCAAAGAAGACATTCTGATTCTAGCAAGATTAAAAAATGACTTCTGCTCGGTCAATATTGGTTCAAAGATTATAAATTCGATTTCAAAATGTAGGAAACATTCCGATCTACAATTTAAATCCAAATTTATAACTTAAGAACTAATATTGACCGAACTTGAGTTGTTTCCCCATCATTCCAGAATGCCTTCTCTGCTTTGACAGAATAAACAAATTTACTGATCGTGGTATAAAACGTAATAGGCTTAAACCGTGTCGGAATATCGCACAGATATTATCAGTCACAAATCAGGTTGACTTTTTTCTCGGCTTAATTAGTAATGGAGTAAGCTATTGTTTCCCATTTGACTCGGGTTTAATACGATTAGAGCAGATGATTCCACACCAGTTCTCGAAGTTGGGTAATTATTGATTGTTTTGTGTTTTATCTCAGCTTTGGACAATAGCTGATATTGGTACGGTTCAATGCATTATTAACATTGAATTTTGGGGGTTTGATGACCTCGACGATGATGATGATGATGACGAAGACGACACCACTTTTAAATCAGCTCAAATAATATATACTATTCTTTCTAGAATACTTTTGAAAATTTAAGGTAAAACAGTTGAAACAAGTAGCTACAGTAGTTTCAATCATATCTTGAAATTAATTAATGTTAAGTTACATATCTTCAATTTTTTTCTAAATGAAAGTTTGGAACTATGCTGTGTTTTTCGGATCAATCTTTCAAAATTCAAAATTTTCCAATTATTATCACTTTTGGATCATATTTCTTTGACCATGTAAGCAACCATCGGCTGGAAAAGAAATTTGGACTTATATAACCTAAAATTGGACTATATTAAGAAGAAAATCGTGTTGTAAATACCAAGGGTGTGTTTTTGCCAATAGATTAATAAATAATAAATAAATATCTGTCAGTATTCATGGTAGAGACAACCAAAGCAGTTAGAAAGTCTACTTAGAAATCGAATACGCCGTGCCTGGAAGTTTTTACGAAACAGAAACCAATTACTGTATTCCAAAGTTATTCGGAAGAACTGTCGTCTAGATTGAACAGGGCTCAGGAATCTAGATGCGCTTTTTTTCTTAAAATTTAGAATTATATGCTTCAATGCCATATTATTCCATAATAGAATGGTATAGTATTAATAAATAGTTATAATAACATACGAGAATGAGATGAATAGTGAAATGTTACGAAATATTGAAAGAAGAATGCAATGAGATATTGACTATCAAATTTATGGTAGTTCGAGACTCCTACTACATAATTATAAATAAAAATTCGGTCTAGCACTGTATTTACCAGATTAAATCATTAGTGAATGAGAATTTAGTATAATACTGTATTTATAAGATTGCTTTATTAGTAAATAAATGTTTTATTTCACATTTACTGTATATTGCTGATTGTGGAAGAAACGAGATTTTGATTTGATTTATGATAATGATAAAATACTAGATTCAGTGGTGTTGTACTGGTTGTTTCTAAGACAGGTATTACACGATAATATTTCTATGATCATAGTTGATCATATGGAAAGAGACAAAAATATGATTTCGTATTTTCATCTCCTTCCATATGATCAACTATGATCATAGAACTATTATCGTGTAATACCGGCCTAATGAACTGTGAATTATCCATTATTGGAAAATTAAATTTCACACTTGGGGCTATTTCAAAATTGATAGATAAAATAAAAATAAAAATCAAATACCCTTTTAAACCTAAAAATATCAAGCTTATAAAAAAATAATTTAAGTTTTAAAATATAAATAATATTTTTAAAGTTTAAAAGGGTATTTGATTTTGATTTTATCTATTATTATTATGGACCGTTGACTGTATTCTACAATGCTCTTCAAAACCGTAATGATATGAATTTTCTGAATAATAGAAACAGTATAAATATGAATTAAAACCTATTTTTATACCAAAATATAGAATCTCCTCTAGCTAAGTTGCAGCGGTAGAAGTCCTCAGTACAATTCATATGTTTTTTCAATTTTTTATCGCGGATGATGCCCAAGTAAGCATTTAAGCTTGTACGTGGGTAATGGATATTGATTTATTGAGTGCGAAGGTGATTGATGAGGTGAAAAACAGCCATGCCACTGGGATTCCAACCCAGACCTGGCAGTGCTAGCTGACTGAAGGTTGTGACGCCCTAGCCCACTGCGCCAACCAGGCCGGCAAATTTTTGTTGGATTATTAAATTAATATGTTACTTATACCAATAGTGGTAGTTATAGAGACCGTATAATCAGTGATTAGACTGATTACACATTCTCTATAGTGGAATTTTCTCTCCTACGAAAATTTCTAGTTGTAACCTCACGAAACCATAATCTCTCACCAAATGCTGTCAAATGATTTCGATTGAGTAACCTATGTAACTTCAACAAACTGAACTGACGTTGATAACCAAAAATTATTTCCCAGGCTTCTCAGTACTACAAACAATTTACTGATACGTGTTGCACAGTCAAAGTAGTAAAATATTAACTGTCAAACGGCAGATTGTAGTTATGGCTGGTGCCAAAAATCAAGGCGGCTGGCGAATGACTATTATAGATTCTCAGCTCTGTCAGGACAGTAGAAAAGCTGTCTGCAAGAGTACATCGGAACGAGAGTGATCCCAGATATAGTAATTTGCTACTGAAGACAGATCCAGACTGTCCTGACAGAGCTGATAATTATTAATAGGAATTCGCTAACCGTCTTAATTTTTGTAGCCGGGCAATGACAGTAGATCTTATCTCACCAAGAACGTGACTCAGCATGCTAGGAAAGGCGTAAACGAAAAACTGAATTTGCAACTCGTGATTTTGCGATAGAGTGTGATTTTGACTTTCCTTCTCTACCAAGTGCACCTTGAATTTATGTCGGTTATTGTGGAAGTTGCTCATTTTATTGGAAACATCAATTATATCTGAATCTCACTGGTGGCTCGTGAGGTGAAGTGCTCCTATCTTTACAACACTTCATCTTTTCGCTCGGCACGAGCCGCCGGTGACTGAAACACTATAAAGAGCATGAATCTTGTTTTCATCTTTCTTGAAACGACAGGTTAATGTTGAACTTAGATGTTCAATCTGTTGTTTCGAAATCAAAGAATTGTTCTAGCTGGCCTGGAGCTGTAAAACTTATACTTACAAAACCTTTAATTCAGTAGAAAACGGTTGTGAATTTGATAGATTGGAAGATGTTATTGTTTGTAGAGTCGAGAAATGTAACTGTGAGTAGCTTCAATGATACAGCATAAAAAATAATTGAATAAAAAGACAAGACGTTGCCAAACCACAGATTTTATTAAAAAATTGAGATACCGGTTTCGGTTGTTACACCATTATCAATCTCTGGTAAATCTGTGGTTTAACAACGTCTTGTATTTTGATTCAATATGGATAACTACCACAATATCACCTTCACAACTACTCAAAAGGTAATACCTGAATGTAGATCTTCATGATACAATTATATAGATTCAGTTTTGTTGGACTCCATATTTTGACGTTTCTTCCCTTGCTTAACTCACCTTGAACAAATATTAGTGCCCAGTTCAGTGTGGTTTACGTAGTCTACATTTGCCTCTCTACTTTATTACGTGGAGTTCAGTCACGAACACTGTATATTGCTCTTGGATGAGTGACCAGTATTGGCCAAATACACATTGATGAGGTGGAACCTACACAACATCAAAAGCCATACCCATATTTGTTTCCTATTACGTGGATCTTGAAATATTTTGAAGTAAACCGATGGTTGTAAGTTTTCAGTGACATTACTGTAGCCTTGAACTAGGAGAAATGTTATCCATACATTTATTGTCTTACGATCATGGTCAAGAATATAGAGACTGCATAATCTCTACAAAATCTCCATAGTCAAGACTAATCGTCCCTGACAGTTTGTGTAATGGCCCATATAGAGAGACCTGTTCAAGTTATATTGAAACATCCAACAATAATGATAAAGTTTGTTCAGTGACAAGATACTCATCCAAAAGATGGATTAACAAACCAATAAGTGAGTATAATAGATTACAATATGAACTATTTCTCACGATAAAAATACTAGATGATAAGTTCACCTAACTAGGTGGTTGATTGTAATAAATAAGCTGGTAATTGGTCATCTTACAATTGGTCTTTTTTGAATTTTTGCGGAATAATGTGTCAATCTTGGATTTTGAAACTGATAACGGTAATTGAGAATGATTCTCACTGGTTGATAAAACAATCTGTGGTTTGACATAGTATAATTGATACTATCTTATATCCATCTACATCTTATAATTTCATATGATTCAACTGATTCAAAATGAAAGTAGTGGAGCATTTAGTTATTTGTTTCAAACGGCATACAACCCTGTAATACTTATTTTCTCTTAGGGCTACTGTATTCATTAAAACTTCAAAATATTTTAAAGCCTTAACCCTGTAATATTCTCTCTCCATTATCACTATACAAGACTGCATACTATTCAAATAATGAGGGACAATTTTCTGAACAAACTAGATCAATATACTCGTATCTTATCTTGAACGAAATTGTTCCAAGCTTTCATCCAGGCCTAGGCTATTTAAAAGTCAATTTGCATAATAATTACAAAGTAATCCACTGCTCTCACACTAATCTAGCAAATTCATGTAACTCATTAATCAGCTGACACCAAAAAGTTAGGCGGCTTCGAATGCCTCTTGTACGTGATAAATAACAGCTAATGTAAAACGTCTCTTTTGTTTCATAAACCATCATCTATGCATAGCTAGATCAAGGTTAGTATAGAACTATATTTGAATATAGTTATATATAAATATATTTATAAATATATATATTTGAATAAACCATATTATGAACCTTGTAGCTAGATGACAACTCTTATTGACTGCATCAGCTGTAGGAGCTGAAAAGGAGCAGACGAAACCGCCTAACTTTCGGGCGTCATCTATAACACATTCATGTGACTAATCAATGTAACACATTTCACTGTTCTAGAGTAATTGATGAGGAAACTGTATCGGAATACATTCAAATACATGTCAATCAAGTAGCGCGGAATGATTGCAAGTTGTGAACCACCTAATACACGAGGTGTGTAAGTTGTGAGTTAATTTCGTTCTAGTTAGGTGATGGGGATGGGGGATGACTTGTCTCACCCCTATAAATTATTAGCTTGAGTCAACCACCTTGAGAGGGTTGTAATTGATTTCTCCAGTGTGCCAAATCCTGGGAAAGCAGAAGCAAGGTGATATTGACATTGAATAACATACTTTTCCTTCTATAGATACTTTCCTATTCTATAGACTCTTACAAATAGATTATTTATTTATTGGCTGTGATTTTCATACTTGAATAGTAAAGAAATTTGATTTAGTTTAATGTATAAATTGATTGGTCCGATTACTTGAACAAATTTAAAAAATTCAAAATTTGGATTTTGTTGTGAATATTGATGAAGATAATATGAGTTTAGTGTCACATAAATTATCATTTTTTTGTATAAATTGTAAGAGGGAAATTTTTGGGCTTTGTCTGTTGCAGTCTTCAATTTAAAATCACTCAATAATGATTATTGCTCATTAATTATAAATTCTTATCTCAATTACTGGAAAATTGTTCTTCCTCCCCAGGTATACTGTTACTTGAAATAAGTAATGGATTCGACTTATACTTGTTCAGTGTGTTGGGCCTACTGAGAATGGGAATGAAATGTCTCTCTAATTCTATTAATGTTTGAAGCTAATAATATAGCTGATACGTAATTCAATTTTTATTCTAGTATTTCACTACACAATTTAAGTAATATCTAGAAGAAAGAGTATCGAGATATCTAATACTCCTTTTAAGCTGAAGATGTGGGCTCAGTGCCCTGAAACGCTTACGACAAGCAACCAAATCGTTAATACTGTTGATAAGGGATGCTTTATAACGTGATTGATTATTATAATTGGAAAAACATGTAGTAAATCATAGCTAAATCAAATCAAACCAAGTGAATCAAGTAAGTAGCCTATACTTTTGTTTCTTCCACTGTCGTTAACCGTCCACCATCATCCACCCACAGTTCCGTCAAATACTCCGTCTGCCATTACAGCAAATTACACCCAATTATCCGGCGGTCTTGAGGTTGCACAAATCAATGCGAGCATTATCCAATTACTTTGACGAAGCAGCTTCCTGGAACGAATTTTATCCAATTCCATGTTTTCTCTGCGCGTCACACACAATATAATGGAAAGGAAGTTGTCTGAGATAAGGGTTGCAGGGTGGGGGGTGGAGTGGGGGAGGAAGCTGCTGTCTTAGTTTCAATGGAAAACTTAATTTCGAGAGATGAAGTCAGTCATTGTTGTTGGTTGGTTGAGGGGGGGGGGGGGTAAGGTTCATCTGTTGCTAGCTCACTTTCAAAGTTAATTTCACGCTCAAGAGGCAATATAGAGTTTTTATAATATATTCAGGAAGTGGATATGTGCTGCGAAACTCTTAAAACCATCCCTTTACCATCCCGAAAACTTAACCCCCCTCCAACATATCCAATCTAGCCATATAGTCTGTCCAAGCAAAGAAGACATTTTGGCAAGATGGGAAAATGACTCCAGCACGATCAATATTCGTTCCAAAATTATAAATTTGGTCTTAAATTGTGTATTGTAATGTTTCCTACAATTTGAGACAAGACTTATAACATTTTAACCAGTATTGACCGAGCTGGAGTCATTTTCTCACCTTGCCAGAATGTCTTCTTTGCTTGGTCAGACTATACATTGAACTCCATTTGCTTGTCCAATGCTGTGCACTGAAGGTATTTCCCCAGAGTGTTATTCATGCTAATGTTGTGAGACTTGAAGGGAGGGAATATCCTTTTGATTGGTACTGAAATGGTGGAAGGTTTCGCAAATAAGTTTATCGGGGAAAAGTTCACGTGGTGGGTAGAGGAGTGATGGAATTTATGTTCAGAAGAACATTTTCAATAATAGAATATATTATAGTAGCCTATACATTGTATATTGTCTGAGTGATGGAGATTCAAATTTTATTATTGAGGGAAACATCACGGCATTAGTTCCAAAAATTGCCACGACGTAGCGTTTTTCTTTTGCCAGCCGCCTTACTGACACTATTCAACTGGAACGACCAAAATCTTAAATTACTAGCTACTATACTACTAATCTTAAAACTACTTATTATTGATATTACCATCATGAAATGACGATGCCCTATTGAAGAAGGATTATTTGCTAAAATTACGTCTTCCTATGACGTTCGAATTTAATTTATTTAATAAGTTTTTTACATTGTATGTTTTCGAAAGGAAATGAATTCATTATTCTTTATTCAATTGAAGTCCTTTGCAATTATTAACTTCTTATCCATTTGAACAATTATTATTCTCAACCGTTACCGGAACCATCTCGATTTGAATCAGGGGTTTGGCGTTTGGCTATATCAAATCTGTTTATTCAATAACAGTTCAGATTTTTATAAATATGCAAAAGGATCTTAATGTTTGCAAAAGACAATACTTTTACCTAGCTGATCAATAATATTCCATATCACCTTATTGAGTATATCAATGGAAGATTTGATGGTGATGGATTATTTAAAAGAAGAACTATTGAATGGATAAATATCAGTATAATAGAGGATTAATTTTTGAAGTAATTCTTATCTTTTTCTTTCAAAAGTATGTTTACCATCTCTCTTCCTACTCTTCCTCTCTTCCATCTTGCTTCCATTTTTCATCTTATTTCTCAATTATTATATCAAGTTTTTAATGATCTGTTGTATTAAATCATGTTAGCAAGTCTAATCTACATACAGGTGATTGCAGGTGACTGCAATTAACTCTCAACTTCTGCAGGTGATTGATGTTCCTTGTAGCCTATTTTATCTGAACGCTATGTTCAAATATGTTTTGTCTTTGAATAACCACTTATAAATTTATAATTTATTTGTTGATAAGAACCACAATCACAAACTTTTGATTTGAAATTGAAATTTTTGATTGCTATGAGTGAGAACGTTCATGGTTCATCTGCAAATTCAAATCAGCTCAGACTACACATCAGATACTTTTTTTAGTACAATCTGTAGAGTGAACAGTCTCTGTAGAACTGTAGAGCATTATCTGAACAGTCTGTAGAATACAGTCTCTGTACTCCATGAAGTGAACCGTCTCTGTACTCTATAAAGTTAAAACAGTCCCTGTACTTCACAAAACAAAGTGAACTATTACATTGATCTATAATGATATATATTATAATATGAAAGACAAAAATTAGGCTTAGCTGTGCTATTTCTCTTTCAATTTCAATTGGTAATGATGTCCAAAAGGTTATGTATATGTCTTTGTTTGTTTGTCAATGGCGCGACAGCCCTATGAAGGGCCTAGGCCTACCAGCTGGTTGCCAATTTCATATTCACTCCACTATACAGCCCATCCAAGCAAAGAAGACACCCCGGCAAGACGGGAAAACGACCCCAGCCCGGCCAATCCCGGCCCAAAAGCCATAAATTCTGAAACAGAACTCACAGCACCCGAACCAACACCGACCGAGCCGGAGCCACCCCCGCCCCGCCAGAATGCTCTCCCAGCCCGGACAGGCCATACAGCAGGCGAATAATCATCAACCAGGATAGAGGTTATGTATATGTCACGCACTTCAAATTTCTGGTCCGGAAATACTCACAAGAATAATTCAAAAGTAAAAACAATTTTGAATTTACTTAGAAAGCTGAAAAATCATTTAAACAGTCTCTGTAGTTCAGACCATCATCCAAATCACCAACGCCTACCCACCCACGAAGGCATAACCCCAGCTAATCTGAAAGTGGCTCACCGGTGTGAAATCAATTTGAACAAATCCCGAAGCGCGCTGTGAGTGTATCGATTAGCAGGACAACAGCTTCGATAGGTCTTTAGTCGACGTGCAATTCACATTGGTCGACAGTTGAATGACAACGACAAGCTATAGCCTGTCCAAGCAAAGAAGACATTCTGGCTGGATGTGAAAATGACTCCAGCTCAGTCAATATTGATTTAAAAATCATAAATTTGGTTTGAAATTGTAGATAACATTCTGATCTACAATTCGAGACATGATTCATGATTTTTGAATCAATATTGACCAAGCTGGAGTCATTTTTCCATCTTGCCAGAATGTCTTCTTTGCTTGGACAGACTATAGCAAAATACGCCGGCAACGATAAGACCTATGGACACGACAAATCTGACAGGGATTACACGTGGAAACGCATCTGGGTTGTCGACGGTGGGAGTGCTACTCACTCACCCACTCATTCTCTCACTCATTCATTCATTTGCTCACGATTTTACTTATCAACTCACTCTCTTATTAATTTAATCATTCACTCATTAATTCAACCACTTACTCAAGAATCTAATCATTTACCCATGCACTTATTGACTCATTCATTTAGTCACTCACTCACTTGCCCATTCACTCACACACTTGCTAATCAACTCACTTACTAATTTATTCACTTACTCACTAATTTATTCACTCAATCATACATCCATCCCCTCACTTTCCTATTCATTCACTTACTCACTCATTCATTTATTTATTCATTCATTTATTGACTTACCAACTTACTCATCTACTCATTTATTAATTACTCACTCAATCATGAAGGAAAACTGAAATTAAATTACAATAAATATTTGAAAATGAATTGTCCGTTAAATAATGAGTCCAGTTCTAAAATTTCACTATTCTTTCTTCAATCATGCCTTGGAAAGCTGCAATTGATATTTCTTGAATATTTCTTATCCAACCCACTCACTCACTTAACCATCCTTTAACTCAATCATTCGCACATTAATTTACTCATTCACTAAATCTCACATTGATTCAAATTCCCACTTACTCTTAATAATTAAGATAATTATTAGATAAAGACTAATATAGATGAAGATACATCATATCATATTACTCATTTATGATACAAAATTATAATAACTATTACGATCTCAAGATGACTAATTAATTGAGTATGAAGTGTTGATGAACTATGCTTCAAGTAATTTAAACACTGTTTCTGTTTGTAAATACTGTACCATGTGATACGTAAATTCAAGTCACCGAAAATGTGAGTAACTCAATCACTCCTTCATCTACTCACTCACTCATGCAATATCTCTCTCTCTCACTCAAATACTCAACTCACTAGCGCAAAATTGGGGTCACGTCCTCATGCGTTAATACCTTAACCCGGGTTTACTGTTGGCGATCAGGCCTGCTTGAAAGTTTCGCCGATTTGTTTTTCAATCAATAACCGCGGTTAAAAAAAGTAGTAACTGAGTTTATTGAAGTCAGAAAATACTTCAGTAGAAGTTTGGTTATTCAAGTTCCGATTATCCGAGCCGCCGGGTTAACCGAGCCAATTTTTAGGAGAATAACAATTTTTTTAAAGAAGATGCGGACCATTTTTCCGATAAAGAAGTACAATTGTAAACAAATTAAAATTACAAAAGTAATTATTATTGAAGTAATGTTCATAATTTCATTTCATCACAAATTACTTTTACTGTATTAATAAATAATTGTATTATTCAGATTCAATGCGATCTATTATCAATTCAAACCTCTTTCCTTCACCTCCGTGTCAACCGAGTATTTCGTTTTCCGAGCTAGCCCCGGTCCCGTTTAGCTCGGATAATCGGACTTCTACTGTACTTTTCAAATGAAATACTGTAACCTGAAACTCATCATGAAACCTACCGTTTCCATCTTTTACTAAATAATCATGCTCCCATCATCTTCATGTATATGATTACAATGTAATTAAAACTTTGAAGGAGTATATTGACCGGGTACATTCGATTTTCTCTTACTTGAGTGAGCTTACGTTTCATCGAAATTCCAGACGACATTTTCGGAGCATAAATAGTTCTTTATTAGAAGTTAACTACATAAAATAAGTATGGATAGATTAGTATGAGTGAAGTAAGCATAGCATAGCATAGTATAGCATATGAGTGAAGTAAGTATAGCATAAGTATAGAATATGTAATACTTCAGTTCATTGTCTCTGACTGATCTGAGCCGGCAAACAGATGAACGATTTGTCTAGTCAACACATCTGGTGACAAAAGTGGATGCCTTGCTCCCCGAGGCAATCTCGAAATGTCCTCGACAGTTTTGCACCTGTCAGTCATAACGTTTTGTCATAAAGATCAATGTAACATCACTGGAAGCCCAGGAAACTTGGAATTTATCGAGACTTGGTAGAATCTAGACTATGATATTTGAAATGGGGTACCGTATCTTAGTTGTCCTGGGTCTCTGTTTTTTAGACATCTGATTCAAAAATAATACCTCTTCATTTCTTACAACATTGCATTACCCTTTTGAAAAACTTTGTTCATCATCCAAATTTATAACAAAGTTATAACTGGAAATAGCTTTCTCCGCTTTCTCCTTCACCAGTTTTCGGCATTCACCGTTTCCAAACTGGAGCACACATTGACTTATCGTCGGCATATCTCTTGGACTCAAATCGGTCGGCTACAAAAATTTCCATCTGCTCACGGAAATTGAACGTTAACAGCCGCTGAACACATCGCCATTTTCTCTCAAGGATGTGTCGCAAACAATCAAGATCGGACACAACTTCATCAACACGTCATATAGATTTTCGCGTGGGTAGCATACTTCTTGGTGAGAGGAAAGCATAAGAAATGCATTTGTTTTATTCTTTTTTACCAAAAACTTGAGGAGTACAAAAGTGTTATTCAAGATGGAAAATAATGTGATAAATAGATCCTAGAAAACGAAAACGAATCCTAGTTCAACACCAAAAATTGAGAATCATCAATTGAAGAATTCATCACGAAGCTAACTTAATTTCTGAAATTATTTGTAACAATTATTTTTTTCTTGAGCAGCACTGTCATTGCATTTTTAAGCATCACTACCAAAATAGTACTGATTCAATACAAAACTCAAATCTTGGTCTAGCGTCTGTCCAAGCAAAGAAAACATTCTGGCGAGATGGGAAAATGACTCAAGCCTGCACAATATTGGTTTGAAAATTAATAATTTGATCTCAAATTGTATAGATTATATGTTTAAATATCTAAGGGTAAACAATCTTTCCAGTTCATTCATCTCTCAACCTTGAGGACCAACAATCTCTCAACTTGTGAATTTCCTGAAAGTTAAAACAGAATTTTCTGCTGCTACCGTGGCGTCCTAGCGTAATTTTCAATCGATTTCCCAGTTAAACATTTCTTCCCGCCTCTTCTAATGTGTGTAGTCTGTCCAAGCCAAGAAGACATTCTGGCAAGATGGGAAAATTGATCCAATTCGGTCAATATTCGTTCCAAAATTATAAATTCAGTCTCAAATTGTAGTAAACATTCTGATATACAATTTGAGACGAAATTAAAATTTTTTGAACCAATATTGACAGAGCTGGAGTCATTTTCTCATCTTGCCAGAATGCCTTCTTTGCTTGGACAGACTATAACAGGCTAGCGTTAATTGTTGTCGAGGAAGCACAAGCATGTTTCTTGCTTGCTGAAAATGCCTTTCTTCGGACGACATCTGCAAGCCTCTCATAATCTCCTAAGAAAATTTCCATCCAACTAGATTCCATCAGGCTCCCTCTTAACAACTCCACTTCAATCGAGGAAACCTTTCTTCCTGATTAACTCAACAGAGAGTAAACTACAGGACAGTCAGTTATAGCAAATTGCAACAAACTTGGCGACTGATGAATGACTGTTATCCACGCTTAGCTCTGTAAGGACAGTGTAAGAGCGGTCTGGGAGTGCGAAACGGCTAGCTGAGGCTGCTCTCAACTCGATAGAAGCTCTCACAGATCACTCGCCAACTGTCCTGACCGAGCTAAGTATCAATAGAAGTCATTCGCCAACTGCCAATTTTGTTGGGGTCTGCAATACTGCCAGGTACTGGAAAAACAATGGATGAATTTAAAGCTTCTGCTATCCATAGGAGCTTGCTTGTGTCAATAATAATTATACTCGTAGTCCTGCTGAGTTCTCCCTGTTACTAGAATTGTACGTACTTGAAAAACTTATCTTACTATTATATTATATTGGTGTTATTAATTGTTGTTACAAATAATTCTATCTGTATTTGAAACCATGATGCCACATTTACACCGGAATGTTAATAACATTCGTTAATAACTTTTCTGAATAACGTATCATTATATAGACTTATATATTATATAACTTATTATACAAAAGTTAATAACATTCCGGTGTGAACGTGGCATTAGACATAGTGTTTCAGGAGGAATATGTTATACTTCTCAGGCTGATTCCTTACATCAAGTCAAAGAATATGTAGAGATGTATATGTATATGTATACTTTATATTCACTGTTCAAGTAGAGAAAGAAGTTACTTAAACATTTTCCTCAGAATTGTTTAGTTATAACAATGGCGGGAAATTGACATTTGGAAAAAAATTAATTAACTCTATATATTTTCAGAAGCTTTATGCAGGTACAATGATTATTTACCATGTGAAATCAGCTGCGAAATTGAATGAAACCAGAATAGTTTGTAAGTAGATTGCAAGGAGATTGAACCTCCTTGGAAGAATGGTTTTCGAGGTTATAGGGGAATTATGCTAAAAAAATTCAATGATTGAGGGTTGTAGAAGGACATCCAATCATAAACTGGTATTTAGAATTCATAGAAGTTATAGAGAATTGAATGATGATTCATAGCCTCCTTATCCCCATATTATACAGTTACCATACTTCTGTGTGAAGAATAGTTAAGAACAGGCCTACATCAATTTCGATATAGGCTGGAGCCTTAGGCCCATTCTACACGGGCGTAGGAAACGCGGCGTTAACGCGTCAAATTTTTAGCAAACTACACAAGGCGTAGCAAACGCGTGAAGAGAAAATCAAAATGGCTGATGAACCTAACCTAGAAAAAGTGATACAAAACCCAGCTGATCAACGCGCGCTCAACGGAACACATTGTGTTGAATGGTACAATCTACACGAGCGAAATAATCACGCGTTCTCAACGCGTTGCTAACGCCCAGCTAACGCCGACCTCGATGTCGGCAACGCGTTGACGCCCGCTGACGCTGTGAAAACGCGGGACTATTTCGCTTGTGTAGACAAGCCCATTTAACACAATGTGTTCTGTCGAGCACGCGTTGCCGACGCGACGTTAACGCCGCGTTTCCTACGCCCGTGTAGAATGGGCCTTACGTGGGTGAAATGAGATCAGAAATAGAGAAAATACTCGTATATATACAAGATGATTATTGAAAGCATTATCTAAAAGCATAGAGGGTCTAAAAATACTTACCTTAGCTTTGAAGCATAGATAAATCAAGTATTTCTACTAGACTATGCTTTCTCTATCATAGAACTCTCTGGTCAGAAATAGGATTTTGTTGACAATTTATTCACAGTTAATTCCAAGTGTTTGATCAAATAACCGACCCTCTAATCCCTTAAGGCCTGACTTTATTGTAGTCTATGCAAATAGAAAGCTTGATTAAGCACTATACGAGAATGACCGTCGTTCATACGTTAAATAATGTATGACTCTTGACGGTTCCTTATCTAGTTAGCATATATAACGTTCGGACCCCGATTCAATCTGGTATAACTATATTTATTTTTGATTGTCTCTCCCACGTCTATATTTTGAAGTCAATGTTGAATTAGCACTATGCTTATCACAATCTACACTTCTTTGAATCCATACTAATATTACTTTTTAATGAATATAATTCAATTATTTTTCAATGAAATCAGTTCAGTTATAACTTATTTCTAAAAAAATAATAACAATAATGTTTAATCAAACAAGGATCACCAAAACTAGATTCTGTCACTCAGAGCGGCTAAAAAGCAAATAATTCGGCGTCATTTAGTCTCGGATCCCAAATAGTTCTTGAGGTTCCCATCCACTGTCAGTTCGTACTGTGGCAGTCAAAAACTGTGAGTTCATGGGAAAAATGGCAATTTAAAACACCTGTAAAGGGGCACGTTTTAAAATGTTGGTTCTAACTCTCAGTGGATTGGGAGATTGGGACTCTTAGTAGATTCATGGTGAAATACCACCCTTAATATTGACTTAATAATCAATCTACAGCCTCTATAATATATTATAAAGTCTCTTTACTACCCTCAAGCGTATAGTAATAGGGATCGGGATCGATGAAATTCAGTTTTATGTCAAAAATTCAATATGCAGTATATTTGCGTCTGTATGGCTGAGGCCGCACTGCCGGTGGGTAGAGCGTGGAGGGTGGAGGGTAGTTGGTGAATCTATAGAACATACACACCATCCACAGTAATACTTCGTATGAGTGGTATGATGTCATTCTGTTTTTTGAGGTTATGTTGTCCATATTTAAGAATTTCAAGATGGTGGCTTAGCACATACCATTCATACGATGTATTACTGTGGATGGTGTGTATGTTCTATAGATTTACCAACTACCCTCCACCCTCCAGGCTCTACCCACCGGCAGTGCGGCCTCAACCTATGGGTCTGTTAAGAGAGGACTGAATGGGGTCAACTAACCGGTTATTGGTCGATTGTTCGCGGTATTAAATTGTCTATGTTTGTGCAAGTCATTGTAATTTCGAAGATGGATTGCTTCCTGGTGGAGGTATCTTAATTGGAATTTGAATTACGTACTTTCATGAGTGCATTCATCATCAAGACTAAGGTGAAATTGATAATGACCATTGTATGATCTTCAAGAACTTAGTTTCATCTTCTTCAATTTTGAGGCACCTATATTAAAAGTACTGCTGATGCTTTCAAATTATTGATGATCAATCGATTATCGAATCAAATTGGAAATGAAATTTGCTTCAGGGAAAGATTAATGAATTCATGAACAGTTGAGCCAAAACCTCTTGGCAGTAGACAGCTGAGTGTTAATAACTTCATTAAAAACATTGACTGCTGCTATTAGTACAGTGCAATTAGTTCATAAAAAGATCGTATCTCAACATCCAAAGAGAAAGAACGATTCCTACGCTAACTTGTTCTATACAACCCCTTTACTGTTTGGTAAAAAGTTACACCCGTAGTATCACCCGTTTCGAAGTTACAATTTTTTGAAAACTCCACGTACACAGAGACGTCACATCACGTACAAGAGACAGACGAAACCGCCCAACTATTTGGCGTTAGCTCTGAATGAACTGTGACGAAAAAGGAAACCCCTTGAGCAAGAATTTGAGGAAGAGGGACTGTGGTGATTCGAAATTCGCATATTATTCCCTAGACTCTTACTGCACCTTTCAAGGAACAAAAACTCTAGAAGCCACGACAAACAGTGCAAATGACCGAGTCCCAACTTTTCCACTGTGATTTGCATAAAACTCTTGAGCATTGATTGAACGCACTGACTGTGTTATTTTGATGACACTCCTCATTACTATACAATATGGGTATTCTATCCAGTATTCTATAGGCTATGAAAAATCTAAGGAAGGAGAACAGTGAATAATCTTAGTTACTGAATAGACAAATTTATTATTTTGTAACTGCCATTCTATGAGACTCATTACAATACAATGAAGGTATTCTATTCAAGTATTCAGTTACTCTATTGTATAGTTTATAGATGACCCCAAAAAGTTGGGCGGTTTCGTCTGTCTCTTGTACGTCATTCAACCTACTAACAGCTTATGTTGTGAAGAATCTATTGCCTCTTTTGATTTCAAAACCACCATGTAGCTAAATGACGACAACTCCAATTGACAACATCAGCTGTTGGAGCGCACAAGGTGCAGACGACCCCACCTTACTTATTGGCGTCAGCTATTATCAAGTCTTTGGCTGAGAAGTGGAAAACAGTTTGAAATTGTTGTCATCATCATCAATCCTGTTTTAAGGCCGGTATTACACGATAATAGTTCTATGATCATAGTTAATCATAATGAGAAGAGATGAAAATACGAAATCATATTTGATATGAAATTTTATCCGATAATCTATATATATCAAAGCGGAATGGCACTCATATTTGATATGAAATTTTATCAGATAATCTATATCTATCAAAGCGGAATGGCACTGACTGACTGACTGATTCATTCATTCATTCATTCATCACCAGAACTAAAAATCCACTGAACCGAATGCGGTCAAATTTGGCAGGCGTTTTTAGTTGGACGTTTAGATGCGCGCTAAGAACGGATTTCAGGAAATTTTCAAGGATACGCCAAATATTTAAGTTTTTCTATAGTTTTTCGGCGTTTTCTCGATTTTTTCAAAATCCAATCGGTAGAAAATTTTGATATTTGGTAGGTAGGTTCAGATAAGGTCTAGAAATGTTGTGTTAAAATATTTTTGAATTCCGTTCAAGATTACGCCAGTAATCAGGTATTTCAAAATTGTAGATGTATTGCGGGTTGCATATCTTCCGCCTTGATATGATCAATCCTTACTGTAAACTCAATGGTACAGCGAGATTATAGGTGAACTAATTTGGAAGATATTGAATATTGAATCAAGTTTCAAACTATGTCCAATATAGTTTCCAAGGTTACGCTCAATATTAGCGTTTTACTATTTTTCGGAATTTTTCTTAGATTTTTCGAGAATAAATTGATAGAAAATGTCGAAATTTGGTGAACAGGTCCAGATTAGGTCTAGAAATGCTGTGTTCAATAAGTTTTGAATCTCTTCTGAACGGAGTTTGCAGGCGAGCGAAGCGAGCCTGTTTGTCTCAGCTTACACTGACAGAGGTTATGCAGGCGTGCGAAGCGAGCCTGTTTGACTCACTTACACTGCCTATACTGTCGGGGGTCCAGGCTAGGCGGAGAAGGCGCGCGAAGCGAGCCTGCCGGCTAGTATGATCATATAACTATTATCGTGTAATACCCGCCTTATAGCAAAGTTAACTGGTCAGTATTAAACTTACTGGACTTACGTCAGTGTTCAAGTCACTGATAGCCAGCCGAATTTCAATAATCGAATCATACTTGTGTAAATAATTGGACTGCAAAACTTCACCATATTATTGAAGTGCAACGGGTAGGAATAGAAATACGACACAACAGCAGCAGATACATCTGTTCCGTTTCCCGTTGAATCCTCTATCTTGGTGACGTCTTACTCTCAGCTTACTTGAGCTCTCTCTCACTCTCTCTCTTAATCAATATCTTAAATGCACCATAGACTAAGTATATAGTCTATTCAATCTAGTATATTTTACTTTTACTACGTATATAATATATAATACTAAGTATATAAGTCGATTTAATGTAAATTCGCACTCTCATTCTCTCTCTCTGAGAACATACTCATTCTACTACTAAAAAAAATGAAGTAATTTTATTTTTATTTTTATATTTTCATGATCGATTATGAATGAATCTCTGTAATTTGTTGTTTGCCATAAGTTTTTTCAGACCTGGCAAAGGAGAATAAAATCAATCAATCTCTCTTGAAGTCTAGTCCAAGTGAATTCAGAAGTCTTGATTTAACTATTCTATTTTTTTCAAGTATATTTTTCAGCATTTATTTTCTTGGTATCAGCTTTTGTTTATCCATTGTATGGAATAAATGTATGAATTCAATTATTGTAAAGGATTGTATGGTAGACCTATAATATAGAGTTCCAAGTTCACCCTGATAGAGGCAATGATTATTCAATTCATTTTTTCTCTCTCTTTCTACTCTATTTTTCTCTCTTTTTCTACTCTATTTTTCTCTCTCTTTCTACTCTATTCTTCTCTTATTAACTCCAATTTGCGTCAATTCTCTTCTTCTCACTGGCGGCTCATGCCCACGAGACAGGTGAAGTGCTGTAAAGTAAGAGCTACGGACACTTCACCTGTTTCGTGGGCACGAGCCGCCAGTGCTTCTTCTTCATGTATTTTTCATTTTCATTTGTCTATTTGATGTGCATCAAACTCAGCATATCGGTTCTTCTCTCTGTTGATTATACTTCTTTTTTTAATTTTGTAATTTGTGTAGTATTCCAATGTTATTCGTTAGCAATATTCATTCTTTTGTTTCTCATTAACTGGGGCTCACCATATAGGTCTTATCATACCTAGCAACATAAGATGTAGAAAAAAATCAAATTGAATATCAAATACCTTCTCTTCTCTGTCTCATTATCATCTCTATCCTCTTTTTAGAAACCTCTCGTTTTGGCACGACTCATGTATTATTCTCCTTTATACCACCTCCCTTCTCTCTTACTCTATCTCTCTCACGCACACTCCCTCACTCACTCACTCTATCTCACTCTCACTCTCGTTTCTTCCTCTCTCTCTCTCTTTTGTAGACGTCATCCTCTCTCTTCGCTTCTCCTTCCCCCTATTCTCTTAACTATCTTCGCCCACTCTTATCGCATTGAGTGTTGAGCATTCAATTGTAGCGACCCTCTTGTGAGAGATACAGGGTGCTCTGTGAAAACATCCCTCCATCAACACTGTGCAACAATTCAGTGTGATCTACTCCTTTTCTGGGCAACTTTCTACTTGGAATACACCCTCTTCCCCATCTTATACATGTTACAAGGGTTGGAAGTTACGTAAAAAAGGTGTAACAACCACAGCGCCACTTGTCCCTTGTCCATGATAAATATTTTTTGTTTAGGTTGGTTGGGATTTCGTGTTGTGTTGATTTGCAGGATTCGTACAGATTTACAGAAAAGAGAATCTTCCGATCTTGGTCGTCCATTCCCCTCTCAATCTTCTATTCTTTCTCTACCCTCTTTACTCTTTTTTGGTTGGTTTTTGCATTCACCCCACTTTTTCTGTACAGCCTTGCACTGATATCAATATTTTAATTTCAGGATCAACAAAGTTTCAAGAAATATAATAAATTATATCCTGAATATTATGTACTAGTTAGAGTGGATAATACGATTTACTCCTAAGAAATGCTACTATAATTGAAAAAAGGTTGGATTTGACCTTGGAAAGTAGAATTACAACTAACTTTACACGAACTCGTTACTATGACTAACCTCTGAGAGCCAAAAATGAAGAAACTTGAAGCTATTTTCGGATATATCCGAATATCCGTTATTTTATCCGAAGCTATTTTTCGATATATCTCAAACCTTCATTCATAATTGAAATAAAGCTTTTAATTCAGCCAGAATGAGCATGGGAAACCAAGGCTGAATAACTTTCTTCCCTAAAACTAGCCTGACACAAATCCTGGTCAAAAGGAGAGCGTTCTCAAAAAATATTATTTATGAAGCAGATTTTCCGAGATTCCACTTAGTTGCCGCATACAATACGCGCGCGGCACTCAGGCAATTCGAGACAGATAAATTGACCACTGCTGGCCGCTCTCATGTAGCTACTACAATCGATAACAAATGCAAAATATATTTCACGCCATTCGATATGTTTCCGCTAAGCTGGGCATTTATTAACATGACCACCTTCTTCCGAACTCTATCTGTTGTAACTTACGATGTGGAAAATATTGTAATATAGTCATCTCATTGTGATCTCTTCTTCTTCTTCTTCTTCTTCTTCTTCTTCTTCTTCTTCTTCTTCTTCTTCTTCTTCTTCTTTAAAACAGGGATTAGGCTATGGCCTGTTCTGACTCACATTCAGCTTATTTAAAAATTATAATTTGAAGCACTTTATTAAGCAAATTATTTATACTGTGATCATTACATCATATTGCTTATTATATTAAGCAATTCATTATGATCTTATATCAAACTTTGTTAAACCAAGTCGGATCTGATAGATAAAGATTAGGGTATAAACTTTCGCACTTAGTTGGAAATTGTTGTGTTGAACATAATTTATTGAAACCCTTACAACTAATATATATTTTTCTATAAAGACGATTTGTTTATGAATTCGATGTTTTACTAAAAACTGGAGTCATTGTGGGAAGATAACTATAGCCACGTATCGACAGTCCGAGGCATGTGCCACGAATGCCTCGCAGTTCAGTCTGGTGACGCAAAAAAGTATAAACTCATGGCTGAGACATATGTGTGAATATAATCTGCAATAATAAAAAATAATCATAATTATAGTATAGTATATAATTATAATAAAAATAATTATAATAAAAAATCTGCATTTTTTGTAACTAAAAATGCGAGCACGCAAACAAATTGACTAGCGCCATCAAGCGGGAGACAAAGCAACTAAGCTCTGCCAATTGATAATTTGGACTTTGGAGGTTAGTTTGTGCTCAATTAGTAGATAAAAATTCAAGGCAATGCTTTTTATTGCCTATTAGAACCTTCTGCACCCAAATAGAATTCTTAATCACAAAAATGCATAGGAATGGGGTACAATTTTGAGGTTAGTTTGTAGAATTGTTCGTTGTGCGTTGCGAGGCAACAGGCACTGCTCGCTGCGAATTGTGTGCAGCGTTTGCCTCGCTGCCATCAAACCCGGTATCGACAGTCCGAGGCATGTGTGGCACATGCCTCGGACTGTCGATACGCGGTAGATAGTAGACTAGTAGTAGTACTCTTTTTTTGTGTCAACAGACTGTACAGCGAGGTATTCGTAGCACATGCCTCGAACTGTCGATACGCGGCTTATCCTTTCTCTATCTAAGCTATAATTAATCCTTGAAATCTTTATCTCATGCGATGCCAATTCTAATCTAAGATCAGAAATAGTATTAAAGGGCCCTTGGACCCTTACTATACAATAGCTTATAAAATGTGATAGAGATAGTGAGGATTAGTTTTATTGGATAACAGTTATAGTCTGTACGTCCAAGCAAAGAAGACATTCTGGCAAGATAGGAAAACGACTCCAGCTTGGTCAATAAT